>JAWWEW010000001.1:39596713-39607550 GCA_035583185.1 Anabacerthia variegaticeps | reverse complement strand
CTTCCCTTCCCGTCCCTTCCCTTCCCTTCCCTTCCCTTCCCTTCCCTTCCCGTCCCTTCCCTTCCCTTCCCTTCCCTCCCCTCCCCTCCCCTCCCCTCCCCTCCCCTCCCCTTCCCTTCCCTTCCCCTTCCCCTTCCCCTGATGCCATTGTCACCTGTCCTGCCTGTGTCCCCTCCCAACAACTTGTGCACCCTCAGCCTCCTTGCTGGTGGGATGGGGCAAGCAGCACAAAAGGCCCTGACTTTGTGCTGCTCAGCACTTACTCAGCATTCAGGAGCTAAAACAACCCTGTGATACTAACACTTTGCAGCACAAATCCAAAATGCAGCCCCATACCAGCTGCATGGAGAGAATTATCTATCTCAGCCCAAACCATTACAGTTGCCACAGCAGTCATTTTTCACTGTGCTCAAGTCTTTGTGACTGTCCTTTTGCTTGTGCCTTTCTCCCATCCTGATCTTGTGCAGGTACACAAAGCACCTAAAACCTGTTTGTATAATTTGATCTGTGGCCTATGTTACTAGAATTTTCAGCAACTGAAGTGGCTGAGAGAATACAATAAAGTGCAGCTTTTTTCCACTACTGCATTAGAAGGCCATGGACAACTTTAACTTATAGACAACATCTGTGATGTGGTGGGGGCAGGTGTGGGCTGGGCAACCCCTCCCAGCTCTCTCAATGGTGCATTTCAGGTATACAGCATCTTCTGTGCCTCTGGAATTTATCTAGCAATCTTTGTGCTATCACGTTCCTTGTCAGTGCTAATAAAACCTGTCTTGCCTATAGAGGATTTCCTAATGAAGCACGGAAGGCAATACAAGGAAAGCTTCTGTGCACTGGTGATCATTCAATAAATCACACTCATAAAAGGCAAGGAGGTAGCTCAATTTAAAAGTAAAGAATTCAAGACTTTTATTCTGTTGTCACTAATGCAGTAATTCCATATGCATACAAAGGTCCCATGATGATCCAAGTTGTTAATTTAATGAGTAATGTAATAGTATTGTAGAAAACAATGTAAATTTTGCAAGAGTGTCAGGCAAATTGCATCAGGCTGATATGGTTTACACATAATGAAATTCTTTTTTCCCTCCCCGTTCTTAAACTTGATATATTTATACATATATAGATTATTTCCCAGATTGTGCTTCTCGTGATTTTTCAGAGAAGGCTTTTTTGTGTTGCTTTCCTCACTCCAAGCTACTTCATAGAAATATCTCAAAACAAACTGTAAATATGAAGGTAGCTGCATAATGCTCCTCCTGATGTCTTATGTATGTAGGCAGAGGTCTTAAAATTCCTGACAGGATTTATAAAACTTAAGGAAACACATTTCTAATACATCAGCTGAGGACCAGCTACGGCATTGCAATCTTTCAGTGAAATTGAAAGTATTTTCCAAAATTGATGAAGTATTCTGCACAGTGCAAGCAAAGCACAGTGTAGGGATGCCACAATCATTTTTCCTTCTGTCAATTCCATAGCTGTCTGCTCTGATAGATGTGCAGGTTTTAATTTTTTCTTTAGTCTTTCATGCCCAGTAAAAGTGAAGAGGAAGGATTACTCATTACACTGAAATGTGATGAAAACACTTTAGATACAGTAATTTCATTTTATTTTTGTAAGAAAACAAAATGAAATCCAAAATGAGTAGAACAAGATTGGTCCTGACAGGAGATTGTTCTTGGAGACTACCTCTCACAAGTGCATTTTGGATCCCAAAACTTCCATCCTTACATTTTTCCTGAAAGACAAATTATAATGGAATATTTTTGATTATGCTATGTATTTTTCATTATTACACAAACTGTTGTCCCAGGAAACCTGTACAGGACTTTCTGCTCTAGTGTTGGCAGAAACAGAGAACCTATGAGTAAAGACCTTGGGATTTGGACTGCAGTCTAAAAGATACCTTGCAGCTCTGTTCATTTCAGCTGAAGGAAATCTTTCTAAGAGCACAGTTTACCTTCGGGTATATTGGGACCATTTAGCTGCTAGGTTGTCCTGGGCCTCCTGCAAAATTGCTGCTTTTGGAGCTTAGGAAAGGACAGAGGGATTTAGAGAACAAATGGGTAGTATAGGCTGCTTTGTATCAGTTTCAGTGCATTTTTATATGCTGCACACTGTGGGTGAAGAGCAATGGCTGTCATCTTTGCTTGTGACAACTCTTCCCTGAAATAAAATTACTAGAAGACACCAGCATGCTGTGGAATAACAGTTCTAACACTCTGCTGAGTTTAGTTTGTCCACATGGTTTGTCTGGGCTCTTGCTCTCCTTGGCAGATGCAGGCAGCCAGTTTTTCAAGAGGGAAATTTTCCTCTACAGTGATTTCTGCAAGCCTTTAGGAATCATGCTTTTACTTAGTTTACTCATCAGAAAAAATGCTTATAGGATCTACTTTGAGGGGTAATCCTCACTGTCTTTTGGGATGCCGGATCCCAGGAAAAGATGTAAAAGATCCAGAGAAGAGATTTCAAGTATTTTAATTTAATTTGAGATTTCCAAACTACTAGGAGAGGAAAGAAAAGGATATTGTCTGAACATGCTTTAAAGTCTGTTTTTAATGACTTGAGGCATAACATTTTTTCAGCTTAACAACTGTGGGACATGTAGGAGGTTTTACTCTCTCTTGCTGATGTTGGCAAACTCATCGTTCAAAAGCTTAGCTTTCCTGTTAGCCTGGGCTGCCTTTTGAGTGTGTACCACATCATTATCACCTCCTGGTTTGCAAAACTTGTTGAGTTGAAATGCTTTCTTTAACAAAAAGGAACCTGTATTCCAGCAGTGGCCTAACATGCAACTGTTGCAGGTGATGATATTTACAGAAAAGGTTGAGAATTCTTTGAGATTATTCTCATACATTTTCTATAAGAGACAGATGAGAAAATCTGGTAGTTAAACAAAACTCAAACTGTTTAAACTCATTTGATCTAATGCCATCTACCCCTCACCTCTGAGCTCGTGTATGCACATACATATATATATTTTGCTCATTTATTTAGATTCAAAGTTACTTTTTTGCAGACTTACCTCTTACAGAGTGGTATTCTAGTTCTGATAACACTTGAACTAAATGAAGGCTGTTCCCTTAGCAACTGCCAGCTGAATAACCTCAAACTGCAATGGAAATAAATAGAGTAACTAATATTTGCTGAATGTCTGGTGCTTGTGAAATATTTCTTTTCATAAATCTAGCAAGTGAGCTTTTTCTGAATAGAGTGGGTTTTAAAATGATGTGTTATTATTTTGATGTGCAGTGGAATTTGTTTACTTGGATTCGGGATGTCCTGCCACTTTGCAGCTGAGTATACTGAGAAAAATTCTGAAAGCCCATTATTTTTTTTCTCTTATTTATTTGTGATTTATGTTTGATTTTTAAACAGATCCTTATACCTGAAGCCACTAATCTTAGATATAACTGTTTATATTACACTGACTTGCTAGCTTTATTCTCTTTCCTCACTTTCTATTAATTTACATGACAATGGTATTTACATTACCTGGAGGTCAGGTCCAAAAGAAAATACCTCCATAATTTGAAGCATGTTAATTGAAACTGTGAACTCTTGTTTGATTTCCAGGCTCTTTGGACACGTAGTGAACCTTATTCTGTTCGCATAAAGGCCGTGTAAAATGAAACCTTGGCTTTGATTGCTCTTTAACACTTGTGTAAGAAAAATAAATAATTATGAAACAGATCAGTTTAGGAGAGAGGTTCCCTCTGACTCTCAGACTTCTGTCAGACCAATGTTGCTTGGCTTTCTCTCTCCCGGAGGGGCAAGACAAAGTCTGTCTGTTGCTGTGTTCCAGTTAAACGTGGCCAAGGTAATGGGAAACATTTATTCCTCTGTTACAAAGTCCTGGTAAACTCTGACCAGAGGGGAAAAGGGATGATCAAAACATCATGGCAGAAGGCAGTAACTGCCACTAATTAATTTTTAATATTAAACAATTTTTATAACATAGGAGGGAGCTACAAAATGCTTAAAAACCCTCTTACTGATGGAACTTCTTGGGGATCTTTCTCGGGTAGCTGAAAGACTGCTGAAAGGGCAATGGCAGTACCGTGCTATAAAACTCATGCCAGCAGTTATTATACTTCAATATGTCACATTCCCTGGGAATAGAATATTAAGAAAAATATGGCATGCTGATACCTTAGAGTGATAGAAGTTTGTATATACCCAGCTGCTCTGAGTTTATTCTTGTGGCAATAGGCAAGAAATATGAAATTAGAACAGAGATGATGAAGCTACCTGTGCTCTAGTTCTTGTAGAATTTCAATCCCTGTTCCAGGAAATTCTCAGAGGATATCTGTTATAACCGAGTTCTGCTTTTATGGTAGGAAGGTTTGATTGTTTTTTTGATTTTTTTTCCTTCTGAGAAATAGAGCTGCTCACCACTATTTTTCCTCAGAAGTCTTGGATTACTTTTTAATACAAATTATATATATGCACACAGTGGACTCGTGTGATCAATCTCCTTGAAGATAAGGACCGAAAGCATTAAAGTGAACCTGAGATTCTGGGGGAACCTAGTATAGAAGTGTAAGAACAGTTCAGATGTGTTCCTCAAAGGGCAGAGGCTTTCATGCCTACGTATATTGCTTTATTGCAGTCCAGGTGGAACATTACAAAGTCAGAAACCAGGATGAGACAGAGATTCACAGGCAGCTTTGAATGGAAATTGCTCTGTGAGAGGCTCTCTCCTGGCAAAGAAGTCCAATATTCTGATGGGTCCAGATTTCCTTAAGTTATATTAAATTGGGAGTTTCACAACAGTGAGTACCAGCATTATGATGCTGGTGGATCTGAGTTATGTGACATGTATGTGAGCAAAAGGTGTTTTATAGAAACAGATATAAGACAGCTAATTTATTGCACTGTGAAAAATCTTTATCTTAATTAGGCTGCAAAACTCAATTCCAGTTAGAATAATTTCAGTTATTAAATGAGAAAGCAGAAAAAATTTGTTTGAATGCCAAAATTTGAAGCAGAGTAATAGTCTCTTTAGTAAAGTGCTGCTGCTGAATATCAACTGTACTAACCATGTCCTTAACAATCATCTGCACCACTGATCATTAACTTCACAATGAGCAACAGTGCTGATTTATTTAATGAACCTGCAGGTAATTGTTGTTTCCTTTACTAATTACATCAGGGAAATGAGACCTGTTAGCACTGAAATGGCTTGAAGTGCTTAAACAAATCTTTCTGAAGGGTAAAATGCCTGGCTATTTTTCTCCTACTTTCTGTCCTGAGATAAAGTTTTTGTTATTCTCTTGCTGTTTTAATTAGTGAGAAACCTCTTTTTCTTACCTTAAATAGTGAACCTTGGACATATCATATGCTTTAGTATTCTGGGAAATTCCCCCATATAATTAGCATACACTGCTTATAAAAGCGAGAACGCTTCTACTTATTTATGCGGTAAAATTGTATTGGAAAACATTTAAAGTGAGTCTTAAATGCTGATATAGTTGAAGCTGTATTTTCAAATGCTCTGCCTAGTGCAGTACAGCTCTGCTGTTCCTGCTGGGAAGGCAGATCTGCTGGTCTTCTCTTTTACCTCAGCACTCTGCACATGGAAATAGGGGGTTTGCAGTTTTTCTTGGTTTACACAGATTACAGGTTGTCATAACAGATGAGAATACCCTATCTACTCCATCTTAATTTTCTGTGAAGAAAAGAATTTTCTGCATAGAAACCTTAACTTCTGGCTGTATCTGCCTACCTAATGGTAGGCTTTTAAGCAAGCTGCTTCTCTCTAGTAGAGAGTCCATGAGACAGCAATAGATCTGCTGTTTATTCTTGCTGTTAAAAATGTGTATCTTGCTCCTAATCTGATTTTGTTTGACTTCAGTTTCCAGCCACTGAATCTTTTTATGTTCTTGCCTTTTTTATCTAACATCACAAATTGTATTTCCTCTCAGGTCCACTTGTACTTAACCTACTACAGTGCCAATGAGGATAAAACCAATTTTTACCTCATCCTTGTTCAGGTATAAGTTACTATGAGCACATACTTTTCTGTTCTAGTGGCTATACCAAAAATTTATTAGGTCAAGGGGAAGTGACCTTATTGTCAGGGAGCAGGAGTGACTGTGAGTTGAAATGCTTAGATTATCTGGGATATCAGTTCCAGTTCCTGCTATTGCAAATACTTGATTTACTAGATTGTTAACTATTGACCTAAAATCAGGGCTTAATTCTTCCTATCTGAACTATTAGCATTGAGAGTCATGCAACAATAGCTTAATTCCCTTGTAAAAATATTTCACAGATAGTACAATTTATGCAGAGAAAATGCCAGCCTGTTATGTTTAGATGATCAGAAAGGAAAAAAGTCTGTGCAAAAATTAGATCTCCTCATGATTTGAATTTGTTAACTTTCCGAAGATGAGGAAATTCACGAGCAAAGGCCACAAACACAAGAATTAGAATGCTTGAAAGGAGTGACAATGAACAGAATAAATTTTCAGAGGTGTCCATTTGTATTAGGGCAAATTGCAGGATCCTACTTTCTGGAGAATTTCATAATAAAGTCTATATTCCCTGATACCACGGCACCATGGCTCCAAAGCAGAGAGAAGAGTAGAAGTCATCTTCTCAAGGCAGAGTTTGATTATGCAGGAAGCAATCCACCACATAATCAGGACCACATCTTGGAAGAAGAACAATGACTGCAAAGGTTTTAGCAACCTGCTTCTGGTATTATAATTGAAACAGAACAAGCTTCTTTTCCACAGTGTAATAACGGTGATGTGAAAGAACAGAAAGATCTCGATTTTCTCTCACAATTTATAAAGATTTTAAGTTGAATGAAAAGTTCATCTGCTACTCTTATTTTTTGTCCCCTTTTCTCTTTCCATGCACTGAACAAACAACCATTTTGATTGAGCTGTTGGATCTCAGAGGTCCTCTGGCTAACTGAAGCCAGTGCTTAGTCACTACTCTCAACTTGCCTTGGTGTGAAACTGCTACATTTTTCCAATGATTTTCTTAAGGACTATAATATATCTTTCCATTTCATTATATCAGGTGTCTGGAAAGCAATTTAACTTGAAAATAGGATCATTACTGAATCTAGTTTACTTTGAGCTATGAATTAACTGTAAATTTTAAAGAGCTATGTTTTTGAAAAACAAACTTATCTTTGTACTAAATTGAACTATTTGTTTCTTTAACTTGAAAAGTAATTGCAGAAAAATTAAATAAAAGATTTGAATAAGCATAAAGCTATGGAATTAAAAAATTGAAAATGTCTGTACATCTAAATTAAGCATCATGAGACTGGCGGGACTCATTTCAAGGCCTCTAAGATCTAATGAGCATCAGGTTCTGATGTGAATATTAACAAGTCAGCAATACTTGTGGGAATGAATAAGTGTATATTAGGCTTTCAATCAAAAACTCTCAATCTGCATTACAAATAAATACTTTCTTCTTTTTTTGCAAAATGATACACAGAAAACTGTCTATTTTTAAGGAAACCATTATTTTTTCTTTCAGTATTTTCTCTGGGATTCCTAAGAATAGACAGTGATCCAAATGCCTTAGAGTCTACAGGGCAAAATGCTGTCTTTTACACAGACTGTGTTATATTTGCCCAGCTCACAGATAAGTTGCTATTCCCCTCTCTCCCCCCGCTCCCCCCAAATTTTCATGACAGAGTTCTAGAGGAGCATTTTTACATTCTGCTATGACTACCTGAAAATATTTTCTTCCTCACTCCTCTACTCTTGTGTCTGTTCTTGTGGAGAATACTACTATAACAATTCATCTTTTTATAGGAAACAGCTGAAGGCAAGGTTATTTGACTCAGCCAGCATTAAGATAGTCACTTCACTCAAGGACTAGAAATAAGTTCTTCCTATGACACTCATTTAGAAATAGAGAGCTATACCAACCAAGGATAACCCAGCATGAATTGCTTGGAATTTTTAAATACATTTACAATCTCATGTGTGATTTATAGATTAATATAATTTCTATACTCTGTACCTTCTGCATGTGCCACCAGAATTTGATGTTACAGAAAGCTACATGTTCAAAGGAGTGGTGGAAAGGTACAAAAAAAGTCGGAAATCAGTCTGCGTGCAGTGAATTTCCAGGCTTCTACCTTAAAAAGAATAATTTTTAACACATCACCACTGGTAACACCTTTCACTCTCTTAAACCACCAAGCAATAAAGCAAAGCAGTAGAACTGGAATAATTAGCAAAGAAGAGGACTTTTTTCTTAAATTGAAATGAACTTTACCATTTTATGTAAAACCAGAAAATGTTTTCCTGAACTGACTTTATCTGCTTGAAACGTGTTTGCTTTGACCTATGTATCAGAGACCTTTTCATCTGATTAAAGGATATATGTTTAGGATCTTAATAAGGTTCATGTAAAAGATGCTCAAAGTACAAGAGAGATAATTTAAAATTTTCTTCTGTGTGAAAAATCATCTTTGCCTAACATAGGTTCGTTATTACTCAGAATTGAGCCTTACTTGAAAACTTTACAAAGCTCACTGACATTTCCTTTGAAGCAGAACTATTTTTCAAGTTAATAACATAATGCAGTGATATACAAATCACGGCTTATTTTACATATCTTTTTGACTGTTTCACTTTTCTGCTACAATTACCTCCCTATACCTGCAGTACACATAACCACTATTCTTCTAAATGATGCTGAGAATATTGCCTTATAAATTTTGTCATATTCAGCAAAATCATTAATAATTTACAAGGATTATACCATTAAAAACATACTTTCATGGACTGAAAAGGTTATGAAAATGAAATGTCACATGCTATGACTTTACTTTTGCCTTAAAGATCCTAGTCATTTGCACAGCGCTCTAGAATGGTAGCATAAAAGAGAACAGTCTTTCTTTTTGATAGGTTTCATTCAGGTGCCAGGGTTTCACATTTCATGTAGAATGTTATGTATGGAAAATCACTTGGTAAAAGGTCACCATCTATCCTTGTCACTTCTTGCTTAATTGGGAACCGTAATGTCAGGCATTAAGGAATGCAGTTTTAAAGCGATTCAAGGAAAGGTAAGGAACCATCATGACAATGTCAACTGATATTTACGTACCTGAGACACGTGCACACGCCTGCCTATGTGCTTGACAACCAATGTGAATTGTAGATACAGCCACTAAATGATGGAAAAAGAAGCCTCAAACTCCTACTTGGCTGCTGTAGTATATGGGGGAAACCTGGGCTGAAATACAGACAGTAGAAAACTGACTGGAAAACTCTTTTCAGCTTCTTTTAGAGTATGTCCAGCTTAACTGAAAAATACAATAGGAAATATGCCTGGTTTGAACTTGAGTACCAGAAAGAAGCAACAGTCTGAAGGTGTGAGACATGCAGATTTTATTAGTGTGTATTGGAGTAAAGAAAATATTTCAGTTTATGTTTTAGTCAATGAGTGTCATAAAAGCTACAGGTTCAAGAAAACTAAAGACAAAAGAAGTCACAAGCATCCAGACTCTTCTGTGACCTTACTTTGGAAGATTTGTTTGACTTGAAAATTATTCAAAAAAACTAGATAGAATATTTTTGAAGAGCCTGCAGAGAGATGGTCTTTTTCATTTTTTTTTTTCCCAGTGGAAAATAAAATGCTTTGTACTTGGAGTGATCTTTTATTCTTTATTAAATCTGCTTGGTTTTATAAATTTCTGTGTGAACATCAGACTGTCTGTATTATGTAATGTTACAATACAGTTTATTTATTTTTTTAATTTAATTTCAGATGTTTACTGGTATGGGAATACCCTTTTGGTAGACTGTTTTTATGACTAATGGATCTCATTGTCAAAGAAATGTTCTGTGATGTTGCCTTTTTCATGGCTTTGCCCTCAGTATTTTGACTTTCCCCTTTAAGGTAACTATCTCACTGGAAGATTCTCCCACTCATCAGACAATTCTTTTCCATCTCTGCTTCTGCTAAGTTCCTTACAAGCATTAAAATCAAAAATATAATTTATGTGAATGAGTAAAACTGTAGAATCAATTTTAAATTTAAAACTAGTCCAAATTTTCTTGTAACTTCAGCTCTTTATAATATATAACATTTCAGCTGTAATGAATGCCTTTGCGCATAAACAGAGAGGGTTTTTTAAAATTCAGTGGCTGCTTTTTACAGTTTTGAACACTTTTATAAATGTTGGCTAAGAGAGAAGTAGCGTAGCACATTTCTCTTTTGCATGAATGCATAATGTAAACATGAATATATTTAGGCTGCACATGGGCTATTCTGAGAGTGGACAGTCAGGGAAGCTACTGTTCAAGCAACACATCTGAAAGTGTTTTCCAGGGTTATGATGAAAGCATTTGAAGGTATTATGAAGAATGAAAAGTGAACCCTTCCAAACAGGTTCAATATTCAGAAGCCTTTGAAGCTTTGGGGTGGGGTGGGCGTTTTGATTCCCAAAGCAGGTCATGCAAGAGTACGCAGGAGCAGTTCAGCAAACAGAAGCACTGCTCCTCAGCAGCTCTCAGGTTGGTGCCTGTTTTGAGGGTCAGAAGGAACGTCAGGGTTTTGTCTTCACTCAGTTCAGATACACTGGTGGGTGATGTTGTCTTCACCCTTCAGGCATGAAAGAGGCCATGAACTGGGGGAACCTTTTATTGGTGCCTCCTTCCCATGGCCAGCATTTTAGAGGGAGATGTACAGGAAAGGAGGGCAGGAGAGCTTGCAGGCAGGATCCTGTAGGTATCTGGTGTGTCTTCTATTAATATTTAATAAGGATGTCCCAGACACATTTCAAATTCAGCAGACAGGCAGGAAATTTAAGTTAATTCCTGCTTTACTGGAACTCCCCCCCCCC
>JAWWEW010000001.1:39401476-39596613 GCA_035583185.1 Anabacerthia variegaticeps | reverse complement strand
GGAACCCCCCCCCCCCCCCCCCCCCACCTTCCAGCTAGTATAATGCAATTTCTAAGATTTAAAGTTATGTACTTTGGAAGAGTGGAGGTTTTTAAGTGTCTCTTACTATACTTACCTGCATTTATTTCTCACTCTTGTTTGCACCATACCTATGATTAGTGAGATCCCAGTTTCATATCTATATTCTTTGAATTGACAATTTGCATTTATATTTAAATGCTGCTGTGGAGGTAGCCCAGATTTTGAACACATTGAGTGCAATGTTTTTCTTTATATGCTGTGTTTCCTGGGAATGACAGCTCAGTTCCTGTCCTTAGGATCTTAAGGAACAGTTCAAACCTTTTTCTTTTATCCTTTATAGCTTGAGAGGTTATTTCCCTTCCTCCTGGTTTTCACCCTGCCTCCTTTGAATTTACAGCGTAAGTTGAATATATGAATTGCTTGTTTTTCCTAGTTACTTTAAGTTTTTCATACTACCTTGCAGAATTTAAATAGAATTTATTTGCAACTCAACTCTTTTGGGCTGAAGCAAACCCATACATTTACAAGATGGAAGAAACACTCAATGCGGATCTATTGACCCAATCTGAGATGATGATCCAAAATCCTGCTGTCCAGGAGGACCTTTGCCCACAGTTTAGTCAATTCTGTGACAGGCATGGCAACCTCTTGCAATACCTTTCCAGACTTATTTGGGATCTGAATGGAATTTTGTTCGATCATGAACAAGGTAATATGTTAAAAATCCTAATTGAAACTGAAGATAAGTAACTAAAAAGAGTAGCTGAATTACTAATTTTTCAAATGTAGATATTCTTTTGTCTGTTAGCAGCATTTCAAATTACCTCAAGTGTATTCAAAATGTCTTTTTTTTTTTTTTTTTTAAATCATGGGGATCATATGATGTATCTAATTTCTGGATGTCTCTACAGTCTAGATACTTGAAGCAAACAATGGCTTTGAAACCTTCCAGAATAGAGCACACAGTCTCTAAAAGTCACTAGGTTGCTTAAGTGTGAGTCAGCACAGCTTTCCTGAGGTTCGTTCAGCTCAACTATAATGCTTGGAACAACTGGGACCACTACAAATAATTATTTTTTTTTAAATGGAATGGACCAAATACACTTTTTTCCTTGAAAATACCCACAACAGTTTGAGAAATATGATACATTTTCTTATAAACAGAAATACAAAAGTTTAAAATGAAACTATCAGTCATCAAATCTAAAAAGTTGCCTTCTTATTTAAATCAGCTGCACGTCCAATGCAAAGTATACCAAGGCTTGTATCAATCCTTAAAAAGTGCCAGTGAGAGCTGAATGCCAAATAGCTTTCCATGAGGCATGTTATGCTAATCACTATGGCAATCAGTTACTTATCATTCTTGCAGACATGTATCTTCCATTTACGCTAACAGAGTGGTTGATTGGATTTTGTTCATTAAATGGGCAGAGTCAAAACTAGTCTTATAAGCGTCTGTTCAAGTTAATTAGTGAGTATGCGTGTACTCAGAAGCAGAAAACTAAGTTTTAAAATAATAACCTACATCAATCAGGCATCTTTACTGCATTACACCCAATTCATTCCACTTAGTGTATTTAGTATAAAAGATGAAGTAAAAATGCTGCATTTTCATTTCCCTGGGTCTCTGAAGGTCTGGCAGTAAATGTGATGGTGTTACTCATAAAAGAGTAGGAACAGATATTTGCTTTTCCTTTGCTGCCTTACCTAAATCTCTCCCAGGCTCTATGTTTAGCTTAAGAAACGGTGCAAGGATAGGAATACACTTTGTAGAATTTTGAGTTCATTTCCTTGCACTCTTAAGTTGATTAGTTATCAGCAGGTAACACAGATGGCCTGCAAGCACCACGATGAGGATATAACCTAAAAACTAATAAAGACTTAAAGGCAGTCACTGGTGAAAGTGCTAGACTGGGACTCTGGAAATCCAGTTTCAGCTGCTATGTTTTATGTCTATGTGGGAGGGGTGGTTTCATCATCCTGGGTATGTTCACAAGTTTCCAATGCATACTTGTGAATGTGCCTTTGTGAAAAAGAAGCAGACACTTTTTTTTTTCTCTGTCTGCTACAAATGATTTAAAGATCCAGCTGAGGATTTCACAGATCTCAAACACCTTTTCTTTCTAGCTTGTATAATGGCTGGGAGTAGATTTGATTGCTCTGGCCTTGGACATCTTTCCCATGTTGGAGCTTTCTATGTGAATAATTCAGTATTCATTGGACAGATAAAGTATGATCTTTAAGTTTGAATTTAAAAAACAGCCTCCAAACAGGAAGAGGAGGAGTTTTGAGTGTCAGTCTTTCACCAGCCTCTTTAGTGCTTTGTCTATTGCATGGGAGAGAACAACAGCAGAGAAGGTTGGGGCATGTTAGCTTCTTATCTGTTGCGCACGTGTCTCCAAACTGAGGAGTCCTAGTCCTTTTAGCCTCTCCCTAGGTGGCAGATGTTCTAGATGATATCCTTGATTACTTCAGTTGTCTCTCTCTTCGCTATTTCTATGGACACATTTTTCAGCTACGAAGACCTCATGTGCACACAGTACCAGTATTGTGATAAAACCAAAGTTTTGTCTTGCAGCAAAGTGCTTTTTAAATCTTGTTCTCAATAACCTATTGGATGTTACCTAACTTTTGCATTCTATAAGCTGCTATGTGGTGAACCATGAGTTTCTGACTCCCTCTGAGATTATTTCAAGTCCCCTTTCCTGAGTTTCACCTGGTAGTTTCACACTCAGCGTGAGGTTTGCACAGTTTAGATTTTCTTCATCTCACATTTATTGGCATTGAAACATTGCTGCCTTTTCCTCCCTCACTCAGTTTTGAGCAGTCCTGGAGTTCTTCAACATTATCTGCTATTTAATTAGCTGAAAGGGCTTTGTATCATCATTATGTAGAGTTTTAGGCGTTCAAGGGAAATATAATGTGGCCAGATATCTCTCACTTTACCTCTGAGCTCTGTAAAAATTACAGCATCAGCCAGAAAGCAAGCAGAAAGCTCATTTCTCCCTTTTCCTGGCTGACATTTCTCCTCTATAGAATCCTGCCAAGAACCTTGTGAAAAGTTGTTACAGCACTACAGATCTTACACTACTGACATTCAACAAATTAAGTTGTGGGTGCAGGAGGATAGGCCTCCAGCTCTTCCCCCACCATTATCTAGATGGAGCACAGTTTCATTTTGGGTTTGTCTTGCTTCCTGGCCTATACAAGCAGATTTACTGGGTTTGGGTTTTTCCCCCCATATTGTTTTACACCTCTTTTAGATGCTTACAGCATCTTAACAGCTGTACTCTTTGACTAGAAGTAAGAAACGGTTCCGCAGCCGTTTGTGAAAAGAAAGTAGTAGTTTATGAAGCTAAATATTTTCTTAGTGGGGGGAAGAATGGTAGAAGTAGCTATGCCTTAAGCAAAGAGTATGTTTGTCAATATAGTCTCACACCAAGTTTTAAGGTGCTGCAGATCTCTTGTGCTGAAGGACTTTCAGAGTGGTAGCTCTTAGTACATGAGAAACTTTCAAGAAATATTTTTGTCCAATAAAAAATGATCCAAAAGGAAGGACTACCACTCTGCTGAGCAAACTTGCAGAGATCTAGCAATATTAATTTATGATCTAGAAATCTGACAAAACTTTTGCCACTGCAAGCCTGATTCCAACTTTGCACTCTGTATTAAATGTCCAAAGCTTTTGTGAAGAGCATTAATATTTCCTATTGTGGGTACCCCATGCACTCAAGAGCTTTCTTTCAAAAAAAATTTGTAGTGATGAATATCCTTTCACTTCCCATTCAAAAGC
This sequence comes from Anabacerthia variegaticeps, assembly GCA_035583185.1. Taxonomy (NCBI): domain Eukaryota; kingdom Metazoa; phylum Chordata; class Aves; order Passeriformes; family Furnariidae; genus Anabacerthia; species Anabacerthia variegaticeps. The sequence continues at coordinate 39,592,799 of JAWWEW010000001.1, read as the reverse complement.
TGTGCAATTAGCTTCTATTCTCCTTAGAAAGTCCAAAAGCGTTGACAGATAGCAATACAGTGGAAACCTAACTTAGTGCTTTGATAATCTAGTGCAGCCATTCTCACATGGGTAAAAATGCTTCCTCTCTCCTATGTTTGGAAGGTAAAAGGCTTACCGTTTCAGATGGCTCACTGGAAGGCAAACACTGCTAAGTCCAGAGGCACGGTTAATCTCAGGTTATCCTTGTGGAAGTCTGTGCCCATGCATTTCCTCTTCCTTCTGTCTCTCCTCCCCTCTCCCCCCACTCCACCATACATGCAGGTACTCTTTGGCATTTTGTTACAGGGCAGAGCAGGGGGAGGAAGAAGTGGCTGCATAAAATGTTGTAGGGCAGTGTGAGGTGCTGCTTTTTCTTTTTTCTAACAGGAGCAAAAAACACACTCATGATCCTCTGGTAATTTGGTTTTTACTAATAGGACTCAAAATAAATGTACTATAATTAGAAAACATCAACAGTTTGCTTTTGAATCATCTCCATTTTATAACAGAACTAATACCAGGCCTGTGTGTTACCTCTTCTGATCATCTTGGCAGCCCATGTACTACAGTCTAGTGGTCACGGCAGGGTGGAGATTTGGTTATTTCAGCTAAAGCACATGAGAAACTTCTGAATTAGAACAAACGTACATATGCAACATCACCACCTAGAATGACTCTCTTCAAAGGATAGATTTGGGTGTATAGATCACTCAAAAATAGTGGAATGAGTTAAACAAAACTAAGCAATTGAACTGAGGCTTTTTTCCCAAGTCAATCAGTTGCTCCGCAGGACAAAGTTTTAAAGAAATATCAGGAGGACTATCCTGTTTTACTATCCTGTCTTAAAACATCCCTTTTGTAGAAGATAGGAGATAGTGTCATTATGAAATGGAAATACTTGTTCAGCCAGGGAGCAGAGCAATGCAGCTTAGAGTAAAATTGTACTTGCTAAAGCTTTGACCCAGATATGCCTCAATTACTTTCAGTATCTTTTTATTCACATGTTTTCTGTTATGGAAAAGAAATTGATGCATTTTCCCATCTTATTTTCTGTATGAAAAGCCAAATATGATGAATAACTTTATTTGTGATTAACACATATAGTGCCTGCTTTTGCTATTCATCTTGATAGCTGTATTTTTCAGGAAAGCTCTCATGTTTTTATTCTGTAGTTTTCTTAGAATTGATGAGTTTGAGCATAAAAGTGAACCCCCCCCAACCAAACCATATCAAAAGGGAGGATATTTTTCTCTAGCTTGACATTTCTATTTCATCATAGTAAAAAATGAACTGAGAAGCTTCCCAGATTTCTTTATCAATTTCTTCTGATGACTAGGTAGCATTTCTTGTACAAGCTGGGGTGCTTAGTTGATAATCTGGCAGCAGAAAAGGAGCACAAGAAGCAGGAATAGCTGTGCATCTGAATGTTTGTGCCAGTTTGCTTAAACAGCTGACCCCTGTAATAAGTAATGTGAATATTGAGATTGTACAATTATCCATAGATTTTTCTTTTAGGCTTGTGAGGCTTTGATTTATATACACTATCACTACCTTGTTTAAAGTATTAAAAATATGAGCTGCAATAAAGACAAAGTCAGCTCTGTCTTTACCGTAATTGAGAGAAAAGTCTTAGATCAAACTCAGGACCTGTATTTTTGGAAGAAACCTGTGTGTCAGCATGCTTAGGGAGACTGTTTGTAATAGCCTAGAGGCAAGTAACCCATTGTAGTAAAATTCTGTTCATTTTCTCTTATTCTTGTGATTGTTTTGCTCAAAAGCATAAGAAGTAATTAAAAAGGAAATTTTCTTTCATCTTCAGGGGAACTGAGATGATGGCCATAAAAGGGCAAGAGTGGGTTGCAGTTTGGTAGAAGTTCTGATAGGATATGGATTTTCAATATGCACAGTTCTCCATGTCAGCAAAAGCAGGTCATTACAGTTTTCTGTGACATTCATAAGTAATTTAATGGAAGTCCTGATAATATGCTATTTAAGCAGTACCCATTTTGTTGTTGAAGTCTCAGTTCGAATGACTGTGGCAATGTATTTTTATTTCCAGTATGGGCTTTTTGACTTCGTACTGTGTTGCAAAGTCATCTACCACTGTAAATACGTGTTTCATAAAAAAACTGATTGAGGATTATTAAAAGCTCAAATAAAACGATCAAAAAGAAAATATGTTTGCTAAAATTGGGTCACCCATTATTGCATTTTTTTTTCCCTCTAAAGTGTATGTGTATTTTTGCAAACTATTCTTCTGTGGCTTATCACACAAAGTATCTGAAATATATGACAAAGCAACCGAACTTTTCAACTGAACATGAAATGACCACACTGTGCTTTTGTGCCTGCACAGCCATGAGTGCCAGAGAGGTATCAGAAACTATGTAATACTTTAGTATATAGAGTATTGACCTTGGTGACTTCCTTATAAAACACTTCTTTTCATAGAAATCATAGAATCATAGAATGATTTGGGTTGGAAGGAACCTTAGAGATCATCTAGTTCCAACCTCTCTTTCACATGCAGGAACAGCATTGAGTAGACCAGGTTGCTCAAAGCCTTGTTCAACCTGACCTTGAACACTTCCAGGGATGGGGCGTCCACAGCTTCTCTGCGCAGAGCCTCACCACCCTCACAGTAAAGAATTTATTCCTAACATCTAATCTAAATCTCTCTTCTGTTCATGATTTTTTTTTTATTTCTTTTTTTTTTTTTAATTTTTTTTAATGCAGAAAACCTTTATCTCTGATGCAAAATTGCATGCGGACTTACATTGAAATTTTTGTTAGGTATAATTTCATGTTGAGAATGCAAGCCTTCCTTAGCCTTTCAGTTATTTAGTTGTAAAAGAAACACCTATTCAGGGAAACCATCACTTAGGTGAAATTGGAATTATACCAAAAAATATCTGATTTTAAAGGCTGCACTGTCCGTATTTGCAGATGAATTTGCAGATTCATCATTTTCTTCATGAAAGTCATGTAACGAGAGGGTTCTTGCTTCTGAAAAACAAAATCTTGTGTCACCCTGTACTCTATGAATGTAACTGAGGAGCGGATAGGAGATAAGATAAAAGCCAATAAAAAGAGAATAATTTATTAAAAAGATCTAATGTTACAAGAACAGTACACAGGAACTATTATATTACTGTGTCTTCCACATTGTATATACCATTATATATATCATATATACAGATTGTATACAATATATCTAACATTTTAATATGGGTCATGACAATACCTTTCTTTTGGTTGGTGAAACAAAGTTTCTTTCTAATTTTTTTTTTTTTTTTCTGAGCAGATCTTGTGACCTTATACAAAAATACAGTCTTCTCAGTGATGCCAGACTGCACTATTACAATCATTTACATGAAAAAGGAAAAAGCTTTCCCTTGCAACTAAAAAATGTCATGATAAGGAAACATCTTCTACAAAGTAACAAATAGGTAATACATAGGTACTTAAACATTTAAAACATGTTTATTAATATATTTAAGATGCAAAATACATATTCTGTTCATGTTGAATATAAAACATACCTCCTTTAGTCCCTGCAATACAACTACATTACCTGATGGTAAGTTCAGTATTTCTATCTTTATCTTCATACTAGAGTTCGAGGTGTATCTAGATGGAGCTCTATCTCCTTATCAGACTTTTATTCTTCTTATAAATCATATCCATTTATTGTATTCAGAAATTTTCAGTAAAATGCCACCAGCAGTGAATGTAGCCATTTAGAATACTCTGAAATAAACTGCATTGGCAAACAACTGTATAAAAAATAGAGGAAATTATGCTTAACTAATTTATAAAATAGCCATTTCGCTTTTTGGTTCATCACTTTATTCCTGTTTATTTTAACCTTTTGAAAGATGATGGAGTGCTAATGCAGGTTCTCTGCATAGTAGCAATACCACTGTTTTACAAATGACAGAATGTAGTTATTTTCTATGAGTTTTGCTCTCTCAGCAAGGTACATTACACCTTCCTTTCTTTGATCTCAAAGGATTTTTCAGAAGCAGAGATATAGAAGGTCTCTTTCTGTATACCTACAGCCTATGCTTATCTAGTTATGCTGCCTTAGTTTTCCTAGCAACAAGGTGACTAAGTAAATTTAAACCCCATTTTTTAAAAATATTATCTAAAATATTAGTGGGTAATAAAGATTTGAGTTGAAGTTTCTCTGAAAAATTTTACTGATAAAATATTCAAAAGAAAAAAATATTTAGTCATCAGTCAGCTTTTTACCTACTAACCACTTGATCTATGTTGTGCTTTTTTGGCTACTATTTTAAAGCTGCTGAGAAAGAACATAGTTAGAGTGTACCAGCTAAATGCCAGAAATTATTTTGCTAGTGAACTGGCATTTTGAACCCAGAAACTATCAACTAAAATAGACTTGCATCAAAACTTTTAGAGGGATGGACTGCTAGAAGAACTATGCTATTAGTACTTTCATGATAAACATTTTTACTCAGGCAAGGTAATGTTCATCCTAGGTGTGATCTCTTGGTGTGTTAGTAAAACATTCTTTGTCACAACACTGTGCACACTGTAATTGTACAAATATGCACATCACCTACTCTGGAAATTATTTTGCTTCAGGTGCCAATACATGGAAAGGCCTTCCAATGCAGAAAAATTGTCCATATTGTGTATTGAATGAAAAATTGTTTGGTATAGCAAAAAGTGGGGATTAAAACTGAGAGCACACAAGAATAACCTCCAGTAAACTATAGAAATAGAGCCAATTAGCTAAATAACTGGAATGATGCTCTGTAGCACTCTTCCAAGTATTTTTGTCAAACACAAAATCCTCCAAAAATATCCTACTGCAGTCTGAATATATGTGAATTATTAAATTCCGAAAAATGTTAATATTCTCCCCATAATATGCTTTCATATATACTTCAACTTGATTACCAACTATATAAAGCATAGAATGTTAGTAAAAAATGGACTCAGAGGAAAAAGAAAGTTATAGCTGAGAACTTGTTGGAAAAAGTAGGTTTCTCTCCTTTCACTGATTGATTTGTCCACTTAGGAGCTTAATGTATGTCATGCTTAAATGCCCAGTGAAGTTTTCTTTGTCATATGTGGTAGGGATTGATTTCTTATTTGCTATTGAAAATAAACATCTGATTCATTGGACATGAAATCTTGCAGTATTTAATAAAAAAAGCTTGTTTCCTCCTAAGGTTGTGTTTAATAGTCTGCCACTTACCTTGCAATAAAATAAATGCATCTTTTTCGCTCCATTTTGTCATTTTCTGAGTCTGCAGTCTAGTATTTTACTGACAATTGTTTTTGCTAATTGAATACATATTATACATTTTCAGAACAATTTCTCTACTTTTTCAGTGGGCTGTGTATACAAACTGTATTTTTTCTACCTTGTCAGTAGGAACAACCAGTTATAGGGAATGCAAGCAAAGTATTCGACAAAGCTGTATCAAACCTTGTTTTATATTTAAAAAAGGATTTTTTCCCCAAACCAAACAGATATACTGTACTAGACACCACCGTTTCAACACTTGATGATACATGACTGGGCTCACCAAAATCGAACATGTTAAAACAGAAAAATACATTTGACAGAAATTACCTTTGCTTACAAAAGTTTATTACATACAATCTGCATATTTTTGGGCCAAGAAGTATCTCCTCCCCCGAGGACTCTTACAAATAAAGAAGAGATATAAACCTGATGAATTATTGACTGTGTCTCCAACACTTCTCTAAGTGCACCACAGGTATTTCTACGGGTCTTTAAGCATTAGCTTGGGTTTCCAGTTTCTCCATGGACATAAAACTCCATCCCTTGGTGTCATCAAGTTAAAGCAAAGAAATAGCAACAACAAAGTCTGCAACCTTCACCATGAGGTCGAAGGTACCATCAGTGCCAAAAGCAACGTTATAGACGATGAGGAAGTAGACAACTCATGCAAGGTGGATTGAGCACTTGTTACTTTCCCTCCTGAAATGAAAAGCAAAGCAATTAAGGAACAAATGATGAAAATGGTTGTCAGTACATCTAGATATTAGATTTTGCGCAAAACTTGTATTCTATTACCCTCAGCCAAAGCCTAGCTTTTAGGCAATGGATTACCTTCTGAGACTGCAATAACAAAACAGGCTCCCTATCCAGATGGGATTTTATAATGATACCTACAGCAACTCACACACTGGAACCTCATATTCAGTCTGCAAATGAATAGGAAATTCCAAAACGGTATGTGGGTTTGTGCCTTAATCCTCAAAAAAGAATTAGTCTGCTGAAGCTGCCCTGGGTCACAGTCATAGTCACAAATCTCCTTCCTGGAAAAAGGAATGAACTCTAGCCCTTGATCTCTATGTTTGCCCAGAGGAAAAAGTGGTATTTTCCCCAGTAGTCCTGTGATGATTTTAGATCACAACAGTCCCTTCAAAGGCCATGCTAAGGGAAACTGTGCTCTGGGCTGGTAGTGGCAACAGGATGGGAAGGGATTCAGACTGGGTTTCTTTGAACAACAGTTGTCCTAAGTGGACCTAATGTGATATGCATAGTCTAATTATAAATACCAGGTTAGAGGGAATGAAAGACGTTGTGGTATGGAGTTATGGCTCAAAAAATACATGAAAAAAACCTTCCATAGAGTAGAGATCGGTGTCTTCTGCATTCTGATGTTAGCACGGTGGTTTGTGACTCGACTAGAATTGAAAGTTTACTTCTAGATTGAAGTTTCAGGCTCACATCTTTTGGTTAGTACTCTTTAAAGATTAAAAAGCAATGTTTAGTAGAACTTTAAAGGGTTAGCAGAAAGTTAGAGTTAAGATGCCTTGTAGTGTTTAGACAAATGTCAATGTTATTTTCTGGTTGTTCTTGCCACTAATCCTTCCATCCTTTTCTTACTGTGAAATGTTGATACTTTAAATTCTTTCAACATGTCACAGTCAGTAGGAAATGATAGAATCTAGGCATCAAAAGTTACTTAATGATAATACTTTAATACTGTAGTAAGTGAATAATTTAATAAAGTAGCAATTATTCAAGGAAGTCCTTCAAACTACAGAGAAATTCAGCTTTTTCTAAAGACACATACACAGGCTTCACAGAATATGCTGAGTTGGAAGGGACCAGCAAGGGTCATTGAGTCCCACTCGCGGCCTTGGAAAGGACCATCCCCAAGAGTCACACCATAAGGCTATCACCCAAATGCTTCTTGAGCTCTGTCAGGCTTGATGCTGTGACCACTTCCCTGGGGAGCCTGTTCCTGTGCCCAACCACCCTCTGGGTGAAGAATCTTTTCCTAATATCCAACCTAAACTTCCCTTGGCACAACTTCAGGCCATTTTCTCAGGTTCTGTCACTGGTCACCACAGAGAAGAGATGAATGCCTGCTCCTCCTCTTCCCCTCACAAGGAGGTTGTAGCCTCCTACCTAAATACATGCTATTTTAGTTGTGGTAGATGGTACAACTCTGGCTGGTGGTCCAGAATGATGTGTGTATCCTCTGAGTCCCACATTATAACTACCATGTCCAAATGTTTGGAATACCTTAAAACATCTCAGATATCTCTTTAAGTGCTTATGTCTGAATTTTTAATTTCAGCTTATCTGAATTAGTGTTAAAGCTCCACTGTTGTCTCTGTGGATTACAGGTTGGCTGACTCTATTGCTATGTGAGACACCTAGTGCACCTATAAATATCTATAGCTCAGTTAGGTTTTCAGATCTTGTCCTAGAAAGGGAGAGGGTTCCTATAGATCCTCTGCTTTGTTCATCAGTCTCACATGGTTGCCTGAAATGGTCTTGAGAATCTCAAATGGCACTAGATGATTTTGTTTCAGCGCAGAACTTGAGACTCAGATTAATATTTTTATCTAATATCTAAAAAATTTGATAACATTGTTTTTCATGCAGAGAATGATAAGCATTTCTATAATCACCACTCTTAAGTGTAACCTTACCTGAAAAAGATGGAACTCTGATCTGGGGACTGGCAGTCCCATCCCCTCCTTCACTAACTGCACAGACCTCAATGATGTAGACACCAACATCAGGAAGAAGTACCACTGCAGAGGTTTTCTGTGTTTCTATAACCTGACTGTTGCTCTGGCCTTCTTGCCGAAATAATACCTATGGTCAATAAAATAGATAGTTGTCATAGTGGTCATTCAAGTTTTGTACCAGACATTTTGTGCAGATAACACAGTCACTGCAATGTTAACTGTTTCATGCTTTCTTTAAGGATTTCTTGACAGGATATTTGAACAGTCATCTGTTTTTAGTCTTCCCTCCCTTCAGTGTCTGCAAATCAGTAATAGCAAAGTATACTAACAATCAATGACTGTGAGAGAACATTGATTATGATCCACAGCAGAGATAGAACATTAGCCCTCTGCAGCATTAGGTATTGCACAATTTTACCTCCAAAATTTCCAAATGCATTTTGGGTTCCATTTGATTCAAATTCTTATCCACAAATTTGTGTTGATATTTACATTTTTGGCTCAAGAACCCAACTTCAAATGTAAAGAAAATGTTGAGAATTATGTCCTTACTGTGTTTACTTTAGCTGGATAAGTCAACAGAAAATAGATAAGGTCTATCCCTGCATCTTCTGTGACATTCAACACAAATTTAGGGTGTGTGGGAGGAAAGCAGGTGAAGTACATAGCTGTGTTTTTGCTATTTCTGCATAAGAGTTTCTGTTCCCAAACAAAATTGAAAGGGTCAGAGAGGTGTAAAAAACTAAAGCAGTCAACTCAACTATTTCAGAATATCAACTATTCTGATAAAGGTCAGAACAGGTTCTGGTTTATATGAATCATTTTGCACTTTCTTGGTGATATTTCCTGGTGTGTCAGAGGGTATATCAGACTGTAGTCTGTAGAAATGTTTGTATATAGGCTTCAAAAAAACCCAAACCTCAGACCTCTGTAAAAGCATTGAAATCATTCTGCTTTGATTTAAAATAGTGCAGTGAATTCTATGGGGTTTTATGACTTGCTATTTAAGTGTTAATCTGGATTTTATTCCTTAAGACTTCAGAACTTTCAATGCCAGATGTTACCGTCACTGATTGTTGAACATCACCAACATTATAACAAAACAAACTGAAGTATTTGTGTTTCTGCACCATAAAAATATTAATTTTAATGTCAATTTAAGATGGCTCATTATTCTGCATTTCTCTAAATCCTACTGCAAACACAGTTTAATTGAGGAGCTATTAGGAATTTCTCTGCGGGCTTGTCCTATTAATATCCACTTCTGATTCAGAGATGATGAACTGATCCCCTCAGATAGAACTTACTGAGTTTATAATCAGTATTTGAAAATCACAACACAAAAATATGTTGGGACATTTTTCTCATTTTAATTTTATTTATTGCTTTTCACGGTGGAAACTGATTGGAGACTGTACAGAATGCTTTACTTACACAGAGAAACAAGAAAGGGAAAAAAGTCAACAAAGAAGGGGAGCAGTTGTTTGGAAGAGAAATAGGTGAGTAAGGATGGGGAAGCACTGACCTTGTATCCCATTACATCAGATTCATTAGCTAGAGGTCTGACTGGCTCCCACCCAAGAGACACATGTGAGCCATCCTGTATCCACATGATATTGCCTGGTGCTTGGCTAGGAGCTGAGAAGAAAAAAATAACGTGTACATAAATATATTTTTATAGGCAGTTTCTTTAAAATCAAAAGAAAAATAATTCAATCTTTCATTTAAAACTGGTAGTGTTAGGAGGGTCCCAATTCTAGATCAAATTTCTAAAATTATTTTTATTCCCACCTCTATTTAAATTTAGTAGATTATGATGTATTTATTCATCCCACCCAATAAGTTCCACAAAGCCCATGAACTTGAACTCTTTTTTCTCCCTTTGTAAAAAATGCCTTGTTTTCTAGGAACGTGAGCTTTATTATGAATGCAAAGTCATATGTATCAATGGGGAAATATCAAACCAAATCTATGAATCAAAGATACATGATTCCTGATTATTATACACTCTTATTAAATGAAAACCCAAGAAGACAGAGGTTGGTCTCTGACTTCTCCCTTGTAGCAAAGATACTGAGATTACTTACGGGATTTCTTGGTTGCCGCATGCACAGCAGCACTAGATGGTCCATACCCTGCAGCGTTGTATGCTCTCACTGTTAGGTGATATAATGTGTTTCCTTCTAATCCTGTCAGGAGGATGGATGACTCATTTCCCTCTGTTTTGACCTTTTCTGCTGCTTCTTCCTGCTCCATGTCCTTCCAGTATCCAACCTGCCAATAAGTGACCAAATGAAGGATTAATATAGGCACCTAGTGAGCTCATGCTTCCAAGTGTTTATACTTATTAGCTTGTGGACAGTCTTTTTGCCATTTATGCCTTTTTCTGATCATCAGGCTCCTTTAAGCATAAGGGATTTGTAGCTTAACCTCAAGCCATGCAGTGCCCACGTCTCCAAAATAGCAAGACTTGGAATATCATGGTATGACCTGAAACACTGAATTGCTGTACTGAAATGAGAAGCTGTTACTACAGGACAGAAGAGCAGAAGATGAACTTTAGCAGGGAGAGCTGATCACTGAAGGATGACATTCAAGGACAGCTCATCCTCTGGTAAGTCACCAGAATATCTACCTTCACCCTGGAAAACTCTGACTGCATCAGTTAAGAAGTGTTGTGAGCAATATTCCCTTCCTGGCCTGGTGCAGCTCAGAGCCACAAGATTTCTTAGTGCACTGAATAGGCAATGACAGAACAACAAAGGACATCCTTCCATCATCAGAAAAGTCTTATCTGAAGAAAAAGAAGGAAATGGATTCAATTTTAATTCTTGGATATAAACAAGTTTCTGGTAAATTAAATTCTGATAGTATGCTTATGCTCTTCCTTTTCAGAGATAAAATCCCTAAATGATCTTTGATGGTTCTTAATTCTTATTTCTATTATCTCCACTAGATTTATCATAATCTCAAACAGGTTATAATGCAATGCTGTGAAGTTTAACAGTCTCTTTCCTCAGGGACCAAGTATTTTCAGGGCTTAACTGGAGAAAAGCAATACTGTTTCTTTTTAATGCATCTAGGTGACCTACACAAGTAAGGTAGATCTCATGGGGCCCTATTTTCCCTAACTGGAGATGTTACTAATATGCCACTCAAAGATCCATATTCAGCTTACTGTTATTCATACTGAGACCTACTTTCATTATTGCACATTTTGACCTTTTATGCAAAGTTGGTTATTTCTTAGTAGGTTATTCATATTATGTCTGGATAATTTTTCCTCTGGCAAAAAGGTCATAGACAGTACAGTGCTTTTGTGAATGTATCCCAGAAAATGAGGAACTGAAAAAAACAAGGGGCTTGCAGGAATATAAGGAGTACAGTGCTGACCTTTCATAATTGCACTAGAAGTGCCATTAAAAAAAATAAAAATCTAAAAATATCTGGTTGCAAAAATGTACCTCCGATCTTCACTTGAGTTAAGTAGTTCTATTAACTTTGATCAAGGATTTGTGTCAACTCAAAGTCCACTCTTTCAATTATAAAATTCAAGTAAATATCTTTTTGTGTGCGTGCGTGTGTGTGTGTGTGTGCCTGAATTATCTCATGTTAAAAGGCTGTTGCTTGAATGTTTAGGTAATTACAGCTCAGTTCACAAATCTAGCTGCAGTCACCACTTGCTGTTGAAATAAGTGTGATTCAGTGAGGTATTTTGCAGAATGCTTGACCGAACCTATTGATATCTGAAATAACATCTCATCATATCTTTCTTGAAAAAAGAACAAACAACCATTTATTCATACACTAGTATTGAACCTCCAATGCTTATCATCTTTTGGGCAGTCAGATTCCTTTCATTTTATTTGTGATGCATCTATCCAAAGTTGACACTACAGCGATGAGAACTGCACAGTGTTGAGCACTCTATGAACATGTAATGAGAAAGAGCACTTGTCCTGGAAGATGCTACCAACCAGGTAGTGTCATCTGCTGAGGACCCAGTATGAAAATCATCAGAAAGGATCATGACTTGATCAAGCTTACACAGGTGGACAGCAGCAGGTGTGGACAGCAGCTGAAGTAGTAAAATCCTTGTTCTAGACAGAGGGGAGCAAAATTATAAGTAGCTCAACAGATCTCAGTGTTTAATCACGGGACACACCTTGTCTTATGTTAATGCAATGTTCAAGACAGTAGACAGCCCCCAGCCTTTGCACTGAAACTACTTTTTTTTTCAGGATAAAGAAATTGTGAAAGTCTGATTTTCAAAGTACTGGTGTTAGGACTATATAGACATAGTAATCTGGCTAATGTGAAAGAAAGTCAGAAGCACAACTTGTCCCATTTGATATTTTTCATGTGTTCGGAATTGCTTTTCACCACTGCTTATATGGCATGATCAGTTTGGATAATAATTGTATTTTGTACATGTTAATTCTGCAAAAATAGTCATGACCTCTTCCCTATCAGTTTTGCTACACCACATGGCAAGGGTGTTCCTGCCTGGCAAAGGGATATTCTTGAGGGGAAGAATATATTGTATTAAGAACCAAAAGCATGAAATGCAATTAGGCAGTGCTTCTATATGTCAGTTTCCTCTGTACCTCAAAGACCTTAAAGTGTTTGTCCCCTGATTTTAAAATTCCTCTTGAAGTATTACCAGGTGAGTGTGAACTTTGATCTCAAAATTTCCTTTTCCTTTTTGGTAACATGTGCATCCATTTGTTCATGACCAAAGGAACTAAAAGAAAAGCTGGTTATAAAATTAAAAAGAGAATTCCAATGATCATTGACTGGGGTAGATGGTGAAGGAATTTACGTTGATTTGAACTGAAGATGTTTAAAAATGCTGGACATAGAACAGAAGGTTTGTTTATTTACACTTCTATGTGTTTGTTAGTTCTTTTTAAAATCTTGTTATTTTCTGTAACTTTAATTTATACTTCTCAGAAGGGATTTATAACACAGAGCATGTTTTCATTAAGGATAATTTTGAATATTGATAATAGCATGAAGCATAAATTACAAAAGAGTAACCCATATTTGGAAAATGAAAGAAAAAGCGGGGAAGAAATCATTTGGTCTGTTTAATGTGTTCCTGTTTGTGAGGTTTGACATTATTGCTGGACTTCCTATTGCCTTTTCTTTAGCCAAAGAATAGCAAGCTTTGATATGTTATTTGCAGAAACCCATCTCTTTGAGCTGGAGAAAAAGCAAATAACTGAATAGAGGAGATAAAGGAACATGCAAACTCCTTTGCCCTGATCATGGATTAAGCAATGGTGAAAAGTAAATCCTCATGTTAAAAATTTATTTCTACCTCTGATAGTTACAGACTGCTTCCTTGAAGCTTTAGGTTGAAAGGTATATTAAATAATATTATTCTTTTTCCCAAGTTGGTTTCTAGGGTGCACATTGTTTTTTATAAATTAATCTGATCTATTTACATGTCCTTTTTCCTAAATTTATCATCTAGATATTCTTTCTGTTGACCATGGAAAAATCAAAGCTACAAATTAGGCATATCAAGAGCCTAAATTAGGTAGAATGAATCAAAGTGGACAAAACACAAGCTTTCCTGGGCTCTCTGAGCATTCATCAACATCAACAGCACTGATGTAATTGAAAAGGAGGAGGTTTTAGAGTACAGAAAGTGCTAGGAGAGAAAAAGGAGTGAGCTGAAAGAACTGCTGCTAGCCCTGAAAAAACCCACTCCATGATTCAGATTTCATAAACAAGTATTTTAATTAGCGTTATCAGGAAACCTATTTATTCCTTGAACTGGCACATGGAAGCTATGGAAATATTGGTGCAATGGTATAAGCGAGCACTTAGGAGAAGAGATGTTTTTATGTGTCATTTCAAGATACTGGTGTGACTGTGCTTCAGAACCAGACGAGAGGGTCCTGCAAAAAGGTCAGTTCCTTCCCTCTCACAAAAACAATTTCTGACTGAAAAGAAGAAACAGAACACCCTTCACTACTCCTGCATTCTGGAACAACTTGTATCCTCTATCTCTTTCCTCAGGTACACTCTTCCTCCACATGGTCCTGCAGATCCATGGGGTGAAAAATGATATTAAACCTCAACCTTGAGGACCATTGTCAAATATCTAGCCATATTTTATCACGAAAAATGAATAACTATCTAAGTTTCTGATTTTACTTAATGCAACCCCCAGACAGCTCATGATTCACTGATAATCGTAACAAACAATTCATGATACAGACATTGGAGAAGGTATTGCTCTCTTGGGGCCCTCATGAGGGATCTCGGATGTGATCCATACTTCAAGGGCATGAGAAGCAGTAGTACTGCTCTTCTATAAACTCCTGCTTCTAGTCTTCGTGACTTTAGAGGTGTTTGAATCAGACTGTGAGTAACTTTGTAGGAAAAATTGACTCATATATAAAACCATCCACTTGCTAATTTTGTGTTTGAAAAAGTTCATTAATTCCAAACATGAAGTCTGGTAAATTGGTATGCAGGCTAGTGAACCACCAATTACTCTTTTTTTTTTTTTTTTTTCTGTCTTGCCTTAATAAGCTGTGGTTAACACATTCCTATTCTCTTTCTAAAATACTTCACTAAATTAGTATAAAAAAATAAATTCCAGTACCATGTAGACATAATTTTCCATCCCATTATTAAAATAGATAAAGTACACTTAGGAAACCACAAAGTATTGAGAATTTTGCTTTGAAAAGGCATAATAGGGTAAAATGTCAAGTAATCCTCTCTGAAAATGGCACTTGAGTTTTGGTGGTTTTTTTTTTGTTTGGTTTTGGTTTTTTCTTTGTTTTTTTTTGATGTTTTGGTTTTTTTTTTGTGGTTTTTTTTTTGTGGTTTTCCCCCCCAGTTGATCTTTTGATTGCATTAGTCAAAACTTCTATTCCTTTGGGGAATTCCAGTGAAAAAGACATGGGCTTTGTGATCTGCACTTAAGTATTAGCCTTGTCTTTTTGGAAAAGAAAACAGAAAACAAAAATATCTCTTATTCCAGCCACTAATTCTTTCTGTTTGCCTTCCTTACCAGTGGTGAGTGACAAAGAAAACATTGCCTAGGGCTCGAATAGATTTTATAACCTTCAGGTTAAAGATTCTAAACAATAGGTATGAACAACACACTATATTTTTCTACAATTCTGACAAAGTTTTCAAGCTACTTCTACTTTATCAGACTGTAGCTGGCATATATTTAGTAAGGTCAAGCAGACAGCTGACAAACCTGTACTGAAGTCAGGAATAATATGTGCTTTGGAAGATGCAAATGAGTATAGCAAACCTTGCATAAAACTCATGTGACTTAACAGTTAACACTACCTTTCAGGGATGACAGTGTGAAATTGGACAAGTTACTTTGCCTTTCATTACTCCTTAGTGCATTTAGTAAAGGCAAACAGGGCTGGAGTGAAAGTGGGTCACTGTGAACTTGTCCATATGTAGTACATATTCTGTCACTTTTGTTGATTAGAGCCCAAACATTCAACTGTTAAGAAAATATTTGCCCCTTTTATAATGCTGTTGATAAAAGGCCAGAAATGTGAAGAATGTTGTCACTGCTGTGGTGACCACAGGCAGAATATGAATTGAGACATGAAAATAGAGTCGCTATTCAAATTGTTTTGCATTCAATTTGAAATGAAACCAGCATTTTACTTGCAGTTCGTAATAATTCTACATTAAGAAATAAGTGTTTAAAAAAAAGATAAATCATTCATCCTTTTATAAAGTTACTGGATTTCTGTACATTATCTATTTACTGTTTCTGAATTAAGGTGCTACAGGCTTTGTTTTGCACGGCACTGTACATATGATGAACTTTCAGAATCAGTACTGAAATTAAAAGAGTGTTCACAGAAGCTTAAGAAAGTGGATCATATGGAAAGCATAAAGCTGTTCCATATTTTCAGAGGGTTTTGTGAGGGGATTTTAGCTTCTTTCCATTCTGCACTGAGAGGAATCTTTAAAGTGAAACCCTCAGTATGTTAGCAAAAGTGGGCTGATAGTGTGGCCTTAGTGTTCCTAAGTGAATACTGTAATGCACTGACTCTATATCCTGATAAGTCATTATCTCCTTTTTAATGAAATTCTTCCCAAAAATGGAACTAAAAATATTTAGCAATGCTATCCTCAGATTGTGTTCTGTCCTGTTGAATTATGCAGTAGAGCAATATTTACTCTTCTGTTTAATGAGTAAATGCTGCTCTGATTATAATTATACCTGGGAATGAAGACAAAAAAGAGCTAACTACTCCCTGAAAGATTTGTTAGTCAGAAAGTGGGCAGAAAAATTCTGGCTAAATGAATGAAAAGAGAAATGGTGTGGTGGGGGACAGTTGGGATGGGGAGAAAAAAGCACCCTCCTCCCCCAGATAATAGTAGTACCTTAAAAGGTACTACTACTTAAAAGGTTCCTATAATTTCCTTTATGGGAGGAGGTAGAAGGGAGCAGTGAAGTATTTTTAAATTTCATTTTTTTGTTATGTGAGCTGTAGGTCTCTGGTTTAAAATATTTACTCTGTAATCTTCATGCTAGAATCCTAAAATTGGTGTACAGTACAGTGAAGAGCCAAAATGTTAATAAGGTTCACTGTAAATAACTTCTGCTGTATCAATAAGCATTTTCAAATTCATACCTGAGAAATCCATGAGAGACAGAGCAGGCAAGTGTTACTGTTTGTGTCAGAATATGCTAAACTACAAAGGTCACCTTCCAAGTGAACCACCTCTGATACAAAGAGGTCCCACCTCTAATAGCCATCTATTGCTAGGACACATCTGTGGACTTAAGGGAAGTGTTACATGACAAGCAGATAAATGCAAAATGCATTCAAGTTATGAAAGAATAAGTTTCTAGGGAAATTTTAGAAAGAAAAATCTATTTTTATTTTAAAATATGTAAAGCAAAGTTAATAGAACATTTTGAGAATCAATGTGGTTGTTAGAATGAGGATAAGAGTGAAAACAGTAGGTATAATTTAAAAGATGTTAAGCTATCTGAGAGAGTAACAAAGCAACCACCTTTCTGAAGGGAAAAAAGACAGGATGCAGCAAGTAAGTTATTTCAGACAATAAAAGATTGGCCTTGAGATTGAAGTCAGGTTAGCATCAAGTGGAACACTTCAATGTGGAGAGGGATAACACTTGCAAGGTGAATATAATCTCTATCAGATACAGTTTTGTTCTCTTCATAGATAGCAGGTTTAAAGGTAAAATGGTCAAATTTCACTGGATGAGGCAAGCCATTGCAAAGAAGTAAAAACAAGTTTAGCGTATTGAAGGAGTGGGAGTAAAGAACAGTGAAAGAGAATGGACAGAGGGCTAGCAGAGTTCAGCATGGAGACGCAGATGGAACAGAGACCTGAGCAACGCAAGACCTGAGGGGACATGCCAAAGTCGTAGCCTGTTCGGATTGCTCTGGACAGTAATATAGAAGTTGCTATTCAATATATCAGGAGTCTACAGCAAAAAGGTAAAGAAATGTTAAATGGTTGTGTCTAAGCTATGGGACAAATGTGCTGCCCTGGTCACAGCTGCCCAGCCTGAGGCTGAGCTGGAGAATGTGTTGGCTCTGGTGCTGCCCAGACACCTACATGTCCTTCCGAAGGCAATTAGTGATGGTCACTGGTCCCTGGGTTTGCCCAGAAATGCTGCCAGGGAAACTCTCTGCACTAGTAGGTCACAAGAGGTCTTTAGACAACTACATGATTTGTGTCTTCTTCAGACCTACATGTTTATTCCCTTTTCAGTGCAACTGTAGAGAATCAGGGATGAGCCTGCTCTCTAAAGGTCTAAAGCAGATCAAATAACCTGCATCCCCAAATCAGTAAATTAGGTTTAGCTGGACTATTTCATAAGGATCAGCATAGCCTGATCCACAAGGTCAGGATGGGTCATGGCAGCCCCAAAGGTAGATAGGTTTTCTGCTAGATCTGATCTGTTCCTGGAGGTTTGGATTGTAAATTGTATCCAAAAGTGGGAGAAGGTCTGCTGCCAGAGTTCGTGCCCTTTTCCAAGTCAAGAAGGGCTGTCTCTAAGTAGAACTTTATGGACTCTGAAACTGCTGCTTCCCCTCCTGACATCCCATGGCTATGGTCTGCCCAGCAGATGTCCCTCGGCCACTGCGGATGAGAGCACATTGATGCAGAGACTATCTCCTTTCCCTGTGTTGATTGCTGTCAGTAAATAACAAGTTTGCACCGGTTGCTTAGAGCTGGAAACAGTCAATACCTAATTTTCCCCAGCCCATGAACGACACATGCTGGGTCACTTGCAGTTCTTTCATCTCTTTTTGAAGTGACAAAGAGATGCTATAAGAACTGGTGTTGAACAGTTTCCAAGCACAAATAAATAAAAGATGTTCCGGTACTACAGCTGTGACCATTGTTCTGCAGCTAGTTGTATGTATGCTAAAATGAGCATAATTTCTATTGAAGTTTCGCTGCTGCACATGTTAACAGAATGCAATGCTAGCAAAAGCAACAAGACTTCTCATTATGATATTCTGTGTTCATACCTCAAATCCCTGTGGTCTTCCTAGACTTTCTTTATTATGTTTCCACGCAACAAGAATCTCTGATACAGACAAACTCGTAGCTTTGACATCGATGGGAGCAGCAGTGGGTTCTGTATTAAGAAAAATTGAAACAATAAACCTCCACTGTAACAGCTTGTATTTATCAAAAACACTCCATCTGAAACTGTCATTTAGTTCCTTTATTCTACCTTAATACTCACAAGAAGGTATGACACTTAGGGGGAACATGAAAAACTGAACAAGATGAAGAGATTATTATTGTTGTACTTCTTTATTTGTGTCATGCTACATCAATAGCTGATCACTGATGATGGGTGCAACAAACTGTGAAAGAATCTTTTGTAGGTGATTTTTTAAAAAACTTTAATATTTTATATGTGTCTCCTGCCTCCACACAGCCCTTTTGCAGCTCTAACTTCAGCAGTAAATGGATCATTCATTCCATTTGTGGTTTTTTAGTGCCATTCTGTCAGCTCAGGATGAGCAATACCTTACTGGGGTTCTCATACCTGCCCCAGGCTGATGCTGAGTAAAAACTGATATCCAGTGCTGTAGCGGAATGCTATGTAAAAGAATTTTTTAGGACTATGTTATTATGTCCTTGAAGTCACAGGCACCGGTGTATGGGATGTGCCACCTTCTCTCTGCTCTGAGGCATTTACTGTTTTATGCCTGGGATGCACATTTTTTTAAAGACCTGGAGTCTGTCCCCCTGATTATCTGTGCTGCTACCATTGGCCCTATGTCCATGTTTCTATCTATCCTGGGACACTCTACCATCCTGACCTCCTGACTATCTGGAGCAGAGGACCCTTCTTGCCCTCCAGTCAGGATGACTGTCCTTTGATGCTGTTGGAGTATAGCCAGGGTGGTCACTGGAGGCATAGGGATGTAGCATGCTTTATATACCACACCTGCCCAACACTGTTGTCACAGGGACGTTTGCCTTTGCATTTCCACATCACCGAACATCTTATAGAGGTCTAAATCCTTTCAGTGGTTGGGAAGTTGGGTAAATGTCCCTAGAGATTTGCCACAACAGACTATTGCGCATACTACCCATTAGTACACTAGAAGTGAAGAGTGTCCAAAAATTGTCACATATGAAACTGAGACATGAGGTAAGGAAGTTTCTTGGATATTTTGCTTTATTATCTAAATATTACTGAAAATTGGCTTAAGGCAAGCTGTGGAGACAAGGCTCGAACACAGACTGAAGCACACGGTAGTGGCATTTGTCCACTTTTCTGGTGTAGTTCACTTGTCAGCAAAAATGTGAATTCACATTCCCTTGCAGTCACAGAGCCTGTGATTTCTTCCTTGGCCTAATGTTTCTCATTACATTTCTAATGTGTTGATCTGCTCCTGAAGGGCAGGCAGAGGTCTTGGCTTTTATGTTATAGGCAGGCACATCAAAGAGCTTTCTGAAAAATGTTTTTTTTGAGGCTCATTTAACAGGGTTACAGAAAAGGAGTTTCCTTACAGAACAGACTGATTTAAAATTATATTTTTTTTCTCAGTGATCAAACTGCCTAAAATGTATGATACCTAATGTCAGTCTTGAGTAATTAGTTGTCCTCCTTTCTCTGATCACATTGCAGGCATTGTTCTGGCATTGCTGCCCTACACTTTTTATCTGATATGGCATATAAAAATTTTCCATCCATTCTGATATTAGATTTTTAATGTTTGCAGATCTTTTTGGATCTCCTTTTTTATTTACTTCTGGAGAAAAGAAGCAATTCTGATGTGATACAAAACGTTGTTTGCCAACAATCAGTATTACTAATAAGTATGAAGTATGTGTGGAACTTTTCAGGTAAAAAAGAACAAAAAAATGAATACTTCCAGAAATAAGTGAAATGAATTTTAGAATTCAATACGCAAAGAACTTTGCTATGAAGAAATATATTGCTCATAATATGATTTTCTGTTCAACAGTTACATCCTGCTATTTTATGTACTACTAAGAGTTGTGTGGCAAAAGCTATTTTCTAGTTTTTGTATTATTGAAGCAATTACTTTGTTGTCAGAAAAGATTGCAGTGGGATAAATAATTTGAGTTGTCCACAAAATGTTGGTTGGCAGCATTTACATTTTCTATAAATGTAGGTATCATTTCCTTTTCATAGCATTCTCCAGGAATGGTTTGTATATTACTTGGAATAGAAATATGGAATATTTTCTGCTGTTTTTAAAAATTGTTTTCAACAAAAGGAACAGAAATAGTTTTGATTTTTTTTTTATGTGAAGAAAATGCATTTCTTACATATTCAGAATAATTCACTGCAGTTTCACTGATATTAGACATTGAGAATAGAAGTGCTCAGTAAAAGAACATAAACTATATATTTGGGAATAAGATATATTATGACTGCCTAAAGTTTTGGGAGACTGAGTAGCACTTTTTATTGATTCAGATAAGATGAGGGCAATATAATTTCTGGTGATACAATACAGTCTGTGGTTCACTCCAATGTCATGCTTTATTCTCTATGTCCAAAACTAATGATAAGTTTGACAGGTTCATTAGCTTTTTCTATTATGGTCACTGATGTTATAATCACGTTATTTTCTTTATATCTTGTCATTATGCTAAACCTATAGGTGTCTGCCTAAGGTCATACTTCTTGAAAAAAGGGCTAACATCTTTAATAGTCCCTTTAACATTCCCTCTTTGAATTAAAGATGCAGCACAACAAATTCTCAAAAGGCTGTGTGCAGTGTCCATGAAACATTGTCTTTCCATGTGCTGCAATCACACTTTAAGGAAACATGATCAATATGTAGGTCTTTGGGATGGCTGTAATACAACTGGACATGGATTTGCACTTACTGCCTTGATCTAATATTCAGAGAGGGAATCCTAAATTTTGATACTGGAAAGTAAAGAAAGAAGAATTAGTTACTAGTCCTCCTTGTGTTTTCCCTTCTTGGGGTGTGAAACACGGATATGTTTTTCTGAAATATTTATCCTTACATATTTCGACATGATACAACTCAAGAAACAAGTCCAAGAGCCTACTCAAGTTTCTGTTGTTTTAACCCTTCTGTGGAACAGATCCTCAGTAAGGACTCCTCAACCAATCACTTAGTATCTGTTCAGTTCTCATTTTGATTTCAAAAAGGATTTTTACAAAGCACTCTAGTCCAAAATCCAAGCTCCGTCTTAAAGATAAGAACTTCAGTCTGGGCAACTGCATTATGACTGAAGGCAGTTCTACCTAGCTGAGACTTTGGCATTTCTGCCAGGGCCCATTTCTGTGATAATATCTCTCTGTGGAAAAATGCAAAACAGTTCTATGAGAAGGAAAATAAGTAAAAGTCATCCCTGGTGTGTCAGCCTGTAGGTAAAGAAGGTGATAGCATTTTCTCCCTTGCTAGAAATAGCCACAGGGACTATCTTCTAAATCAGGGAACCTTCAGTAAACTTTGTTCACTCTTGAGAAAAATGAAGAGACATTATGCTGATCTCCACCTCTCAGCCTGTTTGATGCGTGTCCCCAGTTTGGGAACTCCACCAGACCTGTGGTGACATGGCTGCATGCAGGATATAAAACCATATCTAGAATGTTGTGCTAGAAAGGGAAAAAATATCCCATTTCCAAAGCACTAGAAATGAGATTACTGTTTCTTGAACAGGCCCTTGGACTTTTCACTTTTCCTCAAGTCCTTTCTATTTCCTCCTTTTCTCTAACCAGTGTCTTTGCAGAGGCCTTTAAAAAAGACAAAAATTAGAAGGGTGTCAAAGTGAGCTAGCTGTGAAAACCTCTGCCCTGAACATTTTCTTTTTAGGGCTGAAATACTCTTACTTGTCAGGTAGAACTTCTGAAGCCTGCTCTTGTATTGATGCTCTCCTGCATACTTGCTCACAGAATACATTCTGCTGTGGCTCTCCCTTCCCCATGGAAAAACCCAGAGTTATTACACAGCAGAGTGCTCCCTGGGAATAAGGAGCTGCCTTATTCCATTAAGACTTTACGAGAGGAGTGTCACCATCTCCATGAATACAAATGGTTTGTTTCCATCAAGTGATATGGCAGCCACAGTTATCCTCAACATGTGAGGGGGGAATGTGCCCACTATATTGATTGCATATCTGCCTTCCCATGGAGGGTAGTGACATTGATCAGAAGAGTGCTTAATAAACTGTTACATATCAGGATTGTGACTTCATTCTTTCAAAAAAATCGCTGGAGACAGCTCTAGATGAAATTTTACAGGACCTCTCCAGATAGATCATTTGGCAGAAACAGGAAATAACCCTCTGTAGTTTACTAGCTAATCTGCCAATTTATTAGTTTTCAGGTTCACCTAAAACCCAAGTAGCTCAGCTTGAGCTATGAAATGAATCACAGGACTTTGCTTCATGAATTTAAGATTCTAATTAAAGACATGAAGGCTGTATTTAAAAGTGTGTAACTGCATATTCTTCCCTCTAAATGAAAAGGAAAGGGTCTAAATTCGTTTAAATAAGGGCTACCAGCAAAAGCAAGAGGACATGGACCTAACTAGGACAGTCCTTCAGTCTGCAGGGTCATGTTTAATGTAACATCATCCACTAGCTGGCAATCTTGAATAGAAAACAGATTAAATTTCATTTATGGTAAATAAAGCATTTATATTAATCAAGAAATGGACAACAATAATAAAATACTTTATCATTTGTTTTGAATAAAAGAGATAGACATGATAACTAAGAAGACTGTGAAAGTGCAAGCTTTTACATCTGCGGGGAAAACTTCCAGTATTGAATTTATCATAATATATAAATGCCTTATTTACTTCACTCTTTTTCCTGCTTTATACACTTCCCTAACTTTTAAAAAACCCCAACTTTAATTTTTGTCTATATTTATATTATTCTTATCCTTTTCATTATCTGGATTGTATTATGTATTCTTTTTGGTTATTCTGAATATCTTAAGCAAGTACATCTCTAGATCCTCAGATGTAATGTACTGTCTTAAAAATGTACCATTTTTTTTCAAAATAAACTTCAAATAGGTTTTACAACTTTGGCCCAGAGACATTACAAAACACTTTCATTTCTAGTCTTATCTATTAATTCCAATTTATAAAATAATTTCCTGGTCTTTAGTGATGATGTGTTCAACTGTTATTTCTTATGATCAGGTTTTCTGGTGTCTCAGTTATTCATCAGAACAAGACTATTGTTCCATTATTCCTTTCCACTTAGTACTGGATAAAGAATCTGCTAATTAGCACAGCTGGAACACAAGATCATTAGTCCTTACTAATTAGTTTTTACTATCCAAACCACTCTCAGCAGCTAAATTCTCTCATAAGTAACAGTATTCTGTACTATTTATCAACAATTAGAAAGGTCTTTCTTAGAATTCATTGATCAGGGTAATCAGCAAGTAACCTCTGCTTTGACTCCTAGCTTCAATTGCCCTTTTTCAAAATAACTTGGAACTCAAGGTTATTCTGTTTTAACCAAACACTGGTTTTGTATTTACTGATACGCTATCATGTCATGTTATGACATCCAACTTTCTACTTTTCTTTAGTCTTTCCTGTGCAGCTCATACCTTGTGTAGCCATGCTTGTTAAAGAAAGCCAACCTGGCCATCACTTTTACCAGTACAGTCTTTTCCATCTTCTTGCCATCATACCTTTATACTCTTATTTCCTACTCTATTGCTATATTTATGATTTTCCCAGTTCTCATTTTCCAGTGAATTAAAACCACACATAGAAATTGTATATGATTTCCCCAATACTGAAACCTTGTATGAATAGTCTTGCACTTCTTAGTCACTCAGTATTTAACTGGAATGTAGTCATCAATAAAAAAGAATACATAAATGTTAAAACTAAAGGTGCTAACATTGCTTTAGTTTATTGCTTTATTTTCATTGTCTTGTGCCTTTACAATTTTTATTCTCTGTGGATCAAAATAATGTGCCTGCACTGAATTTCAGTGCTGCTTCAGTATATCCTAGCATGAATCTAGTATCTTATTTTCCTGACAGAAAGTATGGTCAGAAGATTTCTCCCTGTTCTCTTCATGATCCTCTTCAGCCTCAGGCCTGCACATCTCGACCTGTCTCCCTGCAGGTAGTTTATTTTGCTGTGCTCTCCATGTACTCTGATGTCTCTTTCTCTTACTAAAATTTTCCTTTATGAAAGGTTCAGGCTTGTCTTTCCTTAGTGCTGGAACATGTCTGCTGTGTTCTTCTGTTCTGCCTCCTTATTGAAGGTAATTTTGTATATTTTTCCTATCCTACACCATCTGTGCATCATCTTCATTCCACTTCCAGAACTGCTTCCTGGCTCTCATCATCTCTTTTACATCACTACATCTGACCTCTATCTTTCTTCTTTTCTCTTTGATTGCTTGCTTTCTTCCTTTCCTAAGATCTTCAGGAAAGAATCCTCCTTCAAACTTTCCTATTGCATTAAGCCACCTTTTTCAGAGGGTCAAAGACACATTTGCTTTTTTTCTCCATGAGTCATCTATCTAGTTTTGCACAACCTTTTTATCTGATTCTCCATTCTATTCTCTATTCTTCCATTACATTCATCTGCACCTTTAGCTCATGGACAGTCTTCCTCATGAACTGTATTCTGGTGATGTTTTCTATGAAGTCAAAAGATGGGTGAAGGACAAGAAAAGTCTTAAAACATCTATAACCATTCAGGTTTTCTCCCCTCTTCAACTCTGGGCTACTGTGGGGAGGAAGAGGTTGAAAACAGCAGATTGGTGAGGAGATAGTTATCTTTAGCTGCTTTTGCTTAAGGTGACTCTGCAGCTGGGAAATATTAAGGATATTTTAAGTGTGGAAAATTTCACACATTGTATTTCCTTTGACTTGTTTTCTGTCTGTTGAAAGAAATGGAATTATCTCAAAGAAGATAACCGAATGTTGTTAAAGACTTCAAAGCATTCTTTCCCACAGGTGTGGGGGCAAGGGAGATAATAGAGCTCAGAACTGTGAAAGCACAGCATGTGACAGATTGCGCATGTGTCAGACCTTTGATACGTAAGACAAAGCACAGGTCTGCCTGGTGCTATTTTGCCCCTGCTAAGTTGCATTTAGCAGTGTATGTATGTATGTATGCCCCTGCAATGATGAAATAAATCTATTCTTCACACTTCAGCTGTGGATCGTTGCCATCTTGGTGTTACCTGCTTATATTTTGTTTCCTACAGTTACCATCATCAGTGATGCTTCAGTAACCATTGGTATTGTCTTCTAAGTATCTATTTGCTCTATGTCCAGGTGGAAGTGGTGTCCTTCAGAGGTCTGTCTTAATACCTTTATCAATGACATGGACAGTCAGAGACAGAGTTGCAGATGACACCAAGCTGAGTGGTGCAGTCGACACACCTGAAGGATGGGATGCCATCCAGAGGGACCTGGACAAGCTATAGAAGAGGGCCCATGGGAACCTCATGGGGAATAACAAGGTCAAGTGCAAAGTTCTGTACCTGGGATGGGGCAATCTCAAGCACAAATACAGACTGGAAGAAGAACTAATCAAGAGCAGCCTGAGGAAAAGAATTTGGCAGTTCTCATGGATGAAAAACTGGACATGAGCCAGCAACGTGCACTTGCAGACCAGAAAGCCAACCACATCTTGGGCTGCATCAGAAGCAGTCTGCCCAGCAGGTTGAGGAAGTGGATTAGTCCCCCACACTCTGCCCTTGCAAGACTCCACCTGGAGCCCTGCATCCAGCTCTTGGGTCCTCAGCACAAGAAAGATATGGACCTGTTGAAGCAGGTCCAGAGGAGGGCCAAGAAGTTGATCACAGGGCTGAAGCACCTCTGAAGGCAGGCTGAGAGAGTTAGGGTTGCTCACCCTGGAGAAGAGAAGGCTCTGGGAAGACTGTCTAACACTCTTCCAGTACTTAAAGGAAACCTATAAAAAAAGGACTTTGCACAGACAGATAGTGACAGAACAAGGGGGAATGGTTTTAAACTAAAGGAGAAGAGATTTAGATTAGTTTTTGGAAAGAAATTAATTACTATAAGGATAGTGAGACACTGGAACAGGTTGCCCAGAGAGGTTGTGAATGCCTCATGCCTGGAAGTGTTCAAGGCCAGGTTGGATGGGGCTTGGTTGGGAACCTAGTCTAGTGTTATGTTCTCTGCCCGTGGCAGGGTATGTTGAAACTTGAGGATCTTTACAGTCCCTTCCAACCCAAACCGTTCTGTGATTCTATTATATGATCTGACTTAATTGTGATAAAGACATTAGCCCACTCTGTTTACTCCTGAAAAAGTGCTCAGTGTTTTGGTCAAGTTTTTTGTGTTCCTTTACTCAGAAGGTAATGTTTTAAGCATTTTGCCTCAGTCAGAATCACTTTAGGACACTCTGTTCTGTTCACTGAGGGGAACACCTTACTCTACATGACCTGCTTATTTAAGAACAACTCAGAGCCACCACAAATGGGCTCTGAAGGTGAATCAGAAAGCATACAGTGAATTGAGTGTGTGACTAAAAGCAAGTAAGGTAAGGGTTTGCTGGATCAGCCCAGAACCATAATATATTGTCCTGTCAATCGTTATTTAATATTTACTCTTCAATAGAAATCCTTGAAAAATTGTGCCTTCAGTTGTTTAGCTCCTTAAGCATGACAGTCCATACCTCTTTCAAAAGCAGTTCCCCATTTTCATAGCAAACCGTAATGTCTATTGTCCTCAATCTCCATATAATCCAGAATTTATCTGTAATAAACTGTTTCATTACTCCTTTAAATTTTCAGTATATCACCTAGGGTTATTCTGAAGAAAAGCTTTTTATAAATTAATTTTGCACTGTATTGTCACAGCATCCTGCATTTTTCTTGAAATATAAGTCTTATAAAATATTTATGTCCATAGAATTCCTTCTACCAAAGAAAAGTCTAATGTACAGACACATACAGAGACTGAATTAGTAAAGCTATAATGGGTAGGTACTTCCAAGTAATTGAATTATAATCAGAAAAGTTAGTTTCTAGAGAAAGTTATTTTAAATAATTCTATTAAGATAATTTGCAAAATTCATATTTTTAAAATAACTGATAGAATAAAAAACTATATATTACATATTATTCTGTTTCCAATCTTGTCCAAATAGGCAAAGGACCACTTGCTACAATTTATCACTCAGATTTTGTTAAAATAGCTTTTGCTACTAATGAAAAGAAAAAATTGACTTTTTTATCCCTTCCTTTCTGACTAGAATATGAAATTATTAAAAAAATAAAAATGGTCTTACAGTATCAGTTTCCATTGAGGGACAGGGAAGTCAAGTGTACAAATCCAAGCTGTGCTGCTTAATTTTTATATTTTAGAATGTAATTGTTTTTATAGAGATATGAATACTTGGTAATGTTGATTCAAAAAGTGGAACAAAACAAAATTACTGGAACTGCTTTTAGCAAAAGCAACCTCTGTAATTACTGTGAGAGAATAATAGCAGACAGCGTCTGCTACATCATGGCTCCAAAATTACACATTTATTGTGGGTTAATATGGAATAACATTTAATGTTCTTCAGCTTCACATGATATTATCTTCACACTACTTTTCTTTTGTAGAAAGAGCATGAAACGCCTCCTATATGTACTAGTACTCTTCTTATTTTATTCTTTTAATAGGAGACAGTGAGATAATTCAAGATAGCATAGTAAAGAAAAAAACCTGAAGTTTAGATACGGAGCTGCTCAAAATATTCTTGTGGATAACATTTACTTGCCTTTTGTGTGCGTGGAAATTTCCATACACTGCCTCCTGTCGAAACAGAACCACTTCTTTTACTAGTACCGGTTAGTGTTTGTTGGTTATTCCCCCACCCCCCAAAATAAATATTGTTGAGAATTTATAGCAATTCTCAACAGAAATTTTCAAAATGTATTTTTCATTTGTTCTTCTGAGCTATTACTATAACTCAGATTGTATATTAGGATGCTAATATAAACTCAGAACTTTTATACTAATGAAATAAAGAGAAAATTAAAAAAAAAAATAAAATAACAAAATGTGTTTCTGTGTACTTTTAATATGCATTAACCAGGCAATGAACATTTATAAGTGAAATTTAGTTAGTCTTTGAGTTGTTGTTTGATTAACCCATCAAAAAAGGGATCATGACTCCCAGAAACATCAGAAAATAGCATTCTTTCTTTGCACATTGCTAGAGAAACCCAGTTAAAAGTTAACACTACAGATTTCATCTTAAGGATGAACCTTCATGAAAAGAGGGTGTTTTTGTTTTGTATGATTTTGGGGTTTTTGTTTTTTTGTGTTGTTTAGTGGCTTTTTTTGTTTGTTTGGTTTTTTTTGTTTTGCTTTTGGTTTTGCTATTGTTTTTATTTGGGACTGAGGTGCTTGAAGTCTATTCCTAAACTTTGTAATTTGCTTTCTAGGTAAGTTTGGAAAGTTAGCTCACCTCCTTCTCTGCAAAACATGTTTAGTGGTTTTTAGCACTTCTGCAAAGAAATTTGAAATTGAAAAAGCATGGTATAAGGAGACACATTATGTAAAAATAGCTTAATATTGTTCACAATATGCAATTTAACCTCCTATTGAACTGACCTCCTTCAGCTGAGCAGATGACAACAATAGGACTGAATGGACCATCTCCTTTGTTGTTGTAAACACCAACTTTCACCTCGAAAGGAGTCAGAGGTGGCACACTTTCATCTCTGTAGATGAACTTTGAGGCATCCGAAGATGTCACCATTTTTTCCTTCCAGCCACGTGTTCCATTGGGCCTGAAGGCTACAATATATCCAAATCCCTCTCCACTCTGAAACTCTTCAGACACCGGCTGAAAAATGAAGTTCAGGTGATAATCAGACATGGGTTTACTAATTTAGAAAGCAGTCGCAGTTGCATTATAAGACTTTGCCTACCACACCTGATAAGTAAATTATCCTCATAAGGGCGATTGCTTCTAAAGAAGAACTTTGTAAAGGAGTCTTTTCACCTAATCATAATAGTTAGGTCACTGTCCCAGGACTGAATGGGCTTTTGGGCTCAGAAAATTGTTTTCTTTTATATCTCCCATTTTGTGGTTAATGCTTTAACCAGTTGTCTATTGGTGGAATAGCCCCTACCAGTGACCTTGTTAAAAATACAGAGCAACATATAGTGAATAACATGATGTGTGTGACTCCTGATGCGGTGGGACTTTCTTGGTTTGTAGGTGCCAGCCTGTCTCATTTCTGTATCCAAATGGGGTGTTAAGTCTTAGGGATTTAAGTCCAGGGTTCAACTTGAGACTTAGGATATAATGTAATAAATCTAGTTGTTTTAACTCTCAAACAGTTGTTTCACTTCTTTTGGTGAAAACAATCAACCTCATTTGCTTTTCTCTTCTCAGAAGGCCTGTGCAATTAGCACCTTAACCTGGGACACATCTGCCCATGGTTTTCTAACTGCAGGCAGTTAGAAAAGGGATTTATCTGTTTTAGAGTCTGAGCTCTGCAAAAGCTAACACGTGCATGTCCAGCTCAATGAATGGAACTTTTCATGCTAATTAGTAAATTAGCAGTAGCTTACATTTATTATGAAGTCAATGGACTGATTTAGGGATTAGGGTAGGTTTAGCAGCTGTCAGCGTATTAGACCTATGGGAAATGCTCAAAAATGGGTGTCCAAACTCCCTTTCTCAAAGTGCCCATCATAGATATGCAGCGAATGGGCATGTGAATCAGAGCAGGGGCACAGGGGACACCAAATCCTCTCCTATGGCCATTGCAAGTTAATGTTTCAACATCAGGCAGTTGCAGACACAATTTTCTGCTCATCCTTCTGAAGCTGTGTACTGCCCAACCAAGGGGAAAAAAAAAATCATGACTCCAAGGGCAGAGGATGCAAAAATAAGACAGACTTTGTAATCTAGTCTCACCAACGGGCCTGCAGTTTCTTTTGCCAGAAAACTTTGACCCTTGACAGAGAGGGAGATATGACACACACCAGTAGTTCCCCACCCCAGTCACCTGGGAAACACTATAAAGACACTTAACATGAATATTACATACTAATATATCCAGAAAAATCAAATCAACACAAGAAGTAGATCAGGAAGAAAAGTCTTATGAAATAACACAACTTTGGAAATGCTGTCATAATGTTCTCCTCTCAAACCACATGATAATGCACAGTGCTTTGCAATTTTAGAACATACGTAAGAACAGTGTTTTGTGGTCATATGTTGTCAGGATTTGCTGTAAGAAAACCCCAGTACAGTACTCTTTACTTTGTCCTCAAAGAAGTTAACATGAAATAAAGCCTTTAATCAGAAAAGTCCCTTACCTCCCATGCTATTACTAATTCATGTCGCCTTCCACTTCTGCCACTTACATTAGCTGGAGGTGTCTTTGGAACTGTGAGCAAAAAGGAGAAACAAAACAAAACAGAATGTCCAAGTTATTGAAGTTTTCCCCATAGTAATAAGTTGTTGCAGAAGACATGAGACTGTTAAATCAGAACAGAAATAATAACATAGCACTTTGTTATAAAGAAAATTTGCTCAAGTTTCATTTCAGAGAACTGCAGAAGCTGGTAGACTCAAACAAAGCACAAGGTGAGAATAAAAATAATATTGGAATAAAAAAACATGCTTAAGAAGTATACCTTCAACAGATTAGTCAAAATTTCAGTGTACAGATCATCTAAGAAACAGAACAGGAATTATCTTGTTAACATTTCTAATATTTTAACAGAAACTTGAAAACCCAGGAAACCCAATGTATTTCAGACTTCAGGTAAAATCTTAGGGCATAAATAATAATGTCTCTATTATTTCCCAGGTAATTAGTGATAAATAATGTTTTAGTTATTGCAAATCTATTCTTGTATGCCCTACCAGAGAGGCAGTTGTCAGAAATTTAAGAAAGTAAACACCCCTCATAATTTCTTCAAAGTGCTGGAAACAGTACTACCCACAGTTCCTCAAAAATTGAGATCATCCTTATGGCTTTCAAGCATGTGAGCAGCTGATGAATTCCTTTAAAAGAAGTCATCATCAGTGTAAATGGGTTTATCATATTTTGTAGAGCCAGAAATCTTAATTCTTCCCTTGTAATAGTATAATTTCTTTTATTTTACTTAGTGCTTCTAATGAATCTCCCAAAATGACTAATTTTGAGTTTATTTACTGTGAAGAGGTAATGTTTGCATTCTTTATTTGACTAAATATGTCCTAAGATATAAACTTTTTCTTTTCTTCCTTACAGCAGTGCATAGGCCATTAGTAGAAATGTACTGTGAGGCATTAACTGTTTAGGCCTTATTTCATGTTTAGCTTATTTATTGAGTGGCACAATAGCATTGTGCCTCTGAACTGTAGAAAGAAAATTAGATTTAAATAAATGTACACAGTCCTCTCTGTTTTGTGTGTTGATAATTAATAGCTAAAGTTCAATGAAAGCGTAAGTTCACATAAAACTTCAGAGTTCCTTTGTGTAGTCACTTTTTGAACTCTGAACTTCTCTTTAAAGAACATAAGTCCAATTCTGGTTTTTCTTATAAATGATGCAAACCTTCAAAGCTTATTAATTACTTCTGATTTATACCATTGGAAATGAGGTAAGAGCCTTTTTATCTGTGGTTCTTAACAGACTGATTGGGGAGATTTATAATGTGTTTCTTTCCAATAAAGCTGTGTTCATCTGGCAAACGTGGTGCCTTCCACTTCCTTCCTTCCTTCCCTCCTCCCTCCTTCTTCCCTCCTTCCTTCCTCCCTCCCTCCCTCCCTCCCTGCATGCCTGCCTGCCTGCCTGCCAGTCTGCCTTCCCATTTCAGACATGTTAAATGAT
Organism: Anabacerthia variegaticeps; assembly: GCA_035583185.1. Lineage (NCBI taxonomy): Eukaryota > Metazoa > Chordata > Aves > Passeriformes > Furnariidae > Anabacerthia > Anabacerthia variegaticeps. The sequence goes on along the minus strand of JAWWEW010000001.1, from coordinate 39,560,454 downwards.
GTCTGTAATAGTCACTCTCTGCTGAAAGCTCTTGATTTCTGTATAATCAGATGATTGAATCACTTTGCAGTTCAACTTTAGCTATTGGGAAACCAAACACCCTAGCTGAGCTTGTAGTCCAGGCTCCTTCTCCAGTGAACTCAGTGCTTCAGGGTGGCTCATCTCTTCTACTGATAACTGTCTAAACAGTGAGGAGACTCTACTGAGTGGAGACATCAATGGGTTTAAATTAACACCTAATCCTTACGTGTAATAAAGGTAATGAAATTTTCCTTTCAGAGATGGAATTGCCCTCTGGATTAAAAAAACCAACCCCAAACCAAACAAAAAAAAACCCCACCCACTGGTATGAATGTTCTACCATGAAAAAATGCAGATAAAAAAATTATGATTTCATCTCTAATGGGGCATATTTAAACCTTGTTTAGCACTCATTTTTCTTTTGCCTTTCTAAGGTATTTTTGGCTACGTTATAAAGACAAATGAAGTTCTCATGTAAGTGCCACATTAGAGATGGAAGAGTATGCTGTACTCCTTTGAATCATCCAACATGATGGAGTTATTTAACCTGCAGTGTCCCCTTTCTAGAGTTTCCTTGTTAACAGCTTTGCAGACGACAGCCCTACTTAAATGAATAAACGTTAAAAGAATAAAACTGTCAAAACGATTAATTTCTTTTGCATCAAACTAAAATGTACATTCACACAGTAAAATTCTTTCAAATTAATAACCATTAAAAGAATAAATGTGTCAAAAGAATAAATTTCCTCTGCACTGCAGAAAAGCAGACTATACACAGTTAGAGGGGGACACTCTGAAATGACTAACTATTAAGTGAAGAAAACTATTAAAAGAAAACATTTTTTCCAGGCACCAAGATTATATATCAGCCAACCTTTCAGCAGCATCACCTTTATATCAGTGTTATATCTGAATTTACTCACTCATGGCCTAGGTTTACTGCCACATGATTAATGACTTCCTAATCTTTGTGTTGTTAATTCTCAGCAGTGACACTCATGGATATGCACTTGGACCAAATAGACAACAATGATGCCTAAACTTGGCTCCTGGACATAGGCTGCATGTACCTGGGGGACAAGGACATTAGGATCTCTTTTCTTTAGGGTTTATCAATGCTGAGAAGGTCAGTATTGTTTGTTCTGAATAAATACACCCCAGCTAGTAGCAAAGAGCATTTTGCTGTGTTAATACATCTCATTTAAGAGCAAGAGGAGAGAATGTCACCTACTGGAAATTGAATTATTCCTCTGCTTAAAACTTGTCATCAGGATCATAAAATGTAATTATGCTTAACTTGGTCACATGACTGTGACTCTGATCAATGCCTTCTCATTAGCCCCTTTGCCAGCTACCTGTTCTCACTCCTGTTATATCCTTTGACTGTAAGGTCTTTGGGATTGGGTCAGGTTTTCTTTTTCTTTTTTTTTCCTTCAGTCACCGATAAGGTCAAATGTTAAAAGGAAAGTCTCTCCATCATTCTGGTAGTGTGAACAACAAACAGTACTAAAAACTGTGTTCTGAAAGACATGGTGACTAGCTGCACTTTACAGTAAATAATGGCTGGATGCCAGCACAAGTTGATGTTGAAACCTCCACTTAACACAAACAAAAATCTTGAAATGACTTTGTCAGTAGTGTGATTTCTTTGAACAGCAGGATTTGTTGCTCACTGTTTTCCATTTTCATGGAATTACTCTGATATGCTGAAAATGAACGTGAAATTAAACTCTATTAAAACAAAAAAGTCATTAGCATTTTCTCTAAAAGCAGGAATGGAGAATGTAGCCCTCAGAGGTCCTACAAAGCATTTGACAAGATTCTTCAGATATAAATGAAGAAAAGGTGATATGGAAAGGTAAAACTTATACATGAAGCCATGGCCAGTTGTTGAATAATTCATGTGTATCTTCACATTACAAGCTAAATATGGATGAAAAGCCATGGTTCTTAATTTAGGACAAAATGTATGCACAGAATTGATGTTGCTGAAGATTTTGTATATAGCAGCAGTGGTTATAAAGCGCTGAAAATCGCTGACAGTGTCAGCTATATATTTTAAACCTGTATTTAAATGCAAAGTTTTGGGAAGGTTTTGAAGTGGAGGGTAATACCATAGCTGTGAAACCACAAACATGTGAAGTAGGTGTTCACTTTTCTTCCAGACTTTCACTGGGTCCAAAATTTTGAAAATTGCTCTGTGTCTTAGGGAGATTAAATTAGGTTTTTGCTTCAGAGTTTTTACAATTTCTTTTGTTTCCTTGGCTCATAGATTTTTTGTTTGTCTGTTTGTTTGTTTAATAATGAAAATGGTGAAGTCCAAACTCACTTTTGGGCAAATTATTGAAAATTATTAAATATTTCAGTTTCTTATTATAGCTACTGAAGCATAGCTATTTGGTTTTGAAAATATGTAAAATTATTATTTTGTTTCAGACTTTTTTAAAAATAAAAAAAAATAAAACAGGAAAGGCAAATGAAAGTATTTCAGTTTGAGTTGACAGAGATTTTTAATTTTAATCCAAACATATGATTTTACTTCACTTTTGCTAAAGAAAATAAGTAAATATTTTATTCAAAACAAGTTTTAAAGTCGCTGTTTTTGTTTCAGTGAGTTAACTAAAAAAATCTTTTAAATTAGCTCTAGATTTCTTTCCTAATAGAAAGGAAAAGAAAATATCACACTGAACCTGGAAAAGCTGAAAGTACTTGTAAACCAGTTCATCTTCTTTTTGACATTACAGTATTATAAAGAAATTTAAAAGAAATGGTATTGCATGAAAAATTAATAATTTTAAAGTGTTTCTGTTGTGTGTTTTTTTTTCCCCCCAAGGAAATGTCTTGTGGCTTGTTTCAATTCTGTGTGTTTTGTTCATTATGAAGAGAAATGACAGATTCTTAATTTTGTAGTGTATCTTAATTTTTGTGTAGAACAAAAGTATTTAGCAGCCAAAATTATATTTGATTGTAATTGAGTATAATTGATTGCATTATTGCAGTAGAAACCTGTAGTTTTATTTAGTCTGTATCCTTTAACAGGAAAGAGGTGAGACACAGGGAGGACAAAGAGAAGTCTTATTAGCCTTCTGTTTTTAGAGTAAGAGATGGTAAACTGAGCTGCCCACATTTACAGTTTTCTCATAGGCAATTGAGTCCAGATTTCCAAAATCTCAATTCCGTACTTTATTCACAAGGTTTTTATTACTCTGCTTGAATCCCATATTCTTTAAGATACTATCCACATGGATAATATCCAAATTTTTTATATAAATTCTGAAACATTTGTCAAATAAAGGAAAATGAAGTAAAATGTTGGTACTGCTACATTTCTTTGGAGAGATAAATGAATAAAACTTGGCTTTAATCCTTAAGAAGACAACCTGTAACTTGACTCCAAGTACAGCTGAAGTTATTTATTTCTTTTAAAGCTTTTTGTATCTTACAATACAGATGTAGTTTGAAAAGCAACACTTCTTAGCTGCGGAAAAGGTATGGATGTGGGAGAGAGGGTTTGTCACTAGAGCTAGTACATATTTGGCAGTTTTTTTCTTTTCAGTTGCTTTCCATTCAATACGTGTGCATGAATGTATGTGTGTATCTATACACACACACACATCTAATCCTAGATGTGTATCTCCTGCAGGACACACCTAGGAAACAGAGGGATGTTAAGTTTCCACTGTGTGAAAGACCAGCCCTCGAGTTCTTATCCTCCCTGAAAAACAATTTCAATCTCAATTGTTCAGGAATGAAATGTAAAATGTGTCTACATCTCAGAAGTGGAAAACATGCATATTCAACTTTTGGAAAGCAAGGATGCCCCAACTAGCCTAAGGATCTGAAATTTTGTTCTCATTTCTTCTGTATTATTAATATTTCTAATTAAGTGGGAGATAGAATTCAGTCCCATTCACTAACAAGAAGGTCATATGTGGCTGTGGTACTCAGTCTGAAAACTCTCTAAATCACCGCGTGTAGGACTGAAATGTTAATGCTGTGTAATGCATATATGCCAGAGAACCAATGCATTAGCTTTCCTCTTACATCTTGTAGTAGCACACACATTTGGATTCTTTGCCAATACTAGTCTGAGCCTGCAATCCAATGTTTGAGTAGCCTGTGGTTCTAGATATGCCCACTCAGTCAATGATTACAGTCTACTTTCTCTTCTTTTGTTTTTCTCCACAGAACATCACATTTTCTACAAAGGTTTTAGTAGCCCATGTCATCAACTGCAAATGTCACAAATATAGCAGGTTATCAACATTTTCTAGTGCAAAAATGGTTATGATAATGGGAAAAGCTGAAATTTCACAACAAATAAAACAGCACTCTCAACAACAAAAAAAAACCCTGAAAAGAAAGCAGCCTAAACCAGGCAACTTTTTTCCTGGGACAGAGATATTTCTTGTTATGCTATGAAGACATTCTAGCTGACAATAAGGGCAACTTAATGGAAAAAAAGGACTTACTGAAAATAAAGCCGGTGTAGAAGTTGCTTCTAATAGAATGCATTACATTGTTACCTCATAAAATCAAGTTTGCATGCATGATTAGCAGGTTAAACGTCGATTCTACTCAATTTCTCTCTCCCCATGTTTCCCCATGAATAGATAATGTAATTGATGCTTCGCCCCCAGGCTTCAAATGCCCCGACTGTCTTAGTGGAATGCCAGACATGTTTAAATTCATGTTATTGGCTCTTTGCACCTTGTGGACCTGTAAAATATGTATCAAGGCTAGAACTGGCAGAAACGCAGCAGCTGGTTGTAAGTTCGATGTGCCAGAAAATTGCCATATTATCCATTCCAATGAAAGTAGCTATGAAAAGCAATCATGTTAACTAAATATGAACCAAGTAACAAGATTAGAGTTTAATTAAAAAATTAAAGCAACTGAAAACCTGTTTATTATTCTGATGATTTCCTTACACCATCTGAAGTACTATTTCCATAGGTACTTTTAGATAATGGACTAATATAAGGTGTTGTTATGATCTTGGGGGAAAAGTGATGAAATAGGTGAGATGTGGGGAGAGAAAAGGACTTTAGTTTCCAGTAAAATTTGCATGTGCCATTAAATTACAGATGCAAATTTTCATTTAAGTGTAAAATAACGGAAGCAGAATCACACATTTGCTGCCCTTGTGGGTTGTCTATGCAGATACCATTCAGCCTGGCAGGGCTCAAATCTTACCTGAACATGAGTCACAGTATCAGCTGGGGGGCAGATATTTCTGAATTCTCACCTAGTAGAGGGGCAACCTGCCTGTTTATACATGTTGGGCACATCTACCATCACTGCAAATTGCCAGGTTGCTCTGCTTGGGTCATGAGTAGAGATGTTGATGCCATGTTCTTTCTGAAATATGATTTCCTTTAACATACGTGTCCTTTAACAATTGAGAACTATGATACTAGGACTGGATATCATGCTAATAGACATGTTAATAGTTTCCTTCGAAGATTTCAGATTAAAAAAAATTAGTAATAGAGAGATTCCAAAAGAAAAAAAAAAACAAAAACGTATCACCGAGTTCACTAAGCTTGGCAATAAGGTACTACTTTGAAAAACCGTATGCAATCTGTTGTAACCCAATGAAAACTATTAGTAGTTTCCCATCTCTTTGGCGTCTGAAAAGTATACCAAGGAGGATAATTCACAAAATCAGTGAAAGGCATTTCAGAATACTGAGGTAACAGGCTTGGGACTTCAGAAATATCTGGAGATTAGGATAAAGCGACTGCCTGAATGATCTGCTGATCATGAAGCCTCTCACACTTCAAGCGTACCATACAGCAGCACGCCATTTTTCAAAGAATAATATGTGTAACAGGGCTTTTTAAAATTTATTTGGTTCTTTGTTTAAAGCAGTATATTGTGTTATTGTTTCAACTTTACAACTCTATGAAGATTCTAACAATTTGGAAAGATATTTCTTGTTTTAACTCTTATCTTCCCACTCCTTCTGCAGACTAAAAAATGGAAGCTGCATCTATCTTTTTTTATTTCCCACCCCACTCCAAACCCCCAAACCATTTGCAGCTGAAACAGAAACCAAACCTTTTCTTAAGGAAAGGTCTTGCAAAATTGAAGTGATAGCAACACCTGCTATGCCATGCCATAATATGCAGGCACACCCATAAATTCAGCTTCAACTTCTCTGAAAGCTGTTCAGTTGTTTTTCTGGAAGCTATCTGGATTTCAATGCCATGCTACAGAACACTCTTTTAAAACACAACATTTGTGAAACTGTAATTCTGATAGCAAAAAAAGCTATTCCTAACTCAGAAGATGAAAGTACAAGTAAACATCTAGTAAGGCCTTTTTCCTATTTGAACTAATACGTTACTAATTTATTATTCAAGAAGACCTGCAGTATTATCAGCTACGGTGCTGTTTATCAGGAGGAGCCCCGTATACTGGAGTACAGATCATTGCAACTTGAATTAAGTACTCTGTTATTTCCTGTGGCAATAACAGTGGAATGTTACCCAGAAATGAATATCAAGCACTGGATGAAAATGCATCATATGCTGTATGCTTTGTCTTTCCCCAGTTTTGTTTTTACTGATCAGTATTATGAATTATCAATTCATTTTTACAGAGGTAAAATAGCAATGATTTCCAAAGGAATACTGAAAATAGATGTGCATGAAAAAGACCTTCACTTCAGTTGTAAGAATTTACTTCAACAAATACAGGTTTTGTTTGGTAAACCCTGTAAAAGATGAAGAAGGAGTCTAGAAACATGACAGCTAGATGAAATCTAACATTATTCAAACCCCAGTTTGTCAAAAAAAATTAGCTCACAGTTTAAATGCATCCGGTTGATTAAAATACTGAACCATCCTTTCAAAAACAGGGAAAATATTCCTCATTCTGAAAGAGCATAATTCCAGAGGTGTAACCTATTACAGGATAAACTTTCTCCAGAATGTTTTTGTCCTGTCTGATATGTATCATCTGAATAAATAGGGAAGTTCAAACATTAGGGTCCAGCAGAATTTGCACTGCCAATAAAAATCAAGACAAGAATAATGGTGGTGAAATAAGGGATATTTTTTTTTTTAAATCATTTCAAATGAAACTAGCTTGTGCTTTTTATTTCATTTTCATTTTCTCCTTTTCTTAATGGAACAGAATATGGAGCATCTGAAGCTTTTGCTATAAATGTATCAAGTTTCACACTGTGGGGAGCTTGAAGAAGATGAGGGCGAGTATTGGAAAGGAAGCATCCTTCAATATGCATGAATGGGAATCAAATCACTTCAGTGCAGTTCTGTGATTGCACAGTGAAATTTAATATCAGCTAGCAACTACACAGTCATTTAAAGCAGAAAAAAAAAATAAATATGTTTTATTACAACTCCAGATAGGTTCGTTAGACTTCATTTGAAATAGTGCATCCAATTTTGGGTGCCACAATGAGAAAGACATTGATCAGTAAGTTCAGGGGAGGCTGTTAGCTTGTTTGGGCTGGAGCACTTGCCTGGTGAGGAAAGGCTGAGGGAGCTGGGCTTGTTCAGCCTGGAACAGACATGGCTTGGGGTGACCTAACAGCAGCTCTCAGTGTCTCTGGGGAGGTAACTGAGGAGACAGAGATGAAGTCTTCATAGTGGTGCAGGGCGGAAGGGCAAGAGACAGTGCTCAAAAACTGAGATTGGAAGAGTTTTGGCTGTATAAATTAGAAAAAAAAAAAACAACACAAAACAAAACAAAAAACCCAAAACCCACATCACAATACAATTAGATAACTGCTGGCACAGGTTGCCCAGGGAGGATGTGCAATCTCTTTCTTTGGAGGTTTTGAAAACCCAACTGGGCAAAACACTGAGCAGCTTTCTCTGAAGATAATTTACCCAGATTTGAGCAGAAGGCTGTAGAGACCTCCGAGATCCCCTCTAACCCTAATTATTCAGTTGATTCCCTGATTCTGTCTAACAAAATTGGCCTGAACCTTCTGCTGTGAATGTTTATGGATGACATAGACACAGACTGGTAAATTATGGAGCTGAAGTATAAGATTAACATATCTTAGAAGGTAAGAATTTCTTTCAGAATGAGAAAGGCACTGCCACTCGTAATTTTTATAATTCTTGTAATTCCCCTTAATGAAAAGTCTGAGTGCAACACAATTGCTGTATTTTTCCACAATATTTACAACAGCACAATCAGTAATGTTTTCAAATTCAAGTGAATCCTTGAATTTGGCTCTCTTCTATTCTGTACGATCAATAAGTTACTTAAAAATTGTTCAGCTGAAGAAACATTGAAACAAAAAAAATCTGTCTATGCCTTCTAAATAGCAAAGAAGAATGAAGAATAATCTGAAAGTGTTCTGACATGGAGTTCTCTTCTGAAGTTTTGTCCAAATCCTATCTCTATCTCTTTCTGCCTCTTAAAACATGTCTTTCTAGCTGCCTAGGGATTTTTCTCAGATTCCCAGTTATTCATCTCCTGTCATTCAGCCCAAGTTACTGTCAATGATTCCAAACTTTGTAAGACCATTGCAATTTTCAAGAGACCCAAACAGGATATATATATTTTTTTTCTTCTTCTTCTGGTCTCCCACAATACTATCCTAGTCAGAAATATAATGAAATTTATTTAAATGTAATAACTGCTCATGTTCTGCATGACAAAAAAAAACAAAACACTTAGAAGACACTGAGAAGCATTCTCCAATTGAAGAGCAGTGAAAGTCTATTAGAGGAAAGACAGCAGTGGCTTAAGGATAAGATGAAATGTAATGTGGCAGTGGGCTTGTGAAGAAGCTGAAGAAACCAGCCAAAGTGGCTTAAAAACTGAGGCTTTTACTGTATTGTAAAATGCATTCCGTGTCTTCTTCCCAGGACCCCTTGAGAAAACTCTTATCTCCCTAGCTTAGTATGCAGGAATTTGTTCTGGTACGACTACGACTACGTGAAGCCCCCCTATTGGTCCTTAGTTAACCCTTTCCCCATTGGTTGTTATCCCTCAATTTCTATTGGTTGTAACCAAAATTCCCTAAAGACCCTTAAATACCCCTGACCATGTGAATAAACTCTCTCTCTGCTTTCCCCTGCTGCGGTCTCTCTGTGTCTCTTTCCCAGGGCATCTCGGGGACCACGTGGCCGAGGGGGAACGGGAAGGGGGAGCGTCCCACCATGCTGTCGCAAAGTGAGGCAGCCCAGATGGAATAAGACAGCAGGGAATGGTTTTATTAGAAATTTCTGTACATTAAAATGTATTCCTGTAATTAAACCAAACTGGATCCCCATCACAAAGAGTATCACTCTGGAACAGTGATGAGTGAACACACAGATGTGTACTAGTGAGAAGAGTTTAGGTCTATTATTATATTAAAGTAGTTATTGTTTCTGATTGTGCTGTAAAAATAACATTTTATCCTTTCCTTACCTGCTTCATTTGTTCTAATCACTCGCGATGGTGCACTTGGGTCTCCAGTCCCAATTTTATTGGTTGCTACTACTCTGAACTCATACTCCACCCAAGGGTTCAGTTCCACAGCCATAGCAGACTCCATGTCCCCACTTATCAGATCAGGAACTGCAGAGAGTAAAGAAATGTGGAAGTCCATCAAAAACCTGAAGCTCACATGCAGTATCTCAGTAGTACGTGGACTTTGTGATACAACATGGTCGTTAGAAATGATCGACAGCAAGGCTCTAATGTCGCAGCTAGGTTTTTGGCACTGTAGTACTCCTGAAAAGACATAGATTGAAGGGTTTAGGGGAGAGCTTTCTGCTTATTCACAGATGCATCATGGCAGGTGTCTTTGTGCTGTCCTTTCAGAGCTGTTGCTAAGTAACATGAAAGGAATGAAAAAAAGGGGAAAAAAAAAATCAGTGATTTTAATTTGTCACTGTTTTCTTAAGAGTATCTGTTCCTGTAGTTGCCAGTAGTTATTATTGTGATGATCAGGAGTTTTGAACAGTCTACGTGTGCTGTTTTAAATTTTTTCTCACCTGTTTTTACGGTCTGCCAGCCAAGAGAAAATGGACTGCGTGCTTGCAGGTTGTAGAGGGAGATAGGGCTGTGATTATCTGCCCCAGGACTCCAGGAGAGTGTCGCTGTGGTGTCTGTAATTTCCTCCACTATTACAACCCCTGGGGGACCAGGAGGACCTAGAAATAAAGCGGAATAGTCAAACAGACTACACCATCATCGTGGATGAGCAGCAATAATACAGGAGACGCATTCTGTAGGCACCCAGTGGAGTTTGATATCCACAAAACACAAGAGTTAAAATGCACAGTACTACATCATGGAGATACCTCATTTCCACGATTCCTGATGTCAAATTGTGATTGTTGCTGTTCTTTAAATGCTGCGTGGGTGAATGTCAATTAACTTGTTAGAGTGACAGCAGAAGGACTAGAAACAGAAACAGATTGAAAGACAGCCCAAAAACTCCATTATAATTATTCTGAACCTAAAATTAGGGGGAAAAAGGAACAACTTTAAGAAGCATCCAAGCTAGACTGAACAGTTGCAATCTTTGTGTGAGGCTTGTCAGCAGGAAAGACAGTAAGCAAAATAAAGCATACGTGAATGTGCTTCATGAAGAACATTAATATTACTAATAACTGAATGCAGAATACATCCAAATTCACACATTCAGGGAAACTGGCTGGATTGCTAACATACTAGAAGTCCATTAACTGTTTCATTGAAAGCTATTTAAAACAAAATAAAGGCACAAGCCCAGATATTTTGAAAACTGAAAGTTACTATGGGACCACTGAGAACAAACAAAAAACCCACCACAACTTCTTACTTTGAATATTAAAGGATTATTTACTCCACTTAGCTGTACCAAAGGAGAATATGTTAATCAGCATTTATATAGCTCATGTGACTGTTGCAATAACTGACATCTTTGGTAACAAACACGACTTTGCAAAGAAAAATGTGGCTATAACATCCCACTCGCATCCATAGTTTTCTTATTTATTTCTTTGTGATAATTGATACTACTGGTGTTTGAAAACATTGTTCATTTGCACTTTCCAGACTAAATTGGTGGTAAGTTTGTCCTCATTCAGGATCCTTTTCCAGAGTTGCTTTTAACCAGATGTTTAGGTGAAACTGCATGTGTCTGTCATGCAGAAATGCAAACCAAACATCTTTCTTGTGGTGTCTTATAAGCTTATATAAGTCCTGAAGGATAGGACTTAATACTTCTGTAAAAAGTATATATATTATCAATAGTTATAATTATAAAATAATCTGGATTTTTTTGCATCTAAGATCCTTCTGATTCTTTCCCTTTCCTTGTTATTGAAAGCTGATGTTTGGCTTCTGCTCTTATACAGATGGAAGGCTGTAATCAGAATTGCACTAATGGGCACTTTCTCCCACAATGGAACTGTAGGAAGGGTGGTGATGGAAACGAAGCTTCACTGATAAAAAGCCATTGCTGCTACACTTTGTGGGAGGCCCATTCTGTTTGCATGTAGTGGAGCAGGACCTTTCAGTGCGTCCATTCCCATGAGCTGGTGTAGTGCCATTTGCTGAACTGTCAGAGCTCAGCACCTCCAGGTCAGGGTGGCAAACACTGGGGTCTGTGCTTCCATTTGAAGTTGAGGTTGTACCCAGGATTTCTGCACTACTGAGCTCAGCATTATTATATTTTACTGCCATTTCATGCTATCAAATCTTTTGTTGGTTAGATTCCTTAGTCCATGAGCAGAAACTAGCTAGTCTGAGCATCAAAGGTTAAAAAAACCCCACTAACTGAAATATTTGCAGTTGCTGTGATCATCTGTCATTTGCAGCTGCAAACAGCCTTATGTTTTCTCTGCTATGCCTTCAACAAAAGCATGCTTATATGAACTTTGACAGCAGTAGGATCAGAGTTTTGTAATAGTTGGGCTCAACATCTTTGGAGTGAAAGAGACATTGAATCCTATAAATGAGAAAGCAATTTACCCTGTTCACTTGCGTCTATTTGCTTGGCATTAGAGTGTTGGAAATATTTGGCATTTAGAAAAATAACAACAAAACAGTGAAATAAATGTTTGAAATTCAAGAGATTCAATTCAGTAAAGTTTAGCACTATGGATGTATGGTGGAAGTATATTGTCTCCACAATGCACTGCAGTCTTCTTCACAGGATCCCAGGGTATGGCTTTGGGCCATAGGAAGAACAGGGTCTTTCACTTCCATGGGCAGTGAGCAGCTTCAGTGCTGGGAGTCTCTCCTCTCCCCTTCCTTTGCCCACTCACCGGGCTTGACTTTGCTGCTCTCAATGCCTTTCAATGAGTCGCAAACAGTGACTGGAATAAGAGGGAGCCACCCCTTGGACACCTTGAAACTCTTGGTTTTCTGGAGTCTCATGTTCATCTGCAGTGGAAAGGTCTTGCTTTGCTTCCTGGGAGAAAATACAGCAGAAAGAAATATCCTCTGCACTCCTGTCTTCCTGCCACGCATTTGCTGTAGTTGATTGGAAGCACCAGGTCAGACCTTTGTCTCAGAAGAGAAAGTTCTGGGGGTAATTTAATAAAATAGCGTGATTCTTCAATCTCCATCCTCTACTGTTTCAGGCTATCTGTTGATGTAGGAAAATATTAGTGAAATTTTTATTTGTAGCCATGAGGGAAAGTTTAAAGGAAAGCTCGGATTTTGATACAATCATATGCTTTTACTGGGTTGGAGCCCTAGGCTCAGAATGATATCATGGTTCCAAGCACAAAAAAAATTAGAAATATTTTAGTACTTTTTCTCTACAACAATATTTTCCTCATGCACTCTGAATGTTGTTAGAGTTTCTAGCCACTGTATTATAGCAAAAGAACAAGCATCTTGCTTATATTAAAGGATGTAAAATACATTTATGCAGACATTGCCTGCTAAATTCTCAATGTATTTTGTTGTCAGAGTCCTCTCATGTTTTTTAAACCTTTTAAATGCATTCCTAGGCATGACAATGTGTCATTATGTTTTCGGAGATGTGTGCTCTAACACAGTCCGCAGGGTGACTGCTAAAAAGCATTTCCATTTCCAACAGCAGGCATTCTTGAAAGTGGATTAATAAAGGACAAAAGCCTCAGTGATGACAAACGTATGACAGTTAGCCAGGACATGAGTGCTATGCAGATGTCACTCATTTTTGTAGAAATCTCATTAAATTTGATGCTTGGATGTAATCATTCATGGTGTCAGTCGGATGGCTAATGCAGAAAGGCTTTTCTCCCAAGGGCTATGTTATTCCTCAGGATCTCTGAAACATTTTTTTTTAGCTGAGAATAGCCAATTGAGGAAAAAAATGCATGGTCTGCTCAAATGCTTATCTGGAAACTACACAGAAAATTACTGGTCATAAATGCACTATACTGCAGTCGACCTTCATAAAGAAGACATTTGTGATAGGCTCTTATGCAGCTCTAGGAACACTGGAAACCCAATGTCAAGGATACTAGCCAGTTATCTCCTTTCAGAGCAATTCCACAGATTGATACTTCATTTCAGGACATGCATGACTGCATTTTGGTATATTTGTTTTATGTATCTTTTTATTGTTGGAATGATCATCCTGAGAGGTCGTTAGATTGCTTGCCATGGTACAATGTTAATGTGAGAGTTCTTGAAAAACAATTACCAATAATAGCTATAGTCATTCAGTGAGGCAGTGCCCTTTCCTGTGAATCCCAGAATATGTGCTGATTTACTCCACTGCTGCCTGACCAGGATAATTCTTACTTTTACCAAACAACTAAGAAGCCTGATATGTAGCAGTTCATGAATACAGATTTATTGACCTGGATAGGTTTCTTTTTGAATAACAAGGTGCAGTGGCTTGTCATCAAGAAGAGATGTCAAGAAAAAGAGGATAAGAGACACAATAGCAGAAAAGGCACATATAAGTAGCAAAAATCCCTTTTGCTATCCCCAGCTATGACAGATGATGTATTTGCACATGGTGGAGAATGAGAGGATGGATAGAAATGTTCATGTATATTTGTATATTGATGTATATTTGATGCTATAGATGCTATGGTTTTAGTGGATGCACCCATAACTGCAGTCCCTCCCTGTGTGGGTACCCAAGTTGTTCCTGTAAGGTACATAAGGGCCCTGGGCAGATGGAGAGGTTATAACCCAGACTGCGTTAGGATAGACAGGGAGGTTAGACTCAGGGTTGGAAGGTAAGAAAGAGAAGACATTGATTGACTATTTCAACCTGAATAGTTTCATCTCATTTCAGTTATAAGAATCACAAGAAATCCCTGATCTCTTGCCTGAGAAGTCCTTCAGTGGTTCCTGTGTCGTGTTGTGCTTCTTTGCTCTGATGTCTTCTCTGCCTTGTGCTAACCTAAAACCAGGTAATTTGGATGAGGCAACCTTGAAAGCTGCTGATTATTGTGAGCTCAGATTCCAGACAGCAGTCCATAACCTCTGAGCTGGATATTTGTGTAGCGGCAGTTGTAACTTGACACAAAATTGGAACTTGAATTTCACCCAAGGTATAAAAGCACTAGTAGCCTATGAATTGCATCATGAATTACATTGTCAGCAGGTCCCAAACAGAGTAACAGACTGAGTTTTGGAAATATCTCTTTCCTTGGTGTGGCCTGCTGACTACCTTTAGCACAGTAGGGCTTTCCTTGTCAGCTGTCCCATTTCTGGTCCATGCTGGTTCCCACACTCTCTGCAGTTCTAGTGTGGGCACCAGCATTCCCAGAAATACATGTGTGTCTGTCAGGTACTGAGTTAGTAAACATCACTATAAACTATCTGTGTTTTAGTACTTGTTTCTCAGCTCTTTCTTTGACTCAAGTTATAGGTATGAACTAAATTGATGTTTGTAAAAGAACTTCTTAGAACAAAGTATTTTTTTTTAACTCTTGGAAAAGAAAGGTTTTAAAGATATGAATCTCTTTCCCTTTCATACCATTAAAAACATTAGATATTATATATATAAAATAAAAATATAAATATCTAAATATCTATATATATATAAAGGTCCTGTTGCACAATCTAAGTGCTGGAAATATTTTGTTCTGGGGTCTAGGGTATTAAGGGCTGATGTTCCATCTACGGTAATATACTATCTTCCAATGTTTTCAATGTTTCAGTTGATACACTGAAGAGGGCCAAAGTACAGATCTGAACTCTAGACCTGATCCTGTGTGCTCTTATGTTGGCAGCCAGTCCCTATCACAATGTCAGTCCTGTGAAATTATGACTTTTCCAACCAATGCTTTGGCACAATTAATGGATTACTGTGGACTGGGGCAGAGTCTAATGGGAAATTTTTCATGCCCATCCTGAGGGGAGGGGAACCGAGAATGTAACTGTGTGGATGGGAACTCTGTTGTACCCACTGGCCTCAGGGAGCAGTTCTGTCTTATGGACATATTGTGTGAGTCCAGTTAATGGGGTCTGTGCTCAGGGCATCTTCCTGGCCTTTGTTATAGCTCAAATGTAATTTCAAGGACCAGCAAGAATCTGCTGACCTTGTTTACGTTCCATTTAATAATGTTGTGTTTGAAGGCCTTTAAACTCAAATGCTTGTCTTTAACTTTTATTGGCAATATCACAACAGAAAGGAGCAGGGTGGTCAACCTAACCAGCAGTTCCTGCGTTATATTTGCTCCAGGTCAGTGGAGTTCAGAGGAAACATTACTTCTCAAAAAAATATAGCATGAGAATGGATTTGTTGCTTAGATTGGTAGTTTTGCCAGTCTACAAGATGAATAGTTCTAACCTTTTTATTTTATTTGTAGACCACAAAATGTGCACTCTTAAACCACAGACTGTAGCCACTAAGACTTTCATCCCTTCACACTGCAGGATTTCTCTCTGCTCCATTTCAAGATCTTACAGCTTCCAGGTACCTCTTTGATCTTAATAGTCATCTTACTCACAGTCGGCATGCACAGTGCATTTGGCTAGCTCTCAGGGCACAGTCTTAAAATACACATTATATATTACAGAAGGAAGCTGATTTTCATCTCAATTTTAAAGAATCTTCCTGCCATTTTTTTTTTTCTTTTTTGGTACTAATATTTGTATTGGTCAAAGCGTTTTCATTAGCTTTGTATATGCTAATGTGTTTCCAATGGTGTACAACATTGATGCAGAGAATTGAGGACTTTTTTTTTTTTTTTTGAAATGCACAGTGTCCGTTGACATCCATAACAATAGAAAACACAATTTGAACAGTAAGAGTGAAAAGGATAATAAAAGAAAACAACAGTGGGCAAACTATTACTAAGATACCCAGAAAATAACTGGCATCTACTGAAATCCTTAAGTGTAGATGAATGACATAGAAACAAAGTTAACAGTATTAATGCTTGGAGAACACCAGTGTTTTTGTAATAAAACTGCCACTAATAAATGATTTATTTTTGAGTTTCTCCAAAAGTATATTTTATAAGAGAAGTGTAATATATAAAATGTTTTTATAAAATACTATTATAAAATTTTACAATCATAGAATCATTAAGGTTGGTAAAGTTCTCAAATATCATTGAGCCTAATCATGAACTTAACACCGTCATGTTCAACACCCAATCACATCCTCAGATGCTACATCCATGTGCCTTTTGAATACTTCCACGATTAGTGATTCCACCTAGGCAGCATGTTTCAGTGCCTGACCATCTATTCCTTGCATCTAATCTAAACCTCCCTTGATGCAATTTGAGTCCATTTTCTTTCATTCTGATGCTTATTACATGGGGGAAGAGACTGATCCCCGCCTCACTACAACCTCCTTTCAAGTAACTGTAAAGTGTGATACATATATACGTATAGACATTATTAAAAGGACTAGATGTGCTGCAATGATCTTTTACATGATCACTGATGAATAAATAGTGCACAAATAATTTCTCAACATTTTATTTATTTGAAATCTTTTTGTTATAGAAGATAACACATTTTGTTAGTTAGCATCTCAAATTCAAAATGAGCAAACTTGCCTAGCTACTGCATTGCTGTAGTTCTCTTGAAAAGACCTACTGGTCATCTTTGCTATACTCTTTCAGACTTAATTACCTTGTAGTGTCAACCTCTTCTACCTTTTTTTACACTGTTTACATTGCAGAAAGTTAAACATCAAATTAATAATTTTGGGACTGGGACTCTTTGCTCCTTTGCAAGTAGATGGAAAAAACTGAAATAAAAAAGTTTGGAGATGACCTAGCTGCTCCACAGACTGTTGTAAGGCAGTGTTTAATGCAGCATGCAACATCTGTCTGAGTAGTTTGAAACCAATGGAACTTACTCTTTTGTCTTTAATGAATTATAAACAAGGTTTGGAAGAGTTATTTACAAATAAGAGTAATAAGACCTGATGGAATTAATCTGATAATTTAATGTTATTGAAACCAGTAATTTTTTTGTGATAAAAATCCTTCTTTTATTAAAATACTGTAAACTTGGTACCATTAAGTAGGCACTGAAGCTTTCACAGATATGAAACAATCCTTTAACTTCACAGCCTTGTATTCCTAACTCCGCCATGATGCTTCTAAAAAGAAATGTGATGCATGGAAGGGATAACTGTGAAAAATAGCTACACTGGTGTTTGTGATGTCACTATTATCTCTAACAATATGGAGGTTAATATAGCAAAAATCATTCACTCTGTTCTAAATGTTTGAAGTGCTGTCCCCATCCACATGAGATTAGTATAGTGGCAAGTTTTGCACTGATCCTCTAATCTGCAAGAAAGTACCTGGTGTACTTCAAAACTACTGCTGAACCAGGACTACTGCATGTGAAAGGGCATTTAACTGACTACAGGGAGCTTCATGATGACCTTTGTGAAAGCATGTTAGACTGCTGCTTCTCCTGTTTTAATTTGTTGAACACTTTTCTCCAGCCAACCCTCCAAATTTGCAGAAGAAAGAGCAAGGAGTATGCAATAACTGGCTTTGGTAGAAAATTTTTCTACTCAAGCTTTTCTTGATTGAAGCCTGTGACAAAGCAGTGCTTCACATGAGTTCATTAGAAGCTGTGTGTTTTAAGATCAAAGGGATACTTTTTGCCAAAAGCAAACAAAATAAGTAGCTTTTTGCTCTATCTATGACTTCTGCTGCTGTTCTTCAAAAACTCCCAGTCTGTTAGTAATAGATTTTGTACTGTTGTGTCAAACTTAAACAATACTGTTGACCTTTTAAAATCTAGCTAATTGGAGCAATGCACAGTAATAAGGGTAAGCCCCTTCATGGTTTCAGCCTTTGTATGGCAAAAATATTTGGTATTCTCAATGTCTTTACAGTGAAAAATGGTGGAAGAACAAGATCATGAAGACACCCTTTGTAATGGAAATATGAAAGTACAGATAGCCTCAGATTTCAACAGCATGATGGGGAAATAAGACTATAATAAGCCCTTCTTGGAAGACATGTTTTAAAAAACAAATTAATTCACCAAGCTGGCAGTGTCTCAAGGAAAGCTGACACATTGCTGGCTACAAGATCACCTGAGACATCTGTGAGAGGCAAGTCTCCTGGCTGGTACTTGGGTGTTTGGTAACCATGTTTGTGATCATATCATTAGTGTCAGAACATGACATGCATATTTATCCTTTGTTAGAGCCTTCTGCTTTGGTCATCACTGCTTTGTGAAAAATCAGTACAGAGACAGCTCAACTACTGGTGTACCAATGATAGATGGAAAACCAGAGAAGCTGTAACATTCTGCTATTCTTCTTTGCTACTTAATATTCACTGCAAGTTGAAGATCTGGGTGGATAAGTAAGGGTGAGTAGCCAGACAAAGCATATGACATGGGAAAACTATTCTTGGAATGATGTCAAGTACAGGGTTGACATTCATAAAAATAATAAATCACTTCTTCTTAAATGGCTCTTGGCTTCAAGTTCTGAGGAAAACGTTTGTTGACTGTGTAATGAATATCTATATTCTCCTGTAAGCATTCTTGTTTGCATGGCAAACAGGTGTTCTGCACGTATTTTCCTTGGGTGAGCAAACAACAGAAGACATAAATTAAATGAAATCAGGCAATGGCTTGAGTGATCAGGAATATAAGTCCATAGCTGTGATTTTTGTTGTATTCATTCACTCCACTAAAACTATTTCTTTGCTCATCAGGCATACATCATTCTTGTTATGGGATTGCACTGAAGTAGCACATTTGTGCAGGCCTGCTGCCAGAATAGTTACCAGCCTCTGTGAAAAACTGTTTTCTCTTCTGGATGTCCTTGAGGTGTATCAGCCTAAATACCTTCTTCTGCCATTATGGGCTGTGATGACTGCCTTCTGGAAAAATATTGCAGTGGCAATTAAAGTTTTAGCATTATCTGCATCATTGCCCTGATGGAGGGTGAATCTGGTGCAGGGCGTGCATGCACATTATTTAGCTTCTCTTTTTTCCAATACACATTTCAGTGTATTGGCTTAAGGCATTGACACAGGCTCCCCTGAGGTAACCTCTATTCATTCTTAGAGCAGGACTAAAGTCAGAGAAAGAAGCAAATATTTGGGTTGCTGAAGATGCCCTAAATTGTGCCCTACACAAGCCAGGTGCTCATTTGTTTGTCACCTGATTTCTGTGCTCCTGGCTTCTCTGCCTAAGAAAGAAGCTTGAACACATCTTGATCCCATCTAACCTGCAGGTATAGCATGCTCTTAAGGAGAAAGAGTGATTCTGAGTCTGGGCCTGTGGCAGATAAAAAGAGATATCCTACATCGTAGATGAGCACTGCAGTTGCTGAGCTAAGTTGTAAGTGACTGGCATTGCCTCTTCTGCCTTAAATCAATTCTGGCCTTTGATCTCAATCCTCTCTCTCGTCCTCCCCACATTCAGAGAGTAAAAGACCTCTCTGGGGACCACCACAGAATCAATGGGTGTATCTAGAGGGGATCATGGATCTAAAATGGATGAATAAAAGATCATGACTTATTTTTTAAGGTACCTAATAATAAAAACAACCTGTGATGATGAATTGCAGAGAATTTTGTAGAGTTGTATTTTGGAGAGGAAATGCTTTTGCAAGTTAGGTAGTAGCCTATCTGAATATAAACAAATGATGTCAGGTATGTCAGGACAGCTCACCTTTGAAGGTCAATGTTGACTAGTATGAGACTACCAAAATATTTCCCATTTACACTCCAAGTGTAAAATACAAGGCATTTAAGCTGGAAAGAAAGATAATGTACTGCCTGACTGGCTCAGCTCCTAGCAAAACATCTCTTCCTAATGAAATCCACAATTCACATTTTTGGCAGCATTAGAAAAAAGAAATTGCTAGGGACCACTGAAAAAGTTTTCTTACTTTGATATACATAGTTTAATCACATTTTCAAAGCACTTAGAGAAGTGTTTAGGTTTGAATAGTAAGCATTGATGGGACTTGAATCCAGATTTTTTCCAAGCATGATCTAGAATATCTTGTCCTATATACTTCTGAAATGTTCCTGAAAGAGATTCACTAGGTAAAAATAATCATTAAAATAATATTAGGCGTGTATTTATGCAACTTACCTAAATTCAAGATCTGTGGTATAGTGAATTTGAATATTTAAATATTAGTTTTAAAAAATATGTAACACATTGTAGAAAGTTGTAGAATAGAAGCTTGCTGCTCTCTTAAGTTTGGTTTTCGCACATAAGACTGAACACACACACATACACACACATATGTATTAAATTCAGAAATCTTCTTGCACCATTAATTGCCTTCTTGTAAGTAATTAGACTTAAAGGAATTGAGGTTTACTTGGCATTATTTATTCTCGGTTCTTCATATTTCATTTCACAGGTGGTATTTTTGGAATTTAACTTCCATTGTATAATGCAAGGCAAAGAATAAGGGCACAAATAGTGACATAGTTAGTTCCCTGGCACGTGTTCAAGAGAACTTCCAATAGAGCAACTAGCAAAAATGGTTTCAAAAAAGATAAATTTGCTTTCCCCACAATAAATGATACTGAGACATTGCACTTGCTTGAAAATACGGTGGTGAATGACTGTCTGTTAAAGATCACAATGTTAATTACGAGCAACAGAAATCTGCAAAAGAGTTTTCTTTTCCTTCCTCCATCTGAGGGGGCTGCAACAAGATATAGTACTCTTTCAAGTCACTAGTAATTAAATTCTGGAAAACAGTCCTTGGATTAAAAACAATGAACCAGTTGAATGCATAATTCAGTATAAATGTAGTCGATTTGCTAATAGCAGTAATTCTGATATTCAAAATATCTAAGGGAGAGAAAATGAGATTATTTTAATTAAATTTATTCTGTCTGTCGAATTTATTTCCTCTAGAAAGGTTGTAAGCAGACCAGTTCTTCAAGAAAGAATTACAATGATACATTAAAAATACCAGATGAACCTTACAATATAACTATGATTGAAATGCTGTTATATGCTGGTATGATATTATCAGTATTCAACATTGGAATTTACTGCAGGGGAAAAAGAAGAAAAAGTAAGATCAGAACAAGAACGTACTGTAAATTTGCTTATATGTATGAGTATGTATAAGAGTTCATAACAAAGTTTCTGCCGTCTCAGTTCGACCATGGGCTGTAACATTGAAAACAAAAGGATGTTTTTTAATATGCATAAAATGAAATTATTTTCATTAGAAACTATACTGGCTATAAAGAACAATACTGCTGGATTAAGAATACTGTTTGGATTACAGATTTTACTACAGAGTGTCAATGGGTTTTCCTCATAGACGACTTCCTTTGTCAGGTGGAATTCTTCAGAGTTTACTGAAATATTTATTGAAACATCTCTTTCTGCTGGTATCTTCTCCTAAGCAATGTCCGGTATCACCAAAAGCTAAACCTAAAGGAGTTTGAAAGTTGCTGTACTTTGGGATCATCGGTGTCAAATTGCACACTGCTGACTGCGCTCTACAGACTGAGATAGGGGAAAAAAAGAATTAGAGATACTGAAATGAAAACGAAGGTCCTGTAAAGGTATAAGGAGAGATAGATTAGATTCTTATAAATATTTTAGGGTTTTGAACTTTATAAGTCTGTAAAGCCATTAGCAACTCTACACTGAATGTTCTTTCAACATTTTCTGCAATACAAAATAAAGCAGTCCTATATTTCTTAGTGAAAACAATATTGACACTGCAGGATCTTATTTCCCTCATTTGCATAAATTTTACAGATATATTAAGGAAATTAATGACTTCAGCAAAGCAACCATATCTGATAATTTCATGAAAACTGAATTTTCTATCAGGATAAAAGCAGTTACACCGCACAAATCATTTTGTGAAAGTGATGCAAACATTTCTTATTCTATCTTATAATTATCCAGTCATGGAAACAAGAAAAGGAAAAGATTCTAAGCAAAGTATATTTGAATTTAAATTCCATTGCAAAGCAGTTATAGTTTTTATTTCAACAGCATGGTAATATGGTAATGAGACCCATATAAATACATTCTGATACTGCTTACAGTGCCTTTTTTTTTTTTTTAATAACAAACCCCTTACTCAGAGAAGCTTTTACTTTCTAGAGCAAATTCAATAAACTAATTTATATAACCTATATTCTTAAAAAAATAATTTTGTGATCCATCTGTTCTAGATAATAACCAAGAGATTTTTGCCCTTATGATGTTCAACGGCATTAAAGCTGAGATTGCCAAGCCTATCCATAAAGCCTCCAGCTCCTGTCTGAGACAGATGAAAGGTGACACACAAGGTCTTGCGTAACCCACAAGGATGAATCAGATTTCATAAGGCAGCTAAAACGGTTTTACATGTCTGTGATGAGTCAACTGAATACAACCATCCCAATAGTGCCATAGCTCATAGAAATCTGACAGTCCTCAAAGTGTCTTTATGGAAATATTTAACAATTACTTTCATCAAAATGTGAAGAGGCCTGCAGTCAGCCAGAAACATTCTTTATCATTTAAAGCATATATTTGTCCTAAAAATGATGGATAGGAATACATAAAGTCTAAAGATGTTGTGGAATTTGGTAGAATAAGTATTTTTGAAAGGCTATAATATCTGAGTGGTTTTGATTATTTTTTTTATCTGGAGTTTTTCAAATGCTAATAAAAATATCTACCTTGATTTATTTTTTCAAAAAATGTATAATACACAGTAAGGCTACCCAGCTGTGCTACCTCACAGGGTCCTTCTCTCTTGACATTGCAGGACCCACCAGTTGTAATGCCAGTAAGTGGACTGCAAGTCCTCACATCCCATCAGGCACTGAACACACATGCGTGTGCGTGCACACACACACACACACACAAGTTGTGCAGAAAGCAGAAACACTTTGCCTAATGGAATACACATATGGTGTGAGTCCCCTGCTTTATTGTGAACTAGTTTGTATCCTTGATATGATCTAGGATCCTGCAGGGAAAGAACTCTGCTTCTGTGCATACTCTGGAATGTTAAATGACAGGTATACTTGACAGAATACAGGACTGGGTCTGCAGCTGGTGGTGAAAATTCCGTGTGTGAAAAAACCCCCCACAAATACTTGTCATATTACAGAGCTTTTGTTTCATTGTTTGTATCCATAATTTTACCAAAGGTTGCACAGTCCTTCCTTGTAGAAAATAAATGAATATACCTAAACTGCTAAACCTGTGAGAGTGGCTTGACCATAAGATGAAATGTAAAAGCATTAAATAAAAAAGCACAGAACTCACTATACCCACCTTACACAGGTCTTTGAATGCTAACTGTCTGCATTTTAGCTAATCTGGTATACTTTGTGTGCTGTCATCTCTCTTAAAAACCGTGTCCATTAACCAACTATCTTTTGTTTCTCTTTGCAATGTTTATGGTGAAACTGCTTTCAAAGACAGTAAGTTAATCACAAATTTGAGGATTAGACAGATGTGTCTCTGAAGCCGACACATTTACATTCCCTGCTACAACTGTGTCTGGTGAGTGTGTTTTCAGGGGAATACCCCAAATATACTTACCCCTAACAAGCAGCTCTGTCTCATCTGACACGATATCCGCTGCAGTCTGGACCCTGCAACCATATCTTCCAGCGTGCATCAGGAGGATGTTCCTGATCATTAAATCTGCAGAGGATGCTTGCTGAAACAGGGATGAAGTGCCAGTTTAAAACTTGGTAAATCTGTGTTCAAGGTAGTTCACAAGGGTGTTTTTGTATGGTTTGAGCAACCCTTGAATGCAGCTTTCGTCTTACAAAATGTATGTGCCCTAATACCCTCTTGTGAGGATTATCAGAACACTGCATTTATACAATTATTAATAGGGATTAAAGAAGAGGATTTCAGGTTTTTAATAACTTTGACTTTGCTTAAAGCACACTGTGCATATTTGCATGTTCAAAGGGAATTATTCCAAACTAGCTCAAAGAAATTCATTAAGGAGATGGACAAAAATATTTTGGATGTCATCCTTGGTATTTAAAAAGGTCTTCCTAGAATTTCAGAACTTTCTTCCTCTGCCTCTTTGCAGACCAAAAATGTAGTGACATTTGGAATATGTCTTGATACTGTGATGAAATTAAGATAACTTGAAAGATATTGATTGACTTTTATTAATGTAGAGGAAGTTAATGGTAAATATTATTGAGAAAATGTGAACAGATTCTCATCCTTCCTGTTGAAATCTGTATGTATTTAAATCTGAATCATCCAAAGTGTATATAGAGAGAACCAGTTCAAACTGTTATTTTTTTTAAATTCTATCAAACAGCAATTACAATGCCCCAAAATAATGAGCAGAAAAGAGAAAATCTGAAAGTACAATAGGCTTCTGGACAATAAATAGCTTTTGCTAAGAATATCTGTATTATTTCATAAATTCAAGAAATAATATCATATTTTGAATGTGAAAGACCATTGTTATACCCACATTTACTAGAGTTAACAACTGTTTCTCCATCAGATTTAGGGAACCCAAGTCCATATATATTGTTGATCTAATATAGTCACTGGTTGGGGAAACAAATCACACTGGCCACATGGTGTAGGAATTGCAGTTTACTTCCTCAATTATGTGTGATAAAAACGCTTGCAAGTTTTTGATATAATGTAAGCACAAACAATTTTGGCAAATTGCCAGAAGTATTTTTGTTTATTTCAAAGCTTTTTTTTTTTCTCTTAATAGTCAAATGGAAGTAATTTTAATATATTAACTGAGGTTAGATAAAATGTCCAGCAAATATTTCTAAGTAATCTTATCATTGCTAATTTGTACAATATGTGAACCTCACACTTTAAATTTTTTCAATATTAATTTCTATAAGATTAATGATAGATTATATATAATTAATGATTTGGATATAATTATGTAACATATAATATATATTTATCACAATTATACATTCTGTAACACATATTTTTAATATAATGGCATAAAATAATATTTAATTTCTATTCTATAAGTATATATTATATTGTATTATATAACCCCCAATTATGTTATTTGACTATCCACTATTACATTATCTAGACTTTACATACCACTTTATATAAAAGAGATATAGAATATGTTACATCATGTCTATGACATTTTAGACAATAATATGATGTAATGCAATAATTATAATATAGCATGGTTTATAATACATATTTATTATATTAATTTATAACTACCATATCTAACTTATTGTATATTAGACACTATATTAAACATTAGAATTGATTAATATGTAGCTACTAGAATATAATGTAATATTGTAGATTATATATTATATCCAAGTATTTATATGTACCTACTCGGTGTTCCACTTTAAGACGAATTTACTGAATGCAGGCATTTCCCTTCTCAGATTTTGTTTACATTACTAACCAAGCAAAGATTGACAGTCTTCTCTTGAATTATATGTTTCTGTTCCATGCAATGGTTCTAAATTGAGCAATTTTGATCCTAAGTGAGTAGAATTGTCCCCTGCATTCAAAATAGAGTCTTACTAGGGATGTAAGTGTGTACACTTCTCTAGCTGTGCTGGAAATTTGTCACTGACTTCACCTAGATTCATATTTGCTTATTCTGTGCTCATGTAGATTCACTCAGATCTTTATTCTTCTCAATCATTTGAAATTTAGGAACTTCCAATTTATAACCAGTGGTTCATATGTGCATGACCTTGTGCTTTGCAGTATTGCATTTCTTGTCTGTTCCCATCTGTTATTTTCATCATCTACTGTATTGGTAAGATGCCCAATTTTGTACCAAACAATTGTCATTTGCATACTTTTGTCTCTTGTGCCAAGGTCATTAATGGCAAGACAAAATAGGATTAATTTCAAGACCAAATTTTCTATAATTGAGTGTTTTCTTTTTAGACAGAAGAATTCCTTTTCAGCACATCTTGGCATAGCTTCTTCAGCCAATCTTATCTTAATTTGCATTTTTGCAACTAAAATTGCCATAATATTCCATGTAGCACCAAGACAAATTCTGTACTGAAGGATATTCACATGCAAAGAAGGAAAAGAGAGATGAGACATCAAGGCTGCCTTCGAGACCAGAGTGAATATGGGCATGATCTATAGCTAAATAACTCTGCAGATCTAAGAGTCTGATTACCATGGTAGTGCTTTGCCTTCTGAAGTGGCCTAGATAATAATGTTGCTAGAGGGGAGATACTCAGACCAGTCAGGTCGTAATGCAATTCCTATATTCTTGCTCTGGCATATCAGAAATCGCAGCAGTGGAAAAGAATATCTGACTAATTTTACAGATCAAAATGCAAAAGAAGAGCACGTACTCCTACCAGGAGTCAAATTCAGGATATATATTTTAAGTCGTCTAACACAGCAGCATTTATTAGCTATTGAAACATGGGTTGCTCAAGACAATTAGTGATCTTTGTACAAAGCCTTAGTTATTAGAAGGATAAGACCAGAATCAGTCCACATTTGTCCTCTCTTGAGGGTAACTTGTATTTAATGCCTGTTTTGTTTTCAAGTGGAAGGAATAGAATAACGGACAGCAACTGTCTGATTTCATTGCTCAGGAGCTTTTAAAAATCTTGGCTGTCACTCTAACTTCCAAAGGGTCCAAGACAGTGTGAATCCTAATATTCTTATCAGGAAAAAGATATGTATTTCATCTGCACACCTGTGTAACTGGGCAGGTAAGCAGCAATTGAAAGAATCATTGCTTTAAGTGGAGAGCAGTGCAGTACAATAGATCCCAATGAAACACTTTTATTACAGCATAACAGGATGTGCAGCCAGCATTGCTGAGGATGTGTGAGTAGAAAGATATTAAACTCACTTTGTTTAATACAGATAGATATATGCTCAGACATTATATTCTTGATCACTGGAAATAATGAGACGTTTTAGCTTCCATTTAGAAGAGCAGGATCTATGTTTGACCAGGACCTCTAAAAAAATACCACATTACTGCTGCTCAGTGGCATATATAAAGTGATCTTTATTAATTTTACAGACCCTTCCAAGTCTTGAAAGACAGATTGTTTTGCTGACTAGTTTATCCTGTAATGAGAGGTTATAGGTAGGCATTACAGGGTCTGGAGGAGGTTAAACTGATGTGCTGGCCTTCTAAGTCTTATGAAAATCTCTGCACCTTGTCATTGCAGTCGGTGCTTAAACTTGAGCAATTACAATTCAGTTTAAAAAAAAAATCTGCTAAGTGGGAATGCAGGAGAGATTCCATTAAGAAAAGTATTTAAGGTCAGAAGCTTTGTCTTTTGGTTTTAGTCTTTTCTCAGTGGAAAACGACATGATGTTTCAGCAAAAGCAGAGACATATCCTCACCTTTGGGGAAGACAAAAACTGCGTGACATGGATATAAACAGTGTAGAAAGATCTCTCACTTGGACTAAAATGAGTTAGATCAGTCTGGTGTACCAGCAACCATGTGGTACAACTTTTATTCATTAAAACTAGTGGTGTTTAACTGTCTTTGTTCACATCTAAATTTTGACATTATTAAGTGTACCTTTTTAAAAGCTGCTTTTCACTTCACTAATTTTATGCTCTTCTGTGGCAGGGAATATTTTGCAAGAAGTGCACTATTTCAAAGTAGCATTTTATCAGAAAAAAACCATATTACTTGGTATTCCGAGTAACATGTATTGCCCATTTAATAAAGCATCAAAACTATTTGTATTTTTTTGTTATAAACTTCTACTGTACTTTACTGAAGCTAAAACTTAAAACAAAACAAAACAAAACAAAGTAGATAGGTTCAACAACTAACCTGAAATGATTTTCAGGAAAGTTGAATGTAACCTTCAAGGTCAGCATCAGCTATGGACCTACTCTAACAGTGAACACACTTCTAGTCTTTATTAAGCAGCAAATAAATAATAATATGGATATCAATACTATAGGTCATGACTAGTGTTTCTCTCTAGGACAACAAACTATTGTATCATTCATATTATATGCGTAAGCATCCCATTCATCATGTTTTGGGCAGCTCCAGTGCTGAATGCTGAGTCAATCTATGGCTCTCACTGTGCCAGTGTGGCACATTGTTTGAGGTCATAGTCAAGTCTGCAATGCATCTAATTAACTCGTGAGGTATGGCTTGAAAATGTTTTTCACAAAAATTGGTGCCACCTATACATTAGCATTTGCTTTTGATGTGGAAATACTTCCCCAAACTCAAAAAGACTCCAAGGAACATATAATATGCATACTTTGCTCAAAACAAATTGACTAATTGGATTTGTCTTTTGCACTCATTGCCCTAATGCTGGGGATTTGCAGAGGAAAAAAAAATAAAGAAAAAGACACCTTTCAGAGAATTTAGTGTCGGGGAATTAATACTTCTTCAGCCATCCCACATCCCCACAGAGAGGAAGTTGTATGTGGATTTTTTCCCCTTTCCATTTCATAAATCCTAAAGGGTTGCGAGTTGGCTTGAAATAAAGTAACTCTTACATATGATTCTTCAAGTGAAGAGAATTAAGCTTATTCTTCTGGGAGAGTGAATTCATTGTCCTGAGCCAGTTGCTAGGAAACCTCCCCGTTAATATGTCCATTCATTTGCTGAGTTTTTATCTCTAGACCAAGGTGCTCCATTCCGTATACAACCTTTTCTTCCAAAGGCTTTGCACACAAACAGTCTCTAATCTACCTGCATTTGAAATGGAGCTCACAGTTACTTGCTACAGCACTTTCTTAATATTTAGTAAGTCTGTTGTTCCCTTCTCCCTACATCTTCCATGGATGAATTACATTATGGGTTGATTATTACATAGTCTATCACATATGTCCAAACTACAGAATTATATACAGAAAATATATATGAGTTATCGTTCTCTTCTCATTCTGTCAATCCTAGCTTTCATTTAATCTGCTTCTAATGCTACTCATTTTCCACATTGATTGTCATACCTCCCTTTCACACCCCAACTGCAGTTCTTTGAATGTAGCTCTGATTTATCTTGGAAAGGAAGTTCATAATACTGGGTAGTCAATAAAGATGACATGGTGGCCCACAACTCTCAGCTTCTGCACTGCAAAGGCCTGAGGACAAGAAAGTTTGCCTGTTATTGTGCAGATGACTCATTTTGGGAACTCAACCTGGGCAACATACAGTGAAAACTGTTTCTTTACTTGAGAAGAACATGTCTAAAAAGAGTACTGAGACTAGTACAAATGATCAAGATTCACCAAAAGCTTAACTCAATGGGAAAAAAAGAGTGAAGAAACACTGATTGCCATTGCAGGAAAACCTCTCTGATGAATGTTTAAGGGGTGTTTGAGTCTTTACTATAACTACAGGGGTTTATCGAGGCTTGCTGGCTGTCATCTAAATCTCTTGACAGTGAGAGGTGAGGATGCTTTCCTACGAAGTGGGTTCTATAAAGGAGACTGCTTGGGAGGTACTAAAAGCCTGAAAAGGTTGTATTCTATATAAACTGAGAACAGTAAAACAACAGTGTGCAAACAAACAGGACTGAGATTTGATCCTAAAAAAAAATGACCTGGGTTGTTCATGATATCTTATCCAACTTAAATGATTATTTAAAATATATGGGTGTTTTTATATATAACACACGGGTTAGGTGAATTCCTGACTCATACATTATTTGATTTAACAAAACAGACTTTATTAATGAAATTCAGTTAGATTAAATTGAAAAAAATTTTGACAGTTGATTTTTTGCCATGTTTGAATAGCAATGGAGTTTATTTTTGGTGAATTTACCTGAAAAAACCAAATTATCATACAGAATAACATCATAGCAATGTTATGTTTGCACAATCAACAGTAAGGGAAAAAACATAATGCAATAGATTTACTTTATATTATGCTGATAATTTATATGTACATTATGATAGATTGTTGGCTTCAAGCCAGATTTTGTCTGTAAAGTATTTAGGTCAATTTAAGTGCCATTTCATGCAAATTGATACAGCAATAATGAAAAATTGCATTCTGAGTTCTGTTCTTTAATCATATAAACAAATCTGAAACAAAGAAGATGAAATAATTGTTATCATGGTTTTTGTGATTAATGGTAGGTGGTAGTTTAATAATGATACTATAGTAGTATTCAGATTGATGCAGGTTCACTGAGGGATACCTGATAGAAACATAAGTTGCATTTTCCCTGCCTATAAGAAGTGAAAAAAAAAAGTTTTTTCAGGTTTGTGAATCCATAAGAATCTTCCAGGGGAAAAGTGAACCCTCCCATTGGCAGTATTTTTGAACAGTTTGAATAGACAAGGCAAGAATTATGAAAACAGTCGTTTTGGGTGAGCACTGGTGGTTGAGTGTGTGCCAGACAGTGATGGGGTGTTGGGAGGATTTGAGTCAGCTTGAAATGCTATTAGAGCATGTCCAGTGCAGTTTGAATTGGTGCAAATGAGTTTGATTAATTTTATTGAGAGAAGGTAGAAAATAAGATGAAGTTCAATGATTATCAGAAGTCAGGTAGTATGTCATGTGCTGGAGTAGTTTTGTGAAATCTAGGGATTAAAAAAAAACATAGAAAAAGCATTGAGAATGGGAAGAAATGAGAAAAGAGATGGGATGTAAAATGGCAAGCTTCAGGACAGAGAGGCCCATTACACTCATGTTGTTAAATTCATGTTCTGTGTCAGAGATGTTATCACCAGGAGAATCAAAGGAAGAAGAGACATAATAGTATGTGGTACCTGTGCTTCTGTTCAAAGATGCGGAAAGAGAGAAAAAACAGAGCATGGTGGTACCAATATGATTGGAATGGAAGGGTGGCGATAATGATGAAGAAGATAACATAAATGAAAGCAAATCCGTATGGGACAAGTGTGCCATTTTGAAAAGATATCAAAACAGAGAGCACAAAAAGCAGACATGTGATTGGGATTTCATTAATCTGCTGCACAAAATGTGTTGTGACAGGCTTACGTGGCCAGAGATTTATTAGCCGTGTCTATAGACTCTGGCACACACCATCTCTAACAAATAAAGCCAATTAAGTGAGAAATAAAAAAACTCACTGAGGAGAGAGAGAAAAGGAACATGGAAGACTCTTTCTGGTGGCCAGCCAGAAGGAATATTCTCCTCTTGAGGCTCCTGATGCCTAAAATCCTGGAAGATAGGCACTCAGAGAAAACATTAATGGAGAAAGATAGACAATAACTTTATTGGGAGTTCGGAGGCTTTGGGGCCTCCTCTGGGCCTGCAAAATGCGGGTTGTTTCAACAAGGATCTCTGCATCCAAAAATCCCCGAAGAACCCTGCCCTCAGAAAGGTTACAGTTTTTATACTCTTTCTAACAATTAACATGTTAGATATCTATAACCAATCATCATTTCTAATTCCCTCGGTGGTCCACCCATCAGGGTCCTAGGCCATGCCCCCTAGGCTTCTGGGCTCTTCTATTGTTTTGACTTCAAGTTATCTTGCAGATGTCTCTGAAAAACATCATGACCTTCAGAAAGCCTGAGAATGTATGAGAGAATCACTTTAGTGACTTCCAACACCACTTAATATGTGAGCAAGAAAACCTATACTTCTAAGACTCTAAAAATCTACAAAATACGCACCAAACCTTTAGGCATCACTCCCTCCAGTGCAGTAGGTGGCAATGAAAAAGATAATGATGATTGCTTTTTTCCTTTTTTCCCCTCCTGGTATTGTAATATTTTCTTTGCTACCTACTTAAACTTCCTATTTGTTAATGTAAATTGGAATATGTTAATTAAGAGCATTTGTTGCACAGTGATTGATTATTAAGTTTCTCAGTACATATATTGCTGAATAATATATATGACGTATTTATATGACCATTATCTACTTCACTGCACACTGTGGCTTGGTTTACGAAAGAAGAGACTAAAAAAGGGGGGGAGAAGTAGTGGTGAGTTTCAGGATAGTGGGAGCTTCTTCTCATGACACTTCTCTTTAACAACACAATTGGGGGTTACAGGTGCAAGGCATCAAGAACAAAACCACAAGATAAGCAGTGTAAGAACTGCAAGGGAGAAATATTGCTGGGAAGGCTCTGGAAAACACTGCCACAGTAGTTGGGGAGAAAGGCTGCAGAGCTGCAAGTGTAAAACAGGCAGCAGAGCTGTAAATGGAATGCTGTAGCATTAGGAAGGTTGATATTGATCAGTTGTTCAAACAATCAGTTGTCCTGTTATAGCCCAGGATAACGCTGTGCCAAGCAGTTAAATGATCCATCAGCTGCAAGTAAATGGGAAAGAAGGGACTGTCACGAAATATCTTTTATTTGTCCCAATACTTTTTGTGTTAAAACACTTCTTGTAAACAAGGAAAGGTACAAAATACCTTAAAAGAATAAACCAGTGTAAAAATGATCTGATTGTATTTAATGACCTCTTTATTATAATATTTTTTAAATAGAAATTGGCATTCAGAAATGTTAGGGGCTCCCATTTTCCAAAATGATTGCCTATCTTCCTTCTCTAATATAAAATTAGATAGACAAGATAATAGGATTGTTAAGGTTGGAACAGACCTCCGAGATCGCTGAGTCCAAGCTAGCACCACAGTGTACACGACTAAACCACATCCCCAGCTGCAACATCCACACTCCTTATGGACACATTCAGGATTGGTGATTCCACCACTTTCTGAGGCAGCCTGTTCCAATGCCTGACCACCCATTCAGTGAAGAATTTTTTCCTAACATCTAATCTAAATCTCCCCTGGCAAACTTGGTAATTTCCTCTCATCCTGTCACTTGTTAGTTGGGAGAAGACACCAATCCCCACCTCACTACAACCTCCTCTCAGGTAGCTGTAGAGGTCAATAAGGTCAGCCCTCAGCCTCCTTTCATCCAAGCTAAACAAGATAAGACATTACTTTCATCTCTCTCTTACTCTCTATTCGTAGACAAAGCCACAAGCACTTGCATGCTCCAGTTTTGTGGTTTGGTTCTGTGAAATGTTTGCAGAGTCTTTAACACAGCATGATATAAATTCAATCAGTTCACTAGAACTGTTTATGTCCTGGAAGCAACACATGGTAAAGTGCAGTATTATGCTGTGGTCTTCATTGTCTTTGGATTTTGGTTTGTAGTTACCAGTCACAAAACACAAATTCCAGGAATTCTTATTCCATTTTGTAACCTCCCTAATTTACATGAAATTTGTATTACCAAAAGACAAGATAATTTTTTTTTTTTATTTTTAAACTGCTTCTGATCACTCAAATATATAACTGCTGTAGTGTGACAAATGGCAAAACCTGGTAATGAGCATAGGGCTGAAATATCTGGAGATTTGAGTTGACAGTAATGGCTATGTTCAGCTTCTTCCATCAGCAGGAATGGATTGTGACAAACAGTGAAATAAATTGATAGCAATGAGGTGGATATGGCAGCTTTACCCTGAACAGAAATTCTCTGTGCATAGAGCATGTATCTTCTACAAGACTTCTGACACCTCTTGCTCTTTTCCTCATGTGGCGAAAAAAGAAGGAATTAAATAAACTCCCTATTTAATTAGCCTTGTTTGGGTTTACATCAGATAAAGAGGAAAGACATTATTACTAACAGCCTGCTGTTTTAATTGATTCCATGTAGTGTAGAACTGAGCGCTGCCTATTTAGAAAACGCTTAGTGAATTTTAATCTTAACTTCTAAAATACGCTTAAAGTACTAGGAAAAAACAGGAGTGACTTGCAAATATTAGGAGAGGTGCAAATTCTATGCATTTTCAAGGGTTCTAGCTTGTAAGATTGAAGTCTCCAGTGCTAGGCAGCACTTAAACTCATTGTCCGATCTTTATCTGTCTTTTTTAAGAGAAACAGTAGATTTCAATTCACTTCCATGTGAACAAATGACCACTGTAAAATATAACATGACAAGTCGTGCTTATTGCTTCCCACAGTGGCAGTTTCAGTTAAGATCAAAGACCAAGGAGATATTGAGACTAAATCACTTTCCTGAGTCTGAAAAGTACTCATGCAGGTCAAGGTGAGGGACACAGGAGCAATGCTGATGCTTACCAGCCTGTGGGTAACCACGGTAAATCATTTTGCTTGGCTGCCATAAAACCAGTATTGGCTTTAAAACACAGAGTTGGAATGATGACAGTTGGATGAAAATCTACTGACAAAATCAGATGTTTTTAAGTAGAAAAGGGAATTTTAAGTAGAAAGAATTTTCTTTCTCCATAAGAAAATTAAGGTCAGTGATGGCCTTAGAAAAGAAAATTTTAAATAGACTTTTGAACAGAACTTCTAGATTTAGCACAATGGAGAGAAAATCAAAGTTATCCTAATAAAAACAAACAGGTCCGTATTTTCTTTGCTTATTTGCTCACTGTGTTGCTAGAAGGAAATTTTGGAAATTCAGACTTCCAAGCAAAATAGTTTCTGTTTATTATACAGAAATTATCCCTCACAGACCCTAAAATGTCAAAGGATTCTGTGTTTATATAACGCTTTGCTTTGTTATTCTTCTAACAAATATACTGTGAAGTTAGGCATACCCAACATTTGGGAAGTTTTCCTTTCTTAGATTGCAGTGTTGTGGTTGTCAGTCCAGTGGAGTTCAGCTGATCCCTTTTTTTAAATATTCCTTTCATGCACAGCTTTGTCGAACTTGACATCCTTACCACACTTTTCTTTTTGCCAGGCAAGTCCTTGAAGTACCTACATTGGTATAGGTACTAAATTCTTGATAGCTCAGTGAATAACAGCAAATACACCTTCAATTTGTATAAGAATTATTTCTCAGTATGAAAAATGATAGCACTTTTTTTTTTTTTGTACAAAAGCTACAGATATAATTTAAAAACAAGTAAAGCAATATGGATTTTTAAGAGAAGCTTTTTCTTTTAATTGTAATTGCTAGCAAGCCTGTAATTTTAGCAAGTGAAAATTTATCTACAGCCCAAATAAATGTTACTCTGGTGATAGCTTTTAGAACACTGCATTAAGCATCAGGATGCTCATCATACTTAACACTTGGGTCTGCCACAGTGAAAGTATGAGCAATGCAGCCAATGATGAGAGGTTTACAGTGGTTTTGTTATTAACAGAACCCATTCAAATAATGTTCAATTTGTCAGGCTTTAAAATGAATAAACAAAACCTATGTAAACCTGAACATATTTTTGTCTGACAAAGTATCAGCGTGTGCAGAAAATATGGATGTATAATTCTGTGACTTCATGCACACAAAGGATATTATTTTTCTTAAAAAATACTCCATTAAAAAAAGCATTTCGTTAAGGATAAATTCATGCAACTTAAAAGTATTTTGCTCAGAAGAGCAAAATTTATTCTATTAAAAGGCTTATTGAAGGGAACTTAAACTTTAAAAAGCAAACCCACCACCAAGTGAATACAGCATGACTTCCATAAAGGCAAGCAGAAGAATAAATTGATTGCAGCTGACAAGATTTTTAAGGCCATTAACTTTGGTACATTGTACTCAGATTAGACACATTAGGTTTTAAAATTTCCTGACCTTTGTGAACTTAATTTTTCCCTGTTAACATAGCATGGACATTTGACTTACATTTCATTGGTGAGAAGATTGTAGATTATATTTCCAAACTTGTTTATGTTAAAAGATTTCTTTCTACTAAGAAAAGTTCAAACCATTTTACATGAGATGGGTGTGAATTACTTTATCAGATTGTTTTATCATATGAAACTCTTTTTGAATTAAGTGGCAATATTTGAAACTGATATGCATATTTTTTCCATATGATTCTTATTGACTTAAATAATGTTTGCACAGTTAGAATGTACCCCGTACAGGGGAGCTGATAAATAAAGTATAGTCCTTGCTATTCAGATACTAAAATACACACTAGGCAAGTGAAGCATCGGGAGGTGAGAGAGTTTCAACAGCCATGTGATCTGTGAGAAAGACATCAGTGCTTATAGCAGCATCCTTTCTATATTAAAATCAGCAGATGAATGTAAGTAGGATTTGATGAAAACTCCTTTCAGTTCCCTCACAAATATTATCAGATACATCACTAACAATAGGATGCATAAGTTCAAACTTAATATCTTCTTGATAAAAACTACTTGGAGTGATTCTGGTGACCTGCACTTTGCACCTATGATAGATAATATTTCTTTTCACTGATACTGAAACAACTTATCTTTCAATTTGGCCACAATTTGGTGAATGGGAGACATATAAAAGCATGCAAATTTTTACCAGTTCACAGCACACAGATGACAAGTGCATGGCCACTTACTGCCTTGATGCTTTCAAAGTGTCCACCTTCTTTTTCAAAGTCAATTGGCTGCCCATTGAGAGTCCAATAGAAAGTGACATCAAGTGTGCTGTCATGAAGGGCTTTGCAACTGAGGACAATGCTTTCTCCAACTGTTAACTCTATCTTCTTGGGAGTCAGCTCTATTCTTGTAGGTTCTTGAAATATAAAAGGATTAGGAACATTTAGATGAAGCCTATTTACAGTGCCAGATAATATGATCGACTACGGCTTAGTCTACTCAGAGTTTACATTTGCTGTTTGTTTCAAATACACATTATCAAATACTGAACTATATTGGTAGTGTACACTGAGATATGGCAGTCGGGATCAGAAGGTACAGACAGTTTCATGGTAGCAATAAGGCAGAATCCTAAACAACAATCTGTAGGACATCTGAGATTAATTAATTAATTAATTATTTTTATTAGTTGCAGGAAAAATTACTCCCTCTCTCTTTTTTTTTTTTCTCCCCCAGCACCTGAAATCTTATGATTGCATGAAAATTTTAGTTTTGTAACATAAAATAATAATAATAAAAAAAGATGTTTCCTGGATTACTAAATATAGGAAGAAGATTGAAAAATGAAATCCAAAGACTTGACCACCTACAAACAAAATCCATGATCACATATGAATCCAGATGAAAAAATGAAAAAAAAAATATGGCTTAGAAATTAATTGCAACTCAGTGGTTTAATTATTGTTACTCTTCTAAGAAACTATCTTTCTTTAGATTTTATATTGATACAATTATTGCTTAAATCCAAAGGTTCGTTCCCATGCAGGAAAAGGTAGGGGTGAGTTCCTGAAGCTAAAATATGTTTAAAGGGATACTGATTCCTTTACTTTTAGAATTATTTATAATCTGAGTGATTTAATCTATATATACTAATTCTTCTGACCTGATTAGGCAATCTGATACAGGAATGCAGTGTTTGACCAGATGGAGTATAGTCCCCCTACCTTGCTGGAAATACTCTTTTATTCTGCCTCTAAAATCCTGTTGTATAGTTGTCTGGGGATTCTAAGCAATATTAAAATATTAGTCAAGAGAAATTATCATTATCAAAGTATTTCTTCATACCTTTAACAGATAGTGATGCAATGATTTCTGCAGATCCAAATACATTTACACCTTGGCATAAGTACCGTCCTTCATCAGATTTGGAAGCATTCAGGATTCGCAGGCTCCCTTGTGGAAGAATAGTTACCCTGAGAAGGATAAATAGAAAAACACATAAATCTCTCTCCCATCCGAGCTGCCAAATTCCAGACTGATATAATTTAGATATAATAAATAGGATTGAGTACAGCTGCCTCTGTAGAAAAGGTATGATGAAGATGATAGCTGGATTAATTTCTGTTTCAAAAGGATTTTAATAAACCCATTTTACAACTCCTTAATTCATAATTGTCAAGGAAGCATCAGTGAATTAGTATCCTTTGACATTTATTAGTGGTGAATTTTAATGAAACTTTTGTAAAAAAGTAAAACAGGTAATACTTCATAATTTTTCTTTAAAGTTTCACTGCTATATTATCGTCAAATCACATTTCAATATCAAGCACAGGCTATTCAATTTATTAAAAAAAGGAAAAAAAAAAGACCTTAGAAATCAGATCTGAGAAGAATGGGAAGCAAAATGCAAAAGAGGATCAGAAAAATACCCCATTAAATTAATTGTATGTGGTCACAATATGATTTATGGCATTGCTACACAGGAAAGGG
The DNA here is from genome assembly GCA_035583185.1 of Anabacerthia variegaticeps. Taxonomy (NCBI): domain Eukaryota; kingdom Metazoa; phylum Chordata; class Aves; order Passeriformes; family Furnariidae; genus Anabacerthia; species Anabacerthia variegaticeps. The sequence continues at coordinate 39,522,110 of JAWWEW010000001.1, read as the reverse complement.
ACTTAACCTCTGCTTTATTGTAGATTGGCTTCTATTTTTACCTTTGAGTCTGTGTGATTGCGGCACCACTGCGTGTCTTGGCAAGTAACTCCTCTGAAGCATACTCATCAGAAACATTGTTCAACCATTCATACTTAGGAGTTTAAAATTTTGGCTTTGCTTACACAATATTAATTGTAAAGTCCATGAAGTTGCATGGAAATTAACACTTTTTTGCTATTCTAAGATAACAAAACCCCTGAATTTATTCTATATTAAAGCTGCAGCCCTAGCAGAGCAGTAAATGATCACTGATTCTTTCGTGACAGAGAACTACAAGCCTTAAAGGAAAATGACAACTCTTATAAGGCATTTAAGCCAAGCCCTTGCAGGTGTTGTGTATCCCTTCCCAGGTTAGACATTGGTCACAGCTCTCTCAAAGGTCTTGGGAGATGTAGGCTGGAAACCCACCAGGAGGCATGAACACTGAAAGCAGATAATTGTCAGCAAATGTTTTCAGGTACCCCATAGAAGTGGAGGAGGAGATGGAGTCCTTCCTTTTCCTGTATTCGAAAACTGAGGTAATACCGAAGTAGGTGGGTGGCCCTTCCCCAGTGATGGTTGGATTTTCAGATGTACCTCACCAGAGAGGACTTTCTGTTACAGTAGTGACTGACACTCCTGCTGGGCGACCCCTGTTGAGCCCAGGATCAGAAGTCATTGAGGGTGCAAGGTTCTGGATTAATCTTGAGAAATATTTAACCAGGAATATGGCACCTTCAACAGGTCTATGTTGGGCTCTTCAGCAGCCAAAAAAGGGAAGGAATTCCCTTTCTAGGCTGGATGTGTTAATGTGCAAAACTGAGTTCCCTTTGATTTATACTAGGAGTGATTTACCAAAGGCTTAAGATTCAATAATGTGCTCAAACTAAATCACTAATATGAAACTGCATATCTTTTTTTTCTTTCTCCCCCCCTCCCCGCCTCAGGAAAAAGAGTAATATCCCCTATTTTCTGACTCTCTGGGAAAAAAGGGTGGTTTATAAACATTGTGGTGGAGAAAACAGAATTTCATTCCAGTGAAAAATGTGCTTCTGTTCACTTCCGGTGTGAAACCACTCACTGCTCTCAGCAGACAGAGAGAAGAAAATAATACCTTCAAAAGTGAATGGGGCAGAGGAAGGACATGTCAACTTTCAGGTTCCCCATTGCAGCCTGAGAACGCATCTCCCATCTTCCTCTAAACAAATATACATCACTATTTAGGCCACATTATTTGTCTAAAGGTAACTCTATAGAAAACATAATTATATTAACCAAATGTTTCAGAGTTTTGAGGGTTTGGATTTTTTCCCAGCAACTAAGAAGGCCTGAAATCTTGTTGTGATATATCACACTTTTGAAGAAACAGTTGCTTTTGAAACTGACAGCGATGCAAGCTTCCTTCATTTCCACTTGATGTAAGTTTTGTTTTCCTATCAAGATGTTCAATGTTCCTATCAAGGTGTTCAATACTCTGAGGACATCTTATCATTTATATGACAATAGCCTTTGCAGAACAGTAATAGTTTTCATCAATATACTGTCAAGATCAGACAAATGAAAAGACATTCCCTTAGTGTTTGCAAATTATAAAAGCTTATACAGTTTAAGTCCTGATAAAAACCTGTTTTTCATTCTGAGATTGGAAGAAAAGAAGGTTAGATGCATATGGAAGATTAGCTAATGAATCTTATGTATATTTTCAATTACATTTCTGTTTAGCTAAAACGTCTTGCTATCCATGAGGAAAAGAGTAATTGCTCAAAGGAATTGCAAACATATTTGCTTGCTGGTGAATTATTTGACTCAGAAATTAATACTTTCCTTAAAGTGCCTAGCACTTTTTTTTTTTTTTTTTTTTTTTTTTTGTTTTTGAAAAAAGCCCAAGGCCTGGTTACGCTTAAAAATTAAATGCTTAATGTATTCAAATAACACTTGCTGCACACAGCAGGAACATAGACTTGTCCTCCTTCCCTGCCAATATCTCTCAGTCACAGAGAGACCACCTGTGCAGTATATCTACATATTTAAATAAGAAAATACCATAGCAAAAGGTATTTTTACCTTCATAAATAAAAGGGAGGAAAAGAATGGGGTTGGGGTAGATTTAAGGGTAATTCAGGTAAAAACACAATTGCAAATTATTAACTAATTAGAAACTGAGGGAAAAATTATGATAGATGAATGAATAAATTAATAAATAAAGAATAGATGAGAAATCAAGATGATAGTTTGGAGATTATTGTATTTAAAAATAAGAAAAACTCATTATCATCACATAAAGGAGATATTGTCCATACAGGGTCTCTGAAAAAAGTGGCATGTGAAATTAGTGTCTCTGTAGAAAAGAATCTTCCGTCTCATAACATGAAGAAAAAGAGATAAATGTTAATGTCTTGATGTCAAAAAGAAGTTGAATTAAGATCCATTTCAACAAAGATTTTAGCAGTGATTGTTTGGAAAGAATAATCAAGATATGATAGCAAATAGATGTGCAATAACATTCAACATGATTTAGCTAGAGTACACTGAATAAGATTAAAGTTTTATAATATTTAACAGGAAGCAATATTTTCTAGAGAAAATAAAAGCAGATTTGACCTTCCATGGATTTCAAGCATGATATTCATGATTGGTTAAACAGGTTTGACACAGAATTTAAGAATTTTAAAGAAACTGGTTGAACAGAAGTGAATTTTCTTTTTCTGAAAGAAAAATTGCGTTTTTTACTATTATTTTATTTTTCAAAATTACCAGGATAAAAAAAGGCTGCTAAATTTTCATTAAATATACAGTTCTTTGACACAGCAAGGTCTGCCTTTCAAACAACAGAGCTTTCATAACTGAACACCAGACTCATAGAAAAGTAGTAGACATGATAGACATGACTATAATCTTTGGTCTTTTGTTGAAGAGAGGGGCAAAAACCAGGAAATACAGATATCATTGTTTTGGTGTAAAAAACGGAGATCTATTCTGCCTGGCATATTATTGTGATTGTTTTCCCTTTGATTAATTCTCAAGTATAAATTAAATGTATTAATAGTGTAGATACTTTCATTGTTTCACTGTCTTACAGAAAGAATATGAATTAATTAATACATAGTACCATCCAGCACAGAAATTCTCACATATGATTTGCAGTTAGTAGAGGACATACTATTGCATGTTGGAAATTGATGTTGGAAATTTTTATCCCTCTTTATCACCAGGGACAGTTTTACCTTGACCCACTGGGGCCAGGATGTGCTTTTGTTCTCCCTATCACACATAAAATCAGTGAGCAGAGACTTTCATCAAGATTAAGATAATGAAAAAAGGAAACTCTCATTTTCATTCTGTTTCATCATTCATAGCAGATTCTCACAAAGAGATGTCTTGATGCTGTAGCTTGAAATTGTTTCTGGATGCTGAAGGAGTTGAGGAGTTGAGGCAGAAAACGTTACAATGGCTACACAACCTTCAGGATTTTACTGCAACTGTTTTTGTTGCAGACAGAGGGACACAGTCTCTGGATCTTAATAGAAATGAATGTCAGGCAGCTTATACTGGGAGTTTTATATTCTTTGAATAACAATTAGAGAGTAAGAAAAAATAGAAGTCAAATGTGTGGCCATTTTTAGTGGGGAGGAAGAATTAGCAATTTTAGTTTGGTTAGGCTATACATGCTTGTACATTTCTGTGTTTTCAATTTATTTTTGGTATTATTTTTTGACTTTCAAACTAAGGTAAATTTTTATAAGACTGTCTAGAAATAATCACAGCAATCAGGGAAGCATTGCATTTAGTTAAAACCTTTGCATACTGCAACATCTACTAACTGGACTGCAAAAAAAAAAAAAAAAAAGTTATTTGTGCTTAGAAAGTTGTCCCCTGCATTTTATATTGAGATCAAAATCCAGGAGTATGAAATTGGCTTGTGTGCATTTTGGAAATTTAAAGATGCAAATGGAGAGAAGCTGCACTGACTCATTTAGCCTGTGGCCCCTCACAGTGTTCTGATCTGAGCAATCTGTCATTTCACATTAGTTTGGGTTTGGGGTCTGTCAGTATCCTTTAATGTAGATTACAAGGACAGGTATTTGTAAATAGTTGAAATCTTTATTTTCCCCATGAATGGCTGTGAGCTCTCTCATTTCTCCTTGCTTTTTCTTGCTCTTTCATAACAAATGCACAAGCCTCTAATGCCTACAGAAAATGGATGTGTTATTGCTATTTTAAAACCACTTAGGCAAAATGCCACCTACATTATATGCATTTTTTTAATAATATCACTCTAGAAAGAATAATTTTATTTTAATATTGTTGACTTAATTAGAAATAAAACTATATTTGTCCCAGTTCCTTGGCAAAACATAAAATTATTTGGGTTTTCTTCAGTTCAGAGTTTCAAACATTTATAATGCTTTAATTCCTCTGCGTGATATTTTAGGTCATTGGAATATGCTAACACATTATTAATGTACCACAAAATACTTTCAGCTCTATTTAAGCTAATCTATTCAAATTGTCTTAGGGCACTTTCTTTCAAAGGAGCCATAACCAGGCCTCTCATTTTGTCCTTGCTGTTTGCTTCACGGGAACATTTGTTCATGAAAATACACAGCTTTAGCTGGTGCAAATGTTGTCCACCCATATAAACATAATTTCAAGTGGATGACACTAAAAGTCAGTTTTTGCTAACAAATGTAGCTTCTATTCTAAGCACAGGGAATAAGTATGATTTCTGCAGTGTTGCTGAGCAGTAAAGGCTGCGAACTAATGATGTGTCAGAACTGACATCGTCTCTGGGAGTGTTTTTTTCTTTGTATGAATCAGCTGGTTATCATTAGTTTCAACAGTGCTTTGTATTAGTGACTTTATTCAGACCAAAACTTAAGCACATAGTTCGCTTTAATGACTCTGTTAATAGCATCAATATTAAGGGTGATATAAAGGTGCTAAAATTTAAACATCTGCTAAGATATTAAACTGAATCAGAGTCTAACTGTAATTGTAAGAGAAGTTCAGATCAATAATGTATTATCTACACAAATTATACAAACAAGAAGACATTTAAATTATTCTACACTTTTACTGGTACACTCAAGGAAGCGTTGGTACATATTGGAAATTCAGCATCACTTTGCTCATTGGTACTTTGCCAGTCTGCTCAAATGTTTTACCCCCAAATGTGTTTCATCTTGTGCAAAGAAGATAAACTGGGAGTATTGCTCAGAAGATATGTCAGGATAAGTGGTCCAGAAACACTTGTTCAAGAAACTGGTAGGAAAGGCCGTTTAAAGGTCTTTTCTGCTCTGCATTGTCCAAGAGTTCTTTTAAAAGCTCCTTTAAAATACATTGAGTTTAGAACAATATATCTCTAAAAATGCTGAAAATACTCCAAAATTAATAAAATATTCTTTTATATTTAAAAAAATCCATATTATACTCTTGACCATCTAAATTTAATATCTATTTTAATATTTTAATATTTTTAATAATTAAATGTATTCCTCTTTTTTACACACTCTTTCAATGTCAGAACTATTCTGCTTCTTCGAAAAGGTTTCTGCTTTTCAACGAAAAGCCTTATCACAATAATTTTTTCCATGTTTCTAAGTGACAGCAATGAATTATTAACTTATTCTATTTTCCTCAGAAGCTTTAGAAATAATAAAGTGCTTGTAAGACTGCATAGTTTCCTCGGGAAAAGAAAAATACACAGGAAAACTTTAGTTACTTTAAGATATTCCCATGTTTCACTTGTTAGCTAGAAAGGCAACATTAGTACTTGAAGGCAGACTTTAAATGCAAAAGGTAAAATTCAAATACACCATGTGCTCAAGGGACAGATCTTTAGCCAGTGTAAAATGACATCATTTCATTCAACTACATGGTTCTGTTTTGATTTGTACTAGATAAAGACCCAGCTCAAAACAGCCAAACTACGCTATGCTTCAAGTGCTAACATTAACTTCAGCAGTATAATATGAACAGCAGAAACTTTAATTTCATTGAAACGACAGTCATGCCAATTGAAGACTGTTAATTAGATGTTTACATGGGAAGTTTGCATATGCTTAGGGCAGAAGTCATCTAGCTAAAGCATTATTATTGTAAGCTCTGTAATAAGGTCCAGTCAGATGGAACCTGGTGTCCAATGTTGATTCATGTTCTATAGCAACATTGCTAGAATGGCAAATGGTATTTTTAGGTATTGTATGAAATTTAATATGTCTTGCTTCTCTGAAAACTTAGTGATACTGTTAGTGCTTTCATGTGACTAGAAGAGTTGGTTAGAAGAGGAAAAAATGATCATTTTTGCATTAGACCTCTGTTCTCAAGGAAAAAACCAACTAGACAACAAACTGCGTCCCCTCCCCCCCTCCAAAGCATTGTAGTTTGTAGTTAATTAATACACATTGTTTAAGACCACCCTGATGGAGCTGTGGTGCTGTGTCCCTTGCACACATAGACAATCAGTTAATTAAATGTCACTGGGAACTGAATGCCATAATCCCAAGAAAGATGGCAAAGGACCAGCAGTCAAAGAGATGGCTGGATGCTTGCAAATGAAGCTGACTGTTGAGAATCAAATTCGCAAGAGGATTGTGAATCCTTGCAAATTAATAGGCATGTTGGTCTGAAAAGGATTAGCTCTTAAATACATGCTTTCTGTTTCCCATTGATACAATGCATTAAAACAACCCAAAACGCACATATTCTTTCCTGACATTTCTAGAAATAGACAGGAGAATGAGATTAATCTGTTGGTGGTACGGGAGAGCTGAGATAGTTTTAATGACCTACTGAGAGTTGCTGTTAATGTGTCGTTCTGTTAATTTGTTACTTCTAGTTTGAGTGTGTATTGTAAAATTGTGGTTTCAACCATCTCATATGTCCAATCTCAGTTGTAGTTCAAAGACAGAACAGATCAATATAGCAATGTCTGCCCCATTCTTGCATCAAACTGACCCTGCTGTCAACTGGAGAGGCCCAAATTATTATACCTATCATATGGTAGGTACAACTAGATCCTGAAAGATTAAGATTGATTGTTTTCATCAGTATGCTGCCTCTGAAAGAGTGTGCAAAGTTTGCACTTAACTGCATGTTTTTTCCAGGTAGACACTCTTTGGAGAGGAGGTTCCATTAGCATGGTGTACATTTTGCTTGGATCAATAGCTACAAGTTCTTCACTAGTTATTTAGAAATGTTATTATAAGATGCAATGCTCCACAGATCTGCTTGTCTTCTAACTCTTGCTGTTGTGAAATGGCCCCTGTTTTCTCCCCATCTAATAAGCATGACGTCTCAGATGGACTACAGCCTATTTTGACACACTGCTTTCATGAAAGATACGGGTCTAGAGGGGATAGAGTAAAAGAACTCTTTAATATAATAGTGACTTCTGAAAATCAGAAAAGAATATTCAAACATAGATTATTTTAGTTCTCAAAATAAATTTCCTGATATACTTATGAAATTTTGAACATTGGTAAGCTTGGTAGACTGTATGTGACAAAAATGACATAATTAGTATAGTGCTAGGTATGATATATAGCATAATTGGTCCTGCTTTGTAGTAAGAGGTCCCTGCTGGCTGTCTGGTTATCAAATCAGACATCACCATGCTGTGAACTATAAGGGGCTTATGTGCTTAGTTCTGAAATATTTACCCTTGGAAATTCCAGCACTTATTTTGTATATCATCTTCACTGACAAATAGATCTAGCACAAAAGATCTAAACAATCTGTCGCTACATCCAGAAAGAAAGCAAAAGATAGAGGCTAAAAGCTATGTCATGGCTGCATTTTTACTCCAGACTACTTCACCTTGACACAGGAGCTTTTAAGAGGAGAATTCTATGAGATAGAACAGATTTCCACAAAAATGTGAGGAGTGAATGCACACCTGATGAACAACCATAGTTCCATGATGCAGCCCTAATCCACCTCTGTGTTATAGGTCTAGATTCCTACATCACTTACATTCAACACACTTCCTGGCTGTATCTTTGACAAGTGGTGTGCTCAAAAGTCAGCACCTTGACTTAAGAAACATGTCATTGCTTACAAAGATATTGGTGCAAGCTGAGGATTCAGAAAACTCCATTGTGAATAGAATCACAGAGGGAAGTGCATTGTGAAGACAAGTGCAGAGAAAGCAGAAGGCTGTACTGTTTCTGCAACACATAGAAAATTATCACAGAAACATTTGTTCTGGAAGACAACTTTTCTAGAATACTACCCTTCTTCTAATTGACAATTCTCTCTAATTACTTTTCTCTTTTGATAGTAAACCCACTGATGATCTGACTTAGAGGGTCTTTTAATGTTTAAAATTTTATGAGAGGGTAGAAAAATATGTCTAACTAAACTGTAAAGCTGACTGAGCTACATTAGTTTTCTTCCATTTTGTGAAAGAACCAGTTTGACCTGTGAATGCAGACATCTTTCAGGAAGGAGAGACAATCAGTTCAGTGGAGAGACAGTTTAAAAACATTGGCTCAGCACAAAAATACTTCTAGACTGTAGGAATTATAAATGGGATTTTGACCAAAATGGACTAGGATCTTATTGACACCACTTTTCAGGTCAGTTGAGTTCATTTTGCATTCTGGGAGGGAATCTGGTGCTATGGCTGAAAAACTAGGTAAAACAAGATCTATTTTATTCTAGTGTCACAAGGTGAAATACAGTCTATTAACTGGAAAAGGCAGTTAAAAAGACACATGTTCCCTCTGGAGAACCACATTGCCGCTAGGGGTGAAAAGGGTACAAAGTTCTTACTGACAAACAATTTATTGATTAGGGTTGTTTGAACCCTAAAATGTTTAGTTTACTTTGGAATAACTTGCACTTCAGCCACAAGTCAAAAATTTTGATTACAAGTTGAAATAAAAGTTCAGCAGGAAGAGCTTCTTTCTTTTTAAAAATCACATCTCTGTCCACTGCTGTATCACTGTGCATGGAGGAGAACAGACAGAATTCCCACAGTGATGTAAGTTATGTGCAATAGAGCATGAGTGACAATAATAATGGTAGAAGGAAAAAAAAAAAAATCAGTGACTCTATCTGTCCTGCTCCATCAGGCTGCTCCCAAATCTGGTTCTTCTTTTAGAATCAGGTGTCCCACTGTGCACAGTGAGATGGTCTTAGACCTATTTGAGAAAAACAGTCTATGTGCAAAATAAGGTGTCCTCAGGCCAAGCCCATTTTGATTTATGCATGAATCAGCCATTCACAGCCTCTACATCCTATCTCTCAGTGTCTGTATAGCTTTTGCAATGTTGGAAAGTTGTGATGGTCACAGACTCTGGAGAGGACTAGGGACCCATTAAGAACCAGGGAGAAGCACCTGGAGAGAAGATGCGATAGTTAATGTCATGATATTGGATGTCCACATTATTTGAAGGATTTGGATGGCTCTTGGGTTGTTCTTCCTTCTGCCATCCACAAGCTCTCTGATGCATGGGATATAATACCCTTGAGCTCATATTTATTTTTCATGGTAAGTCTGGGTAAACATTATCACAGTCCACTGGTGACACCAAATAGTCACAGGTGATACAGATGATTGGTGGTGTATTGCTAATTTCAGGATATAAACTGTCATGGTGCCACACCACCAGTTGACAGCAGGCATTGGAAAGGTTCCCATATTAGTCTAGAGGCAGAAGTGAATTGTTGTGTGGCCTCAGCTGTGCCACTCCTACAGACTGGTGGCACATCAGCTGTGCAATCATTCAAAGGTCTCTGCTATTGTAATTGTAATGGGAAACTCTAGTGCTAAAAACTGGCTCTTGCATTGGGGAGTTCACACGGCACTCAGCTCCCAGCTTACTTTCTCTCTTCATACAGACATTCTATTTGCTTTCTTCAGATTTTTTTGCTTGTCACACTTTCTTCCCTAAATCTCCTTTCCTCCACAAAAGAGCACTATGGCATTATTAAGTGTTGTGCCACCTCTGTTCTTGCCTAACCTTATGTATGAAGTGCTTTATCAATGGCATGGAGATAGGACAACAGAGTAAAGAAAGGATGAGGAAAGTTACTGAGTCACTGCCATACATGCAGTTTTCCCCTATAATTATATAGATAATCAGAAAAAAACCCACTTTATATAGCTGTACAAGCTCTCTTCTCAGGGTAACAGGGAGGAGTATTGAAAAAAACCAAGATCTCTTTGTTTACTATGTATTCACATCTCACTTTTGGAAACAGAATTATTTTCTAACCATTTAAAAGAACCTTGATTTCTTTTTAATAACTTTACTTGTACTCTGAATTTATTGGACCAGATGACTACTTCCTAGGGACCTGGCATGGCTAAGCTATCTATGTAAGGTAGTAGCGTGAATGTGTCCTTAGAGCAGATAGTGACAGATGGCATCAGTTTTGCCTGTCATTTTGTAGTTCACTATGCTGGCATCTCTCTTTCCCTCTCTTCAGAGGTCTGGGAAAAGACACAGTCAGGGATCAGAGGTTATGAAAAGAAAGATATTTTTCCTAAGGATACAGAGAGGACGACATATAGGTTTATTGAAACCTGATGAGAGATTGCTGAACTAAGAACAAAACCTGAAGGGAAGGATGAGCCTTCCAAGGACACAGTGGATGGGGATAATCTCCTTATAGGTTCACCTTTCTGTCACCAAGTTTTCTTCATTTTAAAAATGCTCCTTGATTTTATTTCACTTCTAAGAAAACTTAGCTCCTGTGGTTCAAAGATTTTTGGTGCTTTAGGTGTGCTTACTTTGATAAAATTGCAGACAAATCCTCAAAACTCTGTTTGACTCATGCTCTTGTCACACTTACTTGCATTCCTGCTGAACTGAGATTATACTTGTAACCTCATCCATCATTTCTTCCCCCTAGTTTTTGAGTGTTTGAACTCAGAACCTTAGCAGTGCTCTTCATATAGTTGCTTGGATATGATTACAGGATTATTTTTGAACTGCACAAAGGCAGAAATATGTAAGGAGCAATTGACCTTTCTTTTAATTCAAGATGTAATAGCATAGTCAGCAAAAACAAAGACCTTCTTCACAAGATGATTTTATTTACTCTTTTTATTGAAAGTGGAAACCTAAGCTGCAGTAGGGCTGTGGAATGGAGCACAGTGAGATGGCATCTTTGTTACAAGGATCAGGTCAAAAACATCCCTTTGAGAGTGGAGTGTTGTCTAAAACCTAAAAAATAAAGGGTGGGGATTTACCTTAGTAAGGCATAATATGTGATAGTCAGAAACATATGTATATTCAAGGTGCTGTTTGTCAGAATCAAAGAGCATAGATGGACTTTTATTTATAGACATTTATAAAGCACTCCAATCTCTGGCTTATCTTTGTTGTGGAGATACTTTGATTTATAACTTCAAATATTGAATCTAATAAGATTCTTGCTCAAATACAAAACTGATAGTATGAACTGGGAGATATTTGAGCTAAATCAAATTGCTTCGATTAGTATGTTTCTATAATGCAGCAGCATTTCCTTTGTGAGTCCTCTACCACTAATCTTCCACAGCTGTTCCTCATACTCAGAAATGTGTCCTTTCAGTATTTGAAGCAGGCTTAGGAAAAAAACGGGGACAAATTTTTTAATAGGGCCTGTAGTGATAGGACAAGGAACCATGATTTTAAACTGAAAGAAGGTAGGTTAGGGCTATATATAAGGAAGAAATTTTTCCTGACAAGGGTGGTAAAAGACTAGAACAGGCTGCCCAGAGAGGTGGTGGATACCACATCCCTGGAAATGTTCAAGGTCAGGTTGTAGGGGGCTCTGAGCAACCTGATCCAGTTGAAGGTGTCCCTGTTCATTGCAGGGGGGCAGACTAGATGACCTTTAGAGGTCACTGTTGACCCAATCTATTCTATGATTCTATGAAAATGAAAACAGTAGGAAAGAAGAAAATGGACTTAACGACAAAGTAAAGGGCCATGGGTTTTGCCTCATACAAAAGGAGGTGCAATAATTGCAGAATCAATGCTTGGCAATTTGAGTCTTGCTACTTTTGTAATCCAAGCAGGGAAGACACGTTCTATGCCTGTAGTCTGTAGCAGAATGAATGTACAGCCTGCCTCTTTAGTTGTTCAGCAATGACATGAGCAGTAGATAAATCAGTTTGTTAATCACTTGGTCCTACTGCCAAACATGAAATAAGTATGGATTTGCAGTAATTATCCTTGCAAAGAGGTCATTAGTGATCACTATACCTGTGTTAAGAGTTTGAGACCTCCGAGTCATTTATGAACCATGGTCCATTGACTGCTCTTTCACAGACTACTCTTTCTACATAATTGGGATTTGCAACTAGAAGCTTTTCTTCGTCAGCCTGGAGTTGGTTGTATTTATAATTTGTTTCTCCACATTTGTTATTTATTTAATCAACAAGGTAATGATTGTCTAAATTACTAAGAATGTCTTACCTCAGGCTTGATGATTGTTAAACAAAGGAATTAATTAAGAGGGTTATTATTGGCATCCTTCCAAAGGATGCCAAATAACAGTAAAGGTACAAGAAGATTTTATTGATACTTTCTAAGCAATTTTTTGCAAGGACCAAGCACTTTCATGAGTTTTACATAGGAGGGACAGAAGATATTAGAGAAGTGGGAAAGGACAAATTGGGATGGAGAAAATGTCAGAGGTTCTTTTGCAGCCTCTGCTCCCTCAGGAGGAATTCCAGCTCTTTTCTGCATTCCTCTAGAATTTGGGCACTGTGATTCAAAAGTCATAATTAGTAAAGACGACTAGGTAGTGTTGAAAGAATAAAGCACTACACACTCAAACCCTTAGGCAATGCTGTCATAAAGAAAAGAACAACCCCAAAAAACCCCCAAGGGGTGAGATGAAAGATTCATGTTCACTGTGACTATAAAGGAACTTCATAGCTGTAAGCTAATATCACATCTTCTACAGTTATTTTCATCTCAAAATGAGAACGTTTATGTTGTTGATATTGCACATCACTGTAAACTCAAAGCCAGAAGCTCACCAGAAAGCAAAGGACTTTGAGTCAAGATATAGGTTTAATCCCGTTAGACACTCTTCTGATCTGGATTCACATCTGAGAGTTTGAAGATATAGTGTTTGAGATCTTGCTTAGGCTCAGCTGTGCTTTAATTCTTACAAGTGTGTGATCACTCAAGTTTTTTTCTCTCTCTTTTTTTTTTTTTTTTTTTTTTTTTTAGGTTGGCTTTAATCCAATTCTACTTTTCCCCTTTAAAGACGAAATCATCTAATTTTTAAGAATACTTGGAGAAGGCTAGAACAGTATAATGACAAAACTTTCCTTCTGCCTTGATTCTGGTTTCCTGTAGAAATTTAACCATCTGTGGCCAGCATGTAAGCCTAACAGACTAAACGAGCCATTAATTATGTTCACCTTCTGGGGACAGGTACCTTCTGAAGGAAATTTTTGATTGATGCTCTCTCTGAATTTCAAATTCAATCATAATTCAGTAGCCCACCACTCACTCATTCATAATCAAGACAAAAATGAAGACCATCAAGAAATTCTTGCATGCAGTGCTGGTTTTGCACCTATTCTTAAGTTTGATAGTACAAATGTGTGTTTAAAATATGAATTATACTATGTCACACACTATCCATGTGTGTGACAGTTTGCATGATATTAAAAAAAGACAGTATTCTAGGATAATATTTTGCACTAGATAATTAGTGGTTAGATGATATTCAGGTATTCTAGAAATAATATTCTGGTATCTAACTTGACAGAATTAGCCATGTTTGTGAAAAGTTCAAATTTGCTACAGGATGTTATTTTAATTTCCCCAGATTTCCCGAATTCCCGGGGTTTTGAAAAAAAAAAAAGTGAGTATATTTTGATCATAATATTTCAAAAAATGCTTTTCATATTCAACTTTCTACATCACTCTCATATAAACAGTGCAAAATATCTATGTTCTGGAGCACTCTAAGAAATAAAGTATAGTTTGGCCATTCAGTCAAAGTATACTCACTATGAGATGGCATTAATGGAAAAGAATAAAGTCTGGAATCAAAGACAGGGACTTTAAAAGTTAATTTGACAGGTTTTGTCTGACTAAGCTTTGTAGCAAGTCACAAAATTGACTTCCAAATAAATAGTGCCAAGCCATACTTTCTCCTCCTTATAAATTATTTTACACATCGATATTAGTATGTATGGAAATTTGTTTAAATAAATTTTTACTGCTTGAACAGTAATCTTGAATTGCTATCGGAGTAAGCTTTTCTTGCACAAAATTTTGCCTCTTGGGCAAAAATCACCATCTTTATCAGAAAATTAAATAAAAGGAATTTAAAAATGTTTCCACTTAAATTAAGCCTGTGTTTTTTGAGATATACAGATTGACACTTGTTTCATTTAAGGCAATATACCTCTCTGCAACTACTTTATTACAAAATTGTCATTTTCATTTTTGTAAATGCCAAATGAATTAATCATCATTTCTAAGCAATTACTATCTTGGCAATTAACTAACGACTTGCATTGCATTGTATATTGTTACACTAGTTCTTGATCTTCATGTTGGGACACTAGCCATAAGATTTCATTTAATTTGATTTAATTAATAGGAAACTGCTAAAATGAAACCTAGAAATGCAAAAATTCAATTTACAGGTTCATACACCTGATGGAAGAAACTCAGACACAGACAAATGCACTGGAAAACAGATATGCTTAACATGAAAACGGCAGATTGTTAAAAATATCTTGCAAAGTGAGGGTATATTTAATCCAAATTTTACTATTTCTAGGTCTCAGTCTTATGGAAGAGCCATGTATTTTTTTTTTTAACAGATGAAAAAACTGTTTCTAATTCCTAGTGTCACTGAATATTATTATGTCATTTCATGATCATACTTGATCACTTTCCACCATAAATTTGAGACAGATGAAGAATAGGCATTTCCATCCAATTAGCCAAAACTCATTATTAAGAGTTTATGACATTCTTATGTTTTCATTTGCTTTCCCATGGCATGGCAGGACAAACTACTCAATTCACACAGTTTACTGAGACTTGATTTGTGTTTAAGAAACCCAACAATTCTGAATCAGCAGGTTGCTTTTGTGCTGGCTTCACTGTTTTCTTACATAGCATCAGCATATTTGGTTTTAGAACAAGCAATTTAAAAGTGGATTTACTGTCTTGTGAGTAAAAGCCATAGAAGGAGCTTCTGCAAAGGAAAAAAAAAATCACCTATGTAGAACCCAGCTTCTACAGGGGAAGCTGTCTCTATTTGACAGACTTTCTAATCTCAATGGAATAGATCTCAGTGCATGTAGTGAGTGAAATTACTCTTGTATCACTGAACAGTAATACACGTATACATGTATTATTTAAAATCAATATATTCAGGTAAACGGAAAAAATATTGTATTTTAAGATACTAATGGAATTTTCCCCTAATGTATGCTTTTAAGATTAAGAGAGATGTCTTCCCAGTAATAGCTAAAATATCTTAGTTAATGAATGTAATGTCTGCTTCCAATTTTTCTTTCTCCTACCTGCCTTTGTCAGACACACTTCCTATGTTTCAAACTGGCAAAAGACTGACAATTAAACCACTGGCATAGCATCATTTTCTCACAATTACTTAGAGTTCTATATTTTAAATGAGTTTGAGATGCAATATGCCTGTCGTATGCACAGTGAAGATGCAGTCAGAATGAAGCACAATGGCAACACATTTACCTCAGTGCTATAAATTGCTCTGTGGTTCTCCTTGGAACTGGACAATCACCCTGTTAATGAATATAAAAATCTAGTTCTCGGTTGTTGTCATACAAACTTGATTATTTTTGGTATTACAAAAATCTCTTCTTCCAGCCCCCATAGTATTTCTTTTTAAATTTGTATCTGAGCAAATTCCCCAATGACACTTTTAGGAGAAAATGTAAAATATGTCCCCGTTGAATCTGTCCATTATCTCAAAATTGGTACAACTAATAGGTAGAGCACATACATGGCATGTTGTGGCTTTTCAACAGTCTTAATATTTGAGCACAAACTCAGCGGCTATGACTGCAATGAGCTACTGATGGAAAAACATTATCATCCTTATGTTCATTACTGTCTTTCTTCCAAAACCAGAATCCTTTGAATGTAAGTCAAATATTTTTCTTTAATCCCTCATGTGGTAACTATGCCAGCGCCTGGTTCTATTTAGCCACGGCTTCTTGTTATAACTATTAATCTGAAACAATTCAGCAACTGATCAATGTGCAGAGACCCATGAATCTAATAGACAAAAAAGGACTCTTTCGGTACCTGGCTATAGATTTAGAGTATCTAAAGAAATCAATCCCAAAACTTTACTTGATTTTTAACTTTATTATTTTGCCAACAGAAGATCCTTTTCCTTGCATTATATCCATCCTTAGACTTTCACTATGCAGTAATTCTAGATCAAGAATTCAGTCATGCAATAACTAAGAATGTCTCACAGTACTTTCATAACTATTTATTACAAATATATTGGGGCTTTTTTTCTTTATTTTAATTAATGTATTAAGGGAACAGAAAAAGTCATGTGTGTTCTCCTGTAAACAAAAAAAAATCTTCTGCACTTTTTTTATAAAAAGGAGAAGGAAGATAGAGATGCAGTTTCCTGTCATTCCTAGCTTTAAATATTTCTCATTAATGCAGATATGGGGAGTGATTATGCAAATAGAAATCAATTTCTACATTTTTTAAATATATATTTTATCTTTATAAAGCACTGAGGCACTTTTATTCCAAAGCATTGTCTAGTTGAAGCTCAAAATAATAGGGAAAGAATCCAGAATTTCAATGTCTGAAGTGCACAGATGAATAAGAGACATACTATTGAATAAGAAATAAAAAAAGTCATTCTATGAAATTGATAAAGTGTGTGCTCAAACATGAAAACAGAAGTGTCATCTTCATTTATTATTTTCAGCTAAAATATAAGTAATATTCAAAGACTGAGCAACCTAATTCAAATTCCCAACAGCGGTACACAGATGATTTTGCCAGACTCAGCTGAGTAAACTAAATAAATTGTTTCTATAAAGTTAACTCAATAACAGAGAAACTTGTGGACACAGAGCAATGCATTTGTAAGTGCATAGATAATGGTAAAAAATAAGTCACATACTGAAATCAAATAAATATTGAGCAGTAATAAACAATGAGCTAAATCTTACAGCACATTAAGGAATATATCCAACAAAGTGGGT
Source organism: Anabacerthia variegaticeps (assembly GCA_035583185.1). NCBI lineage: Eukaryota > Metazoa > Chordata > Aves > Passeriformes > Furnariidae > Anabacerthia > Anabacerthia variegaticeps. The sequence goes on along the minus strand of JAWWEW010000001.1, from coordinate 39,504,886 downwards.
GACGTGCCATTATGTTAGACATAATTGATTGAAACCCAAACAAAAGACCATGAATTCAAAAGGTCAAAGGTAAATAACACCATGTTGTGAAAACAAAAGGTGCAGAAACACCTGGAAAAGGTACCTGCTGCTTCTAGATTAGATATTTACAGAATGTTCATTGAGAAATGTGAACCATTCTCTTGTCCTCACTTTCTGTGATTTCTAAATCTGACTGCTTTCTTGTTTGCTCCTTCTTATGATTTTGACACATTTCATTTTTGACTGCCATTAGAGGGGCGTAAGTCTTCCTCTGAATTCATGAGTATTTGCTTCTAAAACATAAGGAGTAGGTTGAACAATATTTCAGAGGGGAAAGGAATGGATAGTTTGATGTTCAGGAAGGGGTGAGGGGCTGAAATTGAGAATTTCAGAACATGCCAAAGGCTGCTCACAGATAACTAGACAGACAGATGGGCAGACTGGCATTTGTACAGTTCTACATGCACCTGTAAATATGAAGAAGGAAAAAAACATTGGGGCCCTCTAAGGCAAGTTTGAGAACAGATGTCCAAACTTGGTACTCATTCATGCAACTACTATGACTGCCTCTGTTCTGGCATGCCTTGAAACTTTCTCCGACTTCTGAAACTAAAAGCTAAAGAGAAAACACATTGTGTTATCACCTCCGTCACCAGTCAGTGATGTTTATACGAATGTTCTACTGTCGGGGTGTAAATCCTCTTCACTAAAAACTCTGGCTTGGACTTTCTGCCCCTCACCACCCTCAAAAAGGAAAAGATTGCATAAAACATGGAATTAGGCTTTTTTTTTTTTTTTTCATTTCACAGCATGTTTATGTAACAGAGAAGTCTGTAACTTTGCCAGAGCTATCATTGAACAATGCTGCTGGAAACAGCACATGGTGTGCAAAAATAAACTGGGAAGAACTTAATTTCTTGACCTGAGACTTGGGGGAAGGACCATCCTTTGATGAGTTTCACTGAGTTTATGGAGCCTATTCCCAATGATAAATTAGCAAAACATGAAAAAAAGGATAGCCTCAGGCTCCAGGGACATATATCAGCACCTCAGCCTGTAAATTTTGAAGCTAGATTTGAGCTCTGTACATATAATATAACCAAAAAGAGAAAAAAATATAAAAATGTAGTTTCAGCTACCTGATCTGCTGTAACTTAAAAAAAAAAAAAAAAAGAAAGGAAAAAAAATCTGTATTTGGGCTAGGATTAGATATAGACAATGTTTAATTAAGGTAAGATTTTTGAAAAATAATAAAAAAAAAGGTCTTATTGAATAATTAAATACTCTTCATAGAAAAACCTGGATAATCCAGAAAATTTGGCACTATCAATATTAACAACGGAAGTATGATAACCTTAGTGCTCCTATACTGCTCAGTCAAATTGACAAAGGAAAAATTACTTCTCTTCTAACATGTCTAAACTGTTGATGAACAACAGATAATATCACAAGATGTTAAATGCTCTTTGACTGTAAATAGTTCCTTGTTACTCCAGTGAGAAAGGTTTAAGGTGGCTTGACACACCAATGCTGGTGACTCCATTGCTTTAAGAAGACAGAAAATGGTAGATGGCTCTGCAGACCTGTCTAGAGATATACTTCAATATAAATTCTGAAATTCTATTAAAAGCTAATAAATTGATATGTTTTTGCAATTTGAATATTATTATACAATTAAATTTCTAATCCTTCACTGAATCTTTTTTAAAACTTTTATTGTGATAGTCCGTTGTTATGAACTCCACACTGAGAATATCTGGAATATCACAGATTACAATGGGCAAGGAAACTGCTTTTTTATCACAAAAGATAACTACAACAGGTTGCATTCTGTACACAGCAGAAGAGCTTGAACCAGAAAATTTTGACTCCTCTTTTGTACATACAATCAGAATTAAAAATGTTGAATCTGTAGAAATCTAAAAAATTACATTCCTGACAAATTAATTCATGTCTGTTTATCTAAACATATTTTTTGTGCATGGGTATTTTTTCTGTAGAACTGACTCTTGAAGAAAAGATAAATCAAATCATTGTGGTTTTGATAACAAATCGAAGACAAAGGCATTAGCCCAGTGGTCATACTTATAGATCCCTTAATCCTTTCTTGAATGACAGCTTAGTATACATTCATTGTTTGAAAGACATTTAATGCATAGAAAATCTACATCTCAACAGCAGTCAGCCAACTGGACAGCTGAAATGAAAAATTATCAACATCGAGTTAAATGTTTAGTGACTTCTTGAGTAGCTACTTATTTAATTCAGTCAAGTAATCTTTGCCCAGCATCTTTTAAATCAAAGCCATTGCAGATATCTGCTTGTGGTTTTAACTCTGCTGCAGTACAGCTCTGTCCTTGGGAAGGAAGTGAGTAGATCATCCAACATTTTAAGGAAGGGAGGTGAGAGCTGAAGAGGTAGCTCCAATTTAGAAGCTGCAAACGCAGGCCCAACCTCTGGAGCACAAAAGTTGTCTTCCCACACTCAGAGGGGCCTAATGAGATTTCTCTAGCTCAAATAGTATAGGCTTTTCAGATTGTTTCCTTGATCTTCATTGCTGAAATTCTTATAGTTACTTACATTAATATCAATGAGGCACAAAACCTATAATGTCAGTATGAGCTTCAGGTCTATGGTAACTCAGCTCCACAGTCTTTGAAAGGTCTGGGACACAGGCAGAATACCTTTTCATCTGCCTGTTATGTAGCTGAACCCATGTTTGTTTTTGTTGGTCCCTGTGTAACACAGGACATGAGTGTTTCAGGTCTTCTGAAATTCAGCTTGAATGTACTACCTAGCTCTCTTTTTGAGTTCTACACATACCTTCCTTCGAGATCCTTCTACTGAGCCTAGTTCCTTTACAACTGTTTTTTTCTCCCTTTTTTACCAATACTTTATTCTGAGATAATTTTTTATTTGCTTATCAAATTGCCCCCCTCATTGTGTTTAACTGTGGCTTTGGCTTTCAGATATAACCTAATGGATTTTATGAAATAATACAAAATCTTTTACCGTAAGTTGTTCTTTTTGACACCACTCTCTACAGTACACTTGTTCATTTTTTAATCTCTAAATTTGCATTCCTGTTAAGTGATGTAGAAAAAAATCAGTGAAGAATATAGTAATTATCTTCATCTGAATGCGTACATTAATGACTGATAATTTATTCCCATGCAGTAGTAGCAAATGAGTGTAGCTGACATTAAAATACAGCATTATTGCATTAAATCCGTGATTTCTCACAGAAACTCATTATATTCCTGTGTATTTCACCTAGAAGGTTTAGATTTATTATTTATGGATTTGATTCCTCCTTCAACATAAAATATTAAGAGTAGTTCTATAAGTCACTGAGGGAAAGAATTCATTTTCACCCAAGATGTATACAGTATTAAAATAACAACAACAAAAAAAAAGCAAACCAGTGACAAATACACTTTTTGCTTTGAGAGGTGATCTTTTTTTTCCTTCTTTTTTCAGCAGGAACTTTAAAAAGAAACACATTTAGTTAGTTTCATCTAGCTACTAAATTATCACATTGCTAAAATAGGCTGATGGTTAAAACCAGCATTTTTCAAGGTTTTTCTGCTTTTCCACTTCCATTGTCAAGGTCACAGAGTGGATTTTGCTGCTGTTTGTCATGCTCCAGGAATACAGCGATTGCCTGATGAATAAAATCAGAAGAATGACAAGTGCATGGAGTCAGACCTTCAGTTAGGCATATGTACTTCATTTAGTAAGGATATCAGCTACTCCCAAGGCTCAGATGACTGCAGTGGAATTTGTCTTTCATCCAAAGTAAAGAATTGAGAAGACTTAAAAGCAGCATGCTTCAGTGCTGTCTTGCTTCTGAAACTGCCACTCATCTCTAGATCTTCTACACTCACACTAATTAACAAAAATCGTATAGCATTTGACTAGTTTCTCTCTTACAGTCTACAAAGAATTGAACAGTGCTTTTGCTTAAATACCTCCTGGTTAAAAGCAAGGCCCATTATGGCAAAAGGAGCTGTCTCCTTTATAGTCCGTGCTCTGTATCTAGCAGCTCTATTTCTGCTTTATCAAAATTCATCTGCTCAGAGAGGTACAAATGGGCAAACCTGTAAAAGGATTAATATAATCATGTTTAAATGGAACTCAATTAACACACTCTTGCATTTGCAACCAAGTTCAGTGAAAATGAAAAGGAACACTTAGGACTGGAAATAGCAGATTAGATAGTATCTCCCACTTCTGTCTGTACTGGTGTATGTTAGCCTCTCCAGCTGCCTCAGCTTAACAGGTAGTGGAGAACCATATGATTCAAAGATGCTTTGAACTTCTGGTTATTTGTTAGACTTATTTAACTGGTCTCAGTTAAATAAGTGATGCCCATTGTCCCCATGAAGGCAGCTAGAGCTCAGGCAGCCCCTGTGACACCAAGTTGTTTTCACTGTACCACAAAATCATCATCTCGTATTGTGCACTCTTGGTGGGATCTGAGTAAGTCACCACAATTCTGAAAATAAATGCCACTTCTGCACATGCAAATGCTCTTAAAAGTAATTTTATATCTTTGGCTATGCATGGGCAGGATCAAAATAGAAGAGAATTGGAAGGCCCTGCCTTATCTTGTCCTCCTTTTCTCATGCCTACAGTACTGGGGCTTCAAAGGGTGCCACACAGATATCCCCTTATCTGAACTCTGTCAGAGGGCTATCAATCAAAACAGTGTCAATTATGTAAAAATAATTAAGCACTTTTGTAATTACATAATGAGAGATGCAAGAAAATAACTATGGCTAGAGATAGGCTTACAATAATCTCAATATATATCAAAACATTTTTAAGTATATATTTTATTATTAGTACACATTTTGCCATACTGAACTCAAGACTAACCCTCTCTAGTTACAGAAATCATGGGTTTAATTACCTTTAATATACCTAGGGCCAAGACTTAACCTTCTGTAACACACTTAATTGCTCATTGCCTAAATCTTTCTTTCAGGAACATTTGAATATATGGGTTTACAGGTTTATAATTTCAATAATAGTCATAAGATACCGAAATGAGATGAGTCTGAGAAAATATATTATGCCAAAATCTGTTATGAGCTCTTTTCAGAAGAACAAATTAATAAGAATTTCAATTTTTCACTGTATCATCTCTCATAATGCATTTCAAAAAGACAGAAACAAGCTGTTCTATCTAGAGTTCCTCAACTGCCATCATGTAATTTTGAAAATGATAAAATATGACATTAATGTGATTAATGCATGCATTTTGTAAACAAATCAATTAAAAAATAAAGCTGAGTAGTAGTTAAAATTCATGGTACTTGTAAACATTCATTAACACTGCACAGCTGAGGACATTAGATAAAAGTCTTAAGAACTGCTTGTATTTCATTCAAGCCCCTGCTATTGAACGTTTTGTAAATAGTTATTTACTATCAACTTGCAGGACAGATCTTAATGCCCTTAAAATTTTAATTTAGGCTGTTTCTCTTAGCTTGCTTTGCTGTTAAATGTAAGAACAGTAGAGGTGCTGGCTGTTTAGTTTCAATGTCAAAAAAGAAGTCTGAAAGGGTTGTTATTCCTAAGAAAACTGATAATATCAAATCCAAAATTCAGAAGCAATCCTGTTGCTACACTACTTCAGCATGATGAAAACTGGCAGAGGAACATCTGTTGTATTTTAGAGCCTGAGTGGAGAGATTTCCCTGCTACCTTTGATTGATATTGGACATCCATCACTCAGTACAGAGGCTGAGCATGGCTAATGTATTTTCCTGGTGTCTTGTTTCACCCTTATTGGACAAGGGCTAAGACAAACACAGAGACATATGAAAACAGTACCCAACTTAAAAGTTGGTCTGTGGTTTTTAGGATTTTTTGTTCAGTTTTGGAGTTTGTTTTTTATTTTGCTCAGTTTTCTGTTTGTTTGTTTGTTTGTTTGTTTCATAAGAGGGCATGATTATTCAAGAAAAATAAAAGTTGACCATTAAATAATTTTAAATGGACTGCCTGAAAGGAGACGGTGGCGAGGTGGAGGTTATAATCTGGAAGGGAAAGGGATTAGAAGTGCAAATAGCAGGAAGCCACAGACAATGAAAATTAGTTTCTGGAAGGAAATCCCCAAAAGTACCATGGGAAAAGCTGGATCCTTATCTTTTTATGTATTTGTATTAAATCTAGGATTCTTTTTAAAAGAAGACATGTTGTACACATGTTACTTGGCAGCAGATTAGGAGGACATGAGGTGTAAAGCAACCCAGACTAGATCATCTAGCTGCCTATTACAACTCTAAACTGGCAGATTATTCTGAGTTGGAAGGGACCCACAAGGATCATCAAGTCCAACTCCTGGCTTCACACAGGACCATCCCCAAGAGTGACACCGTGTGCCTGAGAGTGTCATCCAAATGCTTCTTGAGCTCTGTCAGGCTTGGTGCTGTGACCACTTCCCTGGGAGCCTGTTCCAGTGCCCATTCACCCTTCAGGTGGAGAAACTTCTTCTAAAATCCAAACTAAACCTCCCCTGACAGAACTTCGGGCCATTCCCTTAGGTCCTGCCACTGATCACCACAGAGAAGTGATCAGTGCCTGTCTCTCCTCTGCCCCTCATTAGGAAGCAGTAGAATGCTGTGAGGTCTTGCCTCAGAATATTTCTTAGTGTTATAGAGTAGAAGAAGAAACTATTATTGTGATCCTTTTTGCCTCTTCTCTCTGGCATTGACGAAGGAGTATATGTTTGGCACCCAGCAACACACTTTATGACAGAAGAAAATTAAGAACATTTAGTGATAAGGGAACATCATTCCAACCATGCAGCTTGTTCTCAGTGGATCATCCCCGGAAATAATGTGAAGTATATGAATAGACAAGTTGTTTCTTGCATGTTTCCATTAATGTGGAAAACCACTCTTGTGAGTCTATTGCCACTGGCTTTACAATTCAGAATGTATCAAGCTATTGCAGAACCTATCCTGAGGTAGCAGAAATTATAATTCCTTGGATTTGATAGTTGCTACCTATCTGTATAGTAAATAACTCCTGAGATATATCACAAACTAGAGCATAGCAAGATTTGTTTGCTGTTTTGAATTACCAGCAAAGCACATTTGGATTGAGCTGATAAAAGTTCTTTGTTCTATTTACCTTTCCAGTAAATCACAATGCAATACTCAACATGGTAACTGGATTTGATGCCAGTGTGCTTTGCCTGCTTTCATAAACCTATAGTAGGCCAAAATTTGCTGAATTTGGTCTGCATATTATTTGGTTGTGTAGAGAAAAACACAAAAAGAAAATCACATTTGACAACTAACAGAGCCATTTCACTACAACACCAACAACAAAGCAGAAGGCTAAACACAGCCTGTCTCTAGCTTGGAGTAAGGTAACTGAAGACATTATACAAGGCCTGGACATGGATATTAATGTCAGATGTTACATGATTAATCATTTGCAGGTTTTATGACTGATAGAAGGATAATTCCAGGCCTATTCCTGTTTCTTATAGACATTGTGCGAGGGTCTTCCATTCAGGTAGTAAGAACACATGAAACATTTAAAGGAAAGGCAAGATACCTTCAGGTATTCATGGAGCTTATTTCATTCCCATCTCAGTTGAATCAACTGTTTATCTTTTGACTGAAACAAAATTATATATAGGCAGGAGACATAATATTAGAAAATTATTTAGTTGAATGTTTTCTTTGCCTTTCAAAGGCACTCTCATGGTTCATGAGTAAAACAGAAAAGAGAAGACCCCAATCTTGTTGACAATCCAAGCCAACAAGAAGCTCATATATACTATTGTGATTTACTGACATTAAAAGGAAGAACAGATATACAAAAAACCACCACCCAAACAACCCTTTAAAGGGCACTATCTTTATCTGACAAGAAGGATTACACTGATAAAAAACAGTTGTAGAATTTCTGGTTTGTTCAACAGGGAACCTTAAGCTATTAAAAATTTTCTCATTTTCAGGATTAACATATCCTCTTTTCTAGTTATCTGTATTTATTATGTGTAGTTTGGTTACATCCATTGTCTGGAAGTATCCATCATGTGATATAAACACCTATTTTAAGAATATATATTGCTATTTTAGGCAGATCACCACTGATACAAGATGCAAGGGAGAAAGTAAACAGCAAGGAGGGGAAGTTACTGTGTTCTTAGCTGTTAACTTGAAAAATAACTTTACAAGACAAGGAAGATACACCAAGAAGACACTAAGAATTTTATTCTTTTCAAGTAATAAATATAATCAAGGTGAAATCACATTTGTACACAGAATTTTAGATAAACTCTGATTATTTAAATAAAGTAAAATTAGCCATCTTATAACATAAAACTATTTTAATTTAATTTTAGGCAACATGCAGATAGGATGAAGTTAGTAGTTCACTGTGGCATTATCTCTTTTGAGGGATGACTTGTTGGCAACTACAGTATGACCAGTACTGGTATCATAGGATGTTTCCAATATTAACGGTATAGTTTCCATTTAGTATGATGGCTATCAAAGCATCAGTCTGAATCCTATTTTATCTATAAGTATGATGAGATTTGTTTGCCAATTATATGAAACTGAGTGGGGAAGCAGATGTTTCAGAAGGGAGAGACACTCTGCAGGAAGACCTGGATAGGTTGAAAGACTGGAAAAACAAGTACCTTATGAAGCTCAACAAGGAGAAGCAGAAAAACATAATCTAGGAATGCAACTAAAGTTGGGATCTACTGGCTGAAGAGCAGCTCTGTGGAAAGGGACTGATGGGTCGTGGTGGACAGCAAGATCAGTGTGAACAGTGTGCTGCTGCAGAAAGGAAAGCCAATGGGATGGAAGGCTGCAAACAAGAGCATCAGCAGCAGAGACAAAGAAGTCATATCATTACTCAGTGCTTCTCAGGCCACACCTGGAATAATGTGTTCAGTTTTGATCCCTGCTATAGAAAAAAGATGTGGACAGGCTGGAGAGGGTCAGAACAGAAAAGGGTCACTAAAATTATCAAAAGTCTGGGCAGTCTGACATGTGAGGAAAAGCTGAGACAACTGGATTTGTTCAGCCTTGGGAAAAGAAAGTGTGGGGAATACGTTATCACCATTCTCCATTCTTTAAAGGTAGAAACTTCCTTTTTACAAGGAGCCATATGAAAGAGATGAGGGGTAATGGGTGCAAGTTACTCCTGGGGAGATTCTGACTGGACGGAAGAGGAAAATATGTCACAATGAGGAAAATCAGACATTGCAATAATCTCCCAAGGGAAGTGGAGGATTCCCCAATGTTGGATGCTTTTAAGATTCATCTGGACAGGGTTCTGGGCCTTCTTGTCTTGACCAGACTGGACCAGATGATCCCTGATGTCCGTTCTAATATGTTACTAAATTCTAAGTTGATTTACTGCATCTACTGTTGCTATTATAGGTTTGAACACAGATAAAATCAGACAGGAACAATCCCAACACATTAACTCACAAATCAAGGCCAATGACACAATCAGTGAGCTATCAGAACAAGGCTCTCTTTTTCCTTAGTATCCCACATAATTTCAAAATGGACAATTTTTTCAGTATTCTCAAATAGATTACTTTTTACTACAACAGTTTTAAAACAATAAATAAAAACTGACTTAGACTTGTCTTATAGTCCAGAAAAATAGGGAATTTCTGCCACACATCCTGGCATAATGTACTAGAAACACTTGAATTACTTGAAAATTAATATATTTAAGTTGAAAATAAATAGTTTTAAATCTTTTTTTTTAATTAATGAAAAATATAAAGCTTCAGTATTTAATTTAGCACAGAATACAATAATGCCATAGTCTTTTTCACCATATTTTATTGAAATCAAATTAAAAGTAATCTGTCCTGTGCTAGGTAGCTCTAAGTTCTTGTTTGGACTAAATGTAAAGGCGTTGGCCAAGTTTTGAAAAGACAAACTCAAGACTAAGTTTTATTGTAGTGATGCTTTCTCCGTAACTCAGTTTATTCCACTGTCACAATATGAAGACAAAATTTATTTTTTTTTCCAAAAAATAATTGCTATTTATTTTGTTATTGAAAAGTAATTTTCATTATATACATCAACGTACATCACAGTATTATGACAGATTGGTCTGATTCAGTGTTTACTCAACTTTGATCAGGACTAGGACAAGTGACCTTCTAGGGTCCCTTCCAACCTGAACGATGTTCTGATTACACGAATAATTAACTGCAAAAGCCTCTGCAGAATAAATTATAAACATTAATCCCATTGCACTAGTCAAGATGAGGATCCAAAGAGTTAAGTGACTTAGGATAATGGCAGTCCTTTTCAAAGTTGCATTTCAGTCCCCAGAGTTCTCTGTTCATTCAGAGAGAAAACAGCACACAGTGACATTTTAAGAATGTTTTACATAAAACTCTAAGAAATTAAGACCTTCAGGTGATTATACAGAAGCCTTGATTGTACTGAACTGAACAAAAAAAAAAAACCAAAAAACACCCAACCTGAAAATATTCAGAGACATGGAAAAATGGTGAGTTGTCATATGTCCTTTACTGGAATTCTGCTCCTAAATTTCATCTGACTTTCTGTAGCAGAATCCCTGAAAGTAGTAGAGAAAGGTACATCCTTCCTCCCGTCCCTTATGAGATTATCAAACAATCTCTGTGATTCTTGCCCTCTGAGGATTCTTTCTTACTGGTATAGGGCATTTCATCAATATCCGATGCAGTTTTATTAACCATGTTTTTTTTGTTTCCATCTAAGAGCTGTAATGATCAGTGTAAAATAAACCATAAAGACAAGCAAAGGGGATTAGAATTTCCTGAAACAGGTAGTTATTCTGCATCCTCAGTGTTATTGCTTGTTCAGCTACATGGTAAAAAATGAATAAAGAAAACTTGATGGCATTTACCAAAAATAGTACGTGCACCTCCTCTATTATAGTAGCAAGCAATAAAAGCTGGTCATTGGATGCATAGTATAACATAAATATATAGATAGAATATATAAATTATTATGCACATTTTAATACATAATTTTAATATGACTATTTAATTGTTTATAAATATATAGTATAGTGACTATATAGTACACGTTTGGTCCCCACAGGAAATAACTCAGTATTTGTCCCAGAGCACACAGAAAACCTTCTTTGTGACTAATGTATATTTACTGCAGGTATTTAGTGTTGCAATACAGGTGGATGAGGGCTTCTTAACTCCTAAAGTTTTTAATGCAAATTATTCTTTTTTCCATCTCTATTTCTGTAGAGGCTATTCTCTGTAGCTAAAGATTACGCTCCTTAGAAGACAGTTTTGTGGCATGTCTAATTAGTTCTATATTTTTCAGCTGTTCTCCTGAATGTGGTTGACAGAGGTAGCTTCAGTAATTGTTGAGGTTGCTGATCTTACAGAGACCTTATCCTCATTACTCTAAATGGGGAGCACATCACTAGTTTCTTATACTAAAGATCAGAACTGTACAGCTCATCTTAGAAATACATCTACTCTATTTTAATTAGAAAATTGAGGAAATGAAACATATTGAGTCTGAAACTGGCAACATAGGAGGAAATTAGAAGACAATTGAAAGGGGGTAACCATCAAAATATCCTCCTTTTAAAAATGTTAATTAAAACAAAATATATTGTAAGTTGAAAGATTTTTTTTTCTTTAAAGGTCAGCACCCTATGACTCTTTGTTGATGAACTTGGCTCAGTACCTAGAAGTATTCTGAACCCCAAAATAAACATATTTATACCAGTTTCATTCTATAGGAATCTTATCCCATTAACCAGGATAATGGCTGTCCAAATATAGCATAATTTCATTTTGTGTTTATATACAGTCCTTTGTACTAAAGGAAGGAAGGGAATATAGATGAAAAGAAGCTAAAACAGCAACAACAAAATCAATTAATTCCATATTAAGGCAAGTCACCATATCTAAATGAGAAGTTGAATATGATTGAAGGCAGTTTAAGAGATGGATTAGAGTCAGGAAATTTATACCAGTGCCAAATCAATTACACGTTGCAGGTGTCCAGAATTAATTAAAATAAATTGCCATAAATAAGGCATTAGCTATCTGTCATGAGTGAAGAAAAGCAGAAAGGAAAGTCAAAATAAAAATGAAGTATTTATTTTTAAACTCCAATGCTGAAATCTATCACAAAATGAATGTCAGAAATAATTTTGTACATTGTTTGGATAGACCTTTTAGTCTGAAATCAAAAATCTATGAAGGTCGTCTCCTCTCAAAATAAAGTGTATTTCATGTTTAGAAAGAGATCTATACTAAATATCTTTGTTGAATCAGATTTTTATACTTTCAGTGTTTAAGATCGGAGATCATAAAGCTAACAGACATTAAAACAACCTGAGTTCTGTTTTGAACAAAAATAAATTGTAAGAACAAGTATTTAAGGATTCTAAATACTAGAAACGGTATATATAAAAGTGACACTACGTAAATATATATGAACATTTTTCAATATTACTTTTCCTTGTCATTAAAAAATGTTAATTTGTGAAATCATATCACGCAGTTCAAAGGTCAGAAAAATTACTGTCTGACAAAAATCCCTACAAAATCATAGAAGTCCAATAATGAAAACAATGTGGTGTGTTTTGTTTTCCTAAATGATATAAAAAGGACTAGGAAAAGTCAGTTTCTACATCCCGAATTCCAAGGACACAAGTCAGAGCAATGTTGTTTTCACTGCAGTGGGAGAAGTCCCCAACCAAAAATTTTGGCCAAATATATCCTTTTCCAAAAGAATTTGATGAAGAGGAGAGGAGGGAAATCCATATTGTGTGGAGGAGCAAAGGGTGAGAGAAAAAGACACTGGAGTCAAGGGAAAGGAGGTGGCACTGGCTGCAACACCCCTAATGCTCACGAAAGCATCTCAAAACAGTGGGGAAACTTGATGTGTTTCTGAATTGCATGCAAGGATGGCCCAGGTCTGCAGACTCTCTCTGGCTTTTCTTTCATGATGCATTAGACATGCAGTGTCAAGACACAAGTGTCAATAAATTTAGTTACCTATGTTCTCTTGAAGAGGAGAAGGGGTAAAAAGAAAGCTTTGGAAAAAGAGAGCTACCAAAAGCAGTGAGGAAACTATCAGCCATGAACTTCCTTAGTTGCCTGCACTACAAATCAGGGCTCAGGTAAGGAACTGACTTTTCAAGTAACATAAGTAAAACTACATACACTTTTAAAACAAGGGGATGACAGACAAGAATGTGATAAATCTGTAAATGACATGAGGAAGGGAAGACCAACAACTCAACATTGTATAACACCAGCTAATAGACAATCTCACTGAAATGATTTAGTGGAGACACAAACTACTAGAAACGCTGTGACCAGTGACATGACTGGCTAATTTAGTAGTTTGTGTACTGTAAAACATTGATGAGTTTCATTCACTTCTAGGTTTCTAGTTTGAAAGAGAAAACATAATAGGACACAATCCTGGGTATCACACAGTCTGAGCTGCAGCCTCATTTTTCTTCTAGTTTGTCTCACACAACTCCCATTCACACACCATCTGTTTCTCAGGGCATAATTTGGCCTCAGATCTTGTCCGCCATACATTACTATTAATGTGGTAAATGGTTCCCATGACCCTTTGCCTGGCTATAAATCACAACCTACGAAGATACTGCAGGATGATCAAATCAGTCAATGGACATTTCAGTGAGTGCAGTTTTTTCAAGCTGATATTTATAAACAAGGGGAAGTTATTTTTCTCCTGCAGTAGAAAATTAGAGTATAATTAATAGAGGTTAAAATATACTTTTTATGAATTGTGCATTTAACCAACAAAGGCATTTATGTCATTTATGTTATGTCGCTTAAAAAAAGGACATATCTAATCCTGTATTCTTTTATGCTGAATGCTGAGTATTTAAAAAGGATCTGATGAGAGTTATGGCATGCATCAGAGAAAATATTTCTATTGTTTTCATGTGTCATATTGAATATCGGTCTCACTAATACCATTAATAACACTTCAAAGTTTTTTATTATGCTATGTTTGTGTCTCATGACTGGCAATGTGTTCTGGTACAAGCTGCCAGTGCCAGCTTTTCTACAGAGAAAACATAGGCTTTTCATCTTGACTTCTGGATTTTAAATAATGAACTGCATTTCTTCCAGAAGGAATGAAACCCGCTTACATAAGCATCGTTGGTTTTACCAACTTGCCTCCTCACCTGGGAACTGCATGTGCTTGAGCAGTACCTAGACAACATTCACATCAAATGTGCTGTTTGCACAATTTTAAAAGCTGAATTGTTATAACTAAAAATAATTTATTGGGAAAGAAAAAAAGCAATTTTATTTGTTCCTTTCCATTCAATTTTCTGCCTCTGTTTTTGAATTATGGAATTTTTTATCTCAATTTAGATGCTAAGATGAAGTTAAAGGAGTACAGTCAGGTTATGTTCAATACTTTTTGGCTAAAAACTAATGAACCCATGAAATGACAAGCAAGGTGGCTGTTCAACATTTGTGATCCTCTGATTTTACCTGAATTCAATTTTTCCCCTCCTTTGATCTTTCTCTTACAACTTTGAATAATTTACATTCATTGAAATATGACATTTTTTCTCTACGTAGACATGGCATAGAGATCCTCTGGGATATTTCTAAATGCTAAAAATAATCACCTTGCATAATACTCAGTCAGACATTTCAGTTTCTTTATCATGTTTTGGGCTCAGCCTGTGAATCTTTTAATGGGAAATTGATATTTCCTACAAAATGAAAAAAGTGCCATCTTGCAGTGCTTCAGCTGTTTCTCGTTTTATCCATTTCTGATGCAGTTCTTTGCTCACAGTCAGTTTACTTCTAAGAATGTGACAAGAGCAGCAGCTTGTAATTTGTCAAGACTCCTTGAGACTTCATTTAGTTGCTTCAGTAAGTTTAATGCCTATCCAGAGTCCCTTTCGTTGAATTCCTCCTATTGATCAAAATTCTCCACTTGCTAAGTGCAAAATCCAACTTAACAGCACATGGATAATAATTCCGCAGAGCAATCTACCGCAGAGCTCCGTGAAGCGCTGTTAAGAACCTGGGGCATCACTGCTCATTTTTTTCAATCACTCTGCTATGAGAATGAAAGCAGATGTGGAGAAATTTCTGAGCTTCCAGATTGTGCTTTAAAACCAGGGCAGGTATTTCTTTTTCCTAGCAAGGGTTCGACATCATACTAAAGAACGTTAAGCCACAATCTACAGTAAGGTGTCCCTCAGTAATTCAGGAGAAAGGAAAATGCTTCTAAAGCCCAGAATCAAGAGTTTTAAAACTGATTGCATTTTCCTGCACTTTGTATTCACCCAAGAGCAACTTCCTTTGTTGGATGAGCTGTTTTTGATCAATCTCTAAATTCTTTTACCTTTTCCCCATTTTTTTGCTAGAAATGTGTATTGTGGAAATGTCAATGAAAACCTTGATGTTTGTATTATTATAAGTGAAATGCTTCAGTTGCTTCTGTAATTTAGCTGTTAGTTTTGTAGTAAAGTGAAGGCTCAGCTTGTTCAATAGTTGACAACAATTTTGTCATTTCCGTTTTCAGATGCTTTCAAAGTACAATTAATGATATAGTTTTGATATTTTTCTCCACCTTAGAAAAGTATTTGGCTGATTTTCCTCTGGTGTCCACAAAAAAAATTAAGCAGAATTTTAACATAATTGTCTGCATTCAGACTATCCTTTCCTTCAAACCTTTTGCCAGTTTGCCCTTCAGCCCTTCTCTTAACCAAGCACTTCCCAGATGGGGCTGATGGGGCAGAGCATCTGCCTGCCAAACTCCTCAGTGGAGTAAGGTCTTTGTTACCGTGGTCACAACAGAGTGCAGGTTGATACTTTAAGAACTACTGAGGAGCCCCAAACAGAGAGAAATTTGACTGTGAATGCTATGTTCTGATAATACTTCTAAAAATATTAGACATAGTGTTTAAAAATGATAAAATTCTCTTAGCTCATTTCTTTCAGATTGATCAATTAAGGAAGTCTGTAAATCTGAAAGGATTGCAGGAAGAGCCATATGTGGATTTTGAAAGATATCTTTGAAATACTAGCAAACTAAATGCCTTCTAAATTAATGCCACAGTTGGAAGCTATAGCATGGATTGAATAGCAAATACATGGTTAATGCAGTTATCCCTGAATGTGATAGACAACTGACTCTTTTTTTCAATTTTTTTTTCACTGTCTCAATCATTCAGAATACAGGATCTGGGAAAAAAGGCAGAAGCTCAGTGATGTGATTACAGATGAATCCCTGGGAAGCTACTCACTTGACAAAGGACTGGAATGTAGAGAAAAATTATTTTTATTAGGTCAAAGATGCAAAAACCATAAGGAATTTGTTTCTCAAGCCAGGGGAAAATCTTGCTTCTGGGAAAGGGCTCCAGAACTAAACTAGATAAACAAACAGTTTGAAAATTATTGCAGAAATTGGTAAAGAGTCTTGATGCAGGGAAACGTAATACACAGAAAGGTAAACTGCTTTTTACTACACACTGAAAACAAAATGATGTGTTACAGAGAGACTTAAAGGAGGGAAAAAGAACAGCTGTTTGTATCATTTGAAAGGAAACATAATTAAGTTCCTAAACTACAGTACTTTCTTAATGTTCTTAAGGACGAACAGAATAAGTCAAAATATAAAAAGAGTGTTACTCTTAAGAGTTACCTGGAGATAATACGCAAAGTTATCCTTTGGCTTTTCTCAGTTTACCCCACATCACTGAGAAGTTAGCCACGTGTACTAATAAGGAACGTGCCTGGGCTCTGAAGAGAAACACTTTGTCCCTGGAAAGCAAAGCAACTGAAGACTGATTATCTGAAACAAGTGCAGGTGTTGTAACAAGGTAAATAGAAACATCTTTTGTTTATTTGCAAAATAATACTGATGACCTGAAAAGAGGAATCAGACTTCTCGGCAGTAACCTGAAGAGGAGCTACTATGACAATAGTGCTACATATTGCTAGGCCATTTGTGCCATCAAGAATTTTCAGATCAATTGGATGACAGAGCAAAAATATGGTGACAAAAGTTCAATACTTATGAATATAGGCAACAAGTTTTTTATCTGTTCACAAATCTGTGTAAATGGGAGTAAAGTAAATGCCATATAACTGTCATAAAAAAAAAATACCATATGTGAGCTTAACTTAAGTGACTTGACAGAAGTTTGGTTTCTTTTCTCTTTTATGTCTTATTTCCTAAAATTATACCCCATTACTGAATGACAATTATCTACACTAAAAACCAACCAACCAACCAACCAACCAAAAAAAAAAAAAACCAAAGCCCTCTCCCTCCTTGAAAAAACAAACCAAAGACATACTCACAAGCAAAAAGTTAGGGGGTTAAATTAAAATTGATAGGGGTTAAATTAAAATTGATTAATTGCAGAATTAAAAATTTTTAAAAAATGAGGATATGATCTGCAAATGAACAGTGCTCCCATTTTTGTGATCCAACCAATGTGCAGTCAATTCTATTACACAGTGCTCTGCACTCTAGTGTCCTGTTGGAAGTGCCCGAATTAGTTTGTTTCAATATTATGTTTTTACAGTGACAATTTTTTTCTTTAATACTATCAGGCAAATTACATTTAACAGAACAGAAAGTCCTTTGCTAAGGAATTAATGAATTTTAATAAATAGGGATTCATTTGCTGCTGCAATTGCAAGTATTTCTTCTTATAGGAGTTTTTATTAGACACAGGGAATTCTCTTCAGTACAAAATCTGGATTATACTCTCTGGTATATGCTTTTATCTCAGTGTCATATGAAAGTGCAGCTGCGCCATAATGCAGAAGTCAAACTTCAAGCAGAAATCATGTCTTGAAGGCAAAAGCTCATGTGTTTAAATTCAACAGTTTGAATTGCACAAGTCTTTTAAGCTGACATTAGAGTTTAGAAACTGCTGTGTATTAACAGAATATCAAGGAGGATTTAAGATTTTCCTGAGTGGGTAATCAGTGGACAACAAAGAACTATTGTGTGGGCCTTGATCCTGAAAAGAGACACAGAATGAAAATACCAGACAAAACACATCAAAACTGCAATACTCTGTGCCTTGCATGAGAAAGTGAGGAAGTGCTGAAAAACTTATTCAAGACAAATTCACCACTAAGGGGAATATGGTGATAAAAACTTCAACTGATTTATCTTCCTGAATGCTGCACTTAGCTCCTGAAGTACCAGGAATTTTAAGTCCCCACAAATACTGCTTTTCATCTGAAGGATATTCAGTACAGAGATAAAGTAAATGGTGCAGTTTATTGCTAATTGCCATTAAACCCAAACCAGTGAAAAACAGCATCTCTCTTGTCATATAACTCAAACAATATTAACACAGAGGGTCTTTTACTTTCCTTGTTTTTACCTAGGAAAAAAAAAAGTATTAAGCGTTATAATTCCCATTACAAGGTTGTCAGAGCAAAATTATTGCATGTTGTGCTTTGAGACAGGGATTTTTCAGAGCTTAGCAATGCATGAAATCAGAATAAGGAGAATAAAGTGAAATCCTAGAACAAGGAGATAGGCTGAGAAAGATTAGTCTGCAGGTACAGAGATGTCAGTTATGAAGTCTGAACTGATATTCCCTAATTCCACTTAAGGGCTAAGCTATATTAAAGGTACATTAATGCTGATACTTTTTCGGTTATATATATTGGAAAATTTCAATTTCTGAGTTGTAGATGTTTCTGTATATGTCTGTGTAAAACAGTATGTTACTTTCAATATCTCTATTGGAAGCATAGAAACGTGGCTTTGGTGCCTTGTTTTACTTTTCTATGAGGATGTAGGCTGCCTTTCTGTTGTAAAAAAAAATAAAATAGAATTGAGTACAGATTCTAAAAGAAGTTTCTTAAACGTCTGAACTATGTTTATTATTTGATTGGTAAAACAATCACAGTAGGGTTTGTGCTGCAGAGAAAATAAAGTCCTTCAAAGAAATGTCTTATTTTCTTCAATTCCATTCCTTCAAAATCCAAAAGTACTATTCATCAAAAGGTAAACTTTATGCAGCGAGGAAAATTTCATGATGGAGAAGAACAAGTGGACCAATATCTCAACCATAAGTGAGTCACTCAATATTAAGCCATATATGAAGAGAGAAATCCAAGGTGATGCATGTCACCGTTGTTGCAGCGCAGGGTCTTCATGTCCTACAACCTTGTTTGGTTCTTTCGTCAGCCTGCTGCAGAACAACCACTACTGTGCTCAAACCTGCCTGGTGCAAATTCAAGCTCCACGTGAAATATTTACTAGAGGTGCTAACCCTCCTCAGCACTGAACTATCACTCGATTACAGTAAAGTGATTTCTTTCCTCTCTTCTCTGATGAAAGAATTGTTCTGATTCCAACATAACCACACTTCCGTCACACCATATACCTTTTTATATTGCTACAATACCATATCATCACCTTTCAGACTGTGTAATGAGGGTATTTTATGCAATGTGACCTTAAGCCACACATATGAAAATAACACACTTTTCTCATCTGTCTTCCCAGGTTTTTAACTAGAACCTGTAAATTTTTAATCTTTTAAGTATGTTTCAATGGTTTCAGCACAGTTAATTTAATGACACTGTGGTAAAATTTAAATTTTACGTTTCCCACCTCTAGTCTGATTATGTCTGCTGTGAACATAGGCAAAGAGATAATAGCCAATAAGCATAATACAAAAAGTGTACAGAGGTGACAGGCTATGGTGGCAGGGGAAATAAAAATGCCTAGGAATATATTAGGTCCAGTGAAATGCTACAGATATTAAAGGTGGTGTTAATTTTACTAAATATTTTTTAACAATCTGATTAAAGTGGCATATTAATTAACTTAGAAGCTCTGTTAAATTTGAAAAACAGACAGTGGAGAAATAATTTCTTAAAAGGATTTAGCAAGAGGAAAGTGGAAGGGAAGGGCAAGGTTGAGGAATTAGAAGTCTCCACAAATATCAAATGCCTCAATTGCTTTCTCTTGCTAGAATGTTTTTTCTTTTTCAAGGCTAGTCTATTACACAGGAGTCTTAGTATATTTTTAAACTTCCTGTGTGCTTTCCCTTTGTGATTCTTCTCCCTCTGACTTTCATTTATTTGCTGTAGGGACAGTACCTGTAGGCAGCCACTGAAAAGAAGATACAGAAATACAGAAATCTCAGATATGTATGTAGAAAATCTGCTTCTGTGGAAGTCACTAACATCAGAGTAATTTGATTTTCACTTATACTGGTAATATGGCATGGTAAAATTTGTGTTAAACACAAATAGATCACATTAGAAATAGTTTCTTTCACAGTGGTAAGTGAGGTTACAATTTACAAGCAGTGATAGATCACTCATCTTGTTTTTTTTCATAAATATTTTCAAATTCTTGTCTTTTCTCTATGATTTACTAGGGAGAAACATTTCCTTTAAAGTTCTTTTAAATTAACCCCGTGAGACTGATAAAGACAGGAAAAGTAACCTGTAATCAGTAACAGTGTGATACTGATTTGTGTTACTAATTGTCATATTAAATAGAGGAATACTTTGCTTTCCTTATAGATAAAAATACATAACATTTTCATGAGGAAATATGGTGTCTGTTTTTTGTCACAGTGAAGCAAATCTGAACCTTGATGACTGCAATGACTGAGGTTCTACAATAACTGAAAATAGGCAAAAATGTAAATGTGACTGATGTCCCTTGTTCTGACCTAAAATATCTTTTTGTTGGATGATATATATTGTTTCATTGTCATATATTGCTTAGAAATACACCACTTCAAGTGTTGATGGGATAGTAAATTTATGGTCATTTATGGATTGAAGTCTGTTCATAGGTAGGCAGAGGCCTTTAAATCATTAATCTTGAGAGAGGCATTTTTTATCATGACTATGGATTATTTCCAGCATCATTTTCTAGACTAAAGTAATTCTTTTCTTGTTTAGTTTTATTAATCCCATTAGAAAGCTTGTTTCCGCCATACCTTTTTTCCTAGATAATGAATCACTTGTTTAAGTTTTTTGCATACAATTTAATTTTTTGTAAAACTTTTTAAAAATACGCATAAACTTATTCTTCTTCTCTGGGAGCAATTAGTGTATAAATACTGACAATTCATCCATTTTTGAGATTGACAGACTGAGGAATGTCAGAATATAATGTCAGAGAAGATGCCAAAGGCATCACAAATTCCTTTTAAATTTTGAAATGTAATAATAAATTTCATAATATAGCTACAAAGATCACTAAATCTTGAGACAATAGATGATAATCTGTTGAAACATCAGCCTAATTAATTTAGATTTATGACAGATAGAGAAGAATATTCCCTGGAAAAGAGGCTTTCTAGTCCAAAATGAATTATGGCAGCCCATGTGTAGATCTTTGTAGTCTCCACACAGATCACGAATGCTGACTAGTAGATCTAACAAAATGAGCATCACTTAAGATATAGTATAGTCCTTTAAAGAGCTATAAACTAAAAGATATATTTGAAGTACATGCTTGTACTCTAGAGTCTGACAAAATTTCTCAGTCTGAACCATCTGCGTTCATTTCACAAATTTCCTATGATGCCTTGGGAATTTAACATTATGCTTCTTTCTAATTTGAAAATAAGCTTGTTGCCTACTGACTTTAAACAGTTTATTGCTATATGGTGACATGTCACTGAGTGACAGAAATTATTATTTATCTTGTAACTAATTCAGCAACAGTGCCCAAAGATACTGGCTGAGATAAGGCTCTCATGTCTTGCACAACTTAAACAGTGATTATTTCTCCATCAGGAAAATAAATAGGCATATTTCCTCCGTATATTGAATCCAGCTATCACAGGACTTCTACCATCCTACTAAATTATGTTAGCCTTTAAAATATGGTGGCAGCATGCGCTGTCTGGAAGGACTGGCTTTTGGCATGCACAAACACTAAGATGCCTAAGGACTGCTTGGGAGCAACTATTTGATGCAGGCTAAAATCTCTCCAGGGACTAACTGCTGAATACCACAGCTGATTACACCCCAGTGAAATCCCAGGCAGGATTACAAAGCAGCTTTTAATTTACTTGTGTAGATAAGTTATCTGCCCTAGCTGGTGTACAGGACATACAGGCAGAAAAAAGGAGAGACGGGATTTGAGTGCTGTCCTGGACACTCTGCTGTGAGCATGTCTTGGTCCACGACCAGTCACTGTAATGCTTCCTGGGCTGCTCTGGCACATGCATGACAGATACAGTCATCTGCTGCTGAGGGTAATGATCAAGAGAAAAAACAAGAACAAAAATAAAACGTATGTGAAATAAAGGGACCATTTTCTACCTGAATTGGATTCCTAAATATTTTCGATGTAAAGCAAGAGGACTGAGATGAGGGATAGAAATTTCAATTTAACTTTGTCACTGAAACCAGATCTAACTGCACCCATAGGTACAGAAAAGCCCGTCTCTTTCCTGAAGTCCATGAAGCACAAAGCATTGAACATTTCTGGACTGTTTCCTTAATCGTGTTCTTTGTAAGAGAACATGAGTGAAGAGTGACAGTTGTTTAGGAGTGTGGCCAAAATCGTTGTTTTGTCAAAACCCTTGTAATATGGTCAGTTAGTAAAACAATGTTGCTTTGGAACAAAGATTCTTTTTTGGTGAACAATGATCTCGCCATTTGTTTTTAGTATTTAGTCAAGGTTATCATTGTTTCCCTTTTCTACTTTATAACCAGCTCTCTAATTCCCATTACGAGCCTGCCACAGCTAAATTAGACCATGATTTATGCAAAAATTGAAAAGAAGTGACTTTCAGAACTCTCTCAGGAAGATTAGAGTTTCTGTCATGAAGTTTCTCGTTCTTAATGTCCTGAACATTTTCTCTCTTCACTACTTTTCGATCATTAAATTTCCACTTGGGAATCTGTGGATCAGCTGGTAGTGTGAATTTAAGTGTTTAAATTGCCAAGATTTTTAGATGAAGTTTCTTTTAAGGACAAATTACATTGAAAGCCATAGTCTGAAGAGCTTTAAGCAAAGAAAAACCTTTAGGCCACTCATGACTTGTCATATTCTGCCTGTGTGGTGCACGAACAGGCAGTCAATTATAACAACAGTAGAGAAATGAATCATAGTTAAAATCAGAATTGACAAACTGTTTGCTCAAAAGATAGTTGAGTCATATAAGCAGATATTCAAGGCATAAACAGCAGATCAAATGTCTTGTGTTATTAGCAACTTAAAACGGTTGAGTTCTTCAGCTTCTACTTTCCAGTAGGTCTATGGGATATGCATAAATTTATATATATATGGAATACTTAAAATTCAGTAACTGTGGAAAAAGCAAGAAATGCAGTTGTACAGAACTACCAAACAGCAAGATCATACAAGGTGGGACTCACCTACCCAAGTATTTGTGTCTAGTGTGTAGGTAACTGAAGAGACCCAAAACACACACACATGTGCCTGATAGATACTACAGAATAATTATTCAAGGCTTGCACTGTGCTGCCAAAGCAGCTGGATTACAGTGGGGGTTATTGCAGGCAACTACATATCTATTTTCACAGAAGTAAATCTTAATTGAATTGAAAATTTGTAAGATATGGTGGAACACTTCAAACATCAATCCCATCTGTGAAGAAGAGAATGTTTTTCTAAAATAATATATACTACAATGTGCTGTTACCTAAACATATGCTTCAGATTTGAATCAAGTCTTATTTGCCTCAAAAGAGTCAGCAAGTGCCTAAATAGCTGTATAGCATAGTATGCGAAACACTGTATTAAGGAGAAAAAATAATAGAATATATTGTCCTGGATACCATTCCTGGACAGAAAGACTGTGACATTCAGCTCAGAGAAGTCGGATAAGATCTTGTAGATAACAATTTACTTGAATATGAAAGCATAATTTGTTTGGTTTCCTGTGGAAAATATTAGTTTAAACAAATTAAAACTTTTGAATGGCCATTTTTTTTTGGGTATTTAACTGGGAGGCACAGAGTAAAACCTTCAAACCAGTCAATAATTTGCTCCTATAGTTGGATTAATTCTAAAGATATTGCTTTATTACCAGGGGGAATAAAGTGGAAGGGCAGGAGAATGAACTGCTGTGCTACCTGTGTGGCTGATCACACAGATGCAGGAAAACTTGTGTCAGGTACAAGTTGAGTGTGGTGCAAATCAGGGACTAGTAGACCAACCAAAAGATATGGTTCAGAGTAATTTCCCATCCATTTTACATATATACCTTCTTGTGCCTTCACAGTGCTCAGTTTTTGGTTTAAACAAATGTTGCACTCCACAGTTAGACGGAAATTCTTTTGGAAAGCTACTACCAAGATTATGAAGAAACCATATAATACATACCTATGTCACACACAAATCTACATTCATATTCAAAAGTGTAACACAATATTTACTAACCAAAGCACTTTATAAAATTGAATACATATTTCACCTACAAACTCAATCTTTTTTTCATTTCTGCTCTGAAACATCCTTTTCCTTCTTTGATTTTTTTTTTCATAGTAATTAAACTTAAAAGGTATTAAAATAGGAGCTGACAACGGAAACATTGACAGATTCTTAAATACAGCAGATTGAAGAGTAAAACTGTAATAACAACCTGTCAAAACTGAAAATGAAGGAATTTCAGAGACCAGAAGACTATAAAAACCTGTCCATTTCTAAGGTTTTGAACGATGATATTTTTAGATTTAAGTGCTTTATGTGTTTCCACTAATTGCATAGCAAAGTGTGACAGATGAAATATCTAGGTATACAGGGCAACAACTTCTGTAGGTCAAAGATTTTCAGTATGTTTTTAATGTTTAATAGCTTCACAAATATCTACTTTTAGTATCCACTAATTTTATTTGTAATATTAAAGGACTGACTGTCAGAACACTTACTATTGATATCTAGTACTTTTTTGTTCTATGTAGAACTTCTACAGGCTTCTCTACGGCTACAAATCAGTACCAATGACCTCAGGTGAGACACATGGTAAATGAAGAATATGTCAAGCAGAAAATAACTTTGCAACATGGCAATACACAATGGGCAGGTTTTGTATGAGCAACATCTTCATTTCATTCAGTTTGGTGTGCAAGTGGGGTTGGGACAGGTCTGAATGGAGAATTTTATGTGTCATGGAAGAAGCATTAATAATAATTCCTTATATGGCCATATTTATTATAAATCAGAGCCTCCCAGATGATCGACACACTGATCAATTGATATGTACAATGAAAGAAGTAAGTGCCAGACTCTTTTGGCCATGACAGGACAATGGGCACAAACTGAAACACATGTAATTCCATTCAAACATCAATTCCATTCAAACATAAAAAGGTTCTATTTATTTATTTGTTTATTTTACTATAGGGGTGATTAACTGCAATAGGGACAAATATCCCTAAATTTCTATCCTTGGAGATACTTAAAACCTGACTGGACATGATCTGTTCTAGCTGACACTGCTCTAACAGGGGGATTGAACCAGGTGATATACAGAACTCCATGCCACTTGCTGCTGTTCTGAAATTCTTTTATATTGTTCAGAGAAAATGAATGAAAATATTTTTACCTACTTGTAATCAATAAAAATACCATTGTGATTGTCTACTGCAGGAATAGGGATGTTGAAGTCTGTGTCCTAGGCAAACCCAGCCTATCACATTGAAATAAATTCCCTCTGCTGTTTAACCTATCAAAAGTTTTCTCACCTTATCTCCAGAACTCTTTCAAACAGAAGGAATTCTGTTCTCTTCTGAAAATAGGAAGCTAATTGCTCTGTGAGAGAACTGAAGTGGCAGGTGGAGGTTTGTTACCACTTATTTTCCCCACAGAAATGCTTAATGTCTTCACTGAAAGTTAACCTTGAGCCTAGGTAGATGAATAGGAGCAATTATACCGTGGCCACAGAGAGACTGGCACTGTTTGGCTCTTGGAGCTCTGTGGTGAACCTGCCCTTCAGAGACTGCTAACTTTTGTCCAAAGGAGGAAAAAGGTGAAGGAGAAAGCTCAGACTGTATCATATAGAAAGTGAGAAGTCAAACAGAACTACATTATAAATGAATACATAGGTTATATAACGTCCCTATATTTAGATTTATTTTTTTATATAGATTAAATACTAATTTTCACACAAATCAAAATAGAAAAGAATCAATGACTAAAAAACTATTATAATTTGAGAAGCTTCAAAAGGAAAAGAAACAAAGCAAAATAAAGCAGCACAAAATCGGGACTACAAAATTGGGAACTATATAAAAGTTCTGGTCCATTATCTGTTTGTTGGTTAAGCTGTGTGGTCTTTATTATTATTATTTCCTGGTGGTCTTAAGAGACATGAAAAATAAGGACCGAAGAGAATGCTTTCACTGCTAGAATGCTTTTTTTCATTAATTTACTTTAATTATAATTAATGAAAATAATGAGATAGAGCAAAAATTCAGTATGTTTAATGAGAGGAATATTTTAGATGTAGGAGAAAGCACAAAACCAGAAGAACAAGGAATTATAGTGCTTCTTAATACCTTTGACTCCTCAAACATATCTCTTTAACCATCCATTGTAGTCACTCCTACAGAGTAATCCAGACAAGAAAGGTAGAGTAATCCAGACTTCAAGAAAGGGATGAAAAAGATATGACATCTCATGGAGCAATGGATCACAAAAATTTGTGCAATAGTAAATCACTAGAAACTACCAGGAATTTACAAATGCCTGAACACAAGAACTGAAAGAATTTTAAAAAATGTTTGTCCTGAATTTAATCATTGTCTTTATAAGTGGAATGCATGATTTATACTGATGTAATTGACAGCAGATTCTAATCTATTCTAGTGTGTTTAATAAAATTTACTGTCTGAATAACATATCACTTTTGTTGCCTTCTTTTAGCTTGATATATAAGTTAAAAAACTGTTTAATTGTGAATAGGCTGTGACATGGATTTCTGATCTGAATGGATTCATTCTCAGTCTTGTTTAGAAGCTGATGTTAAAGTACTCTGTGATGGTTTGATTACAAATTGGGAAGTATCTGATTGAAATATTTCAGAAACTTCACAAAAGTGTTTGTTGATCACTGTACTCTTACCCAAGAGCCCAATTACTCTTAGGACCTAAAGCAAAATTCCAACCCAGCCTTTCATTACAAATCGAAGCAAGAACTTTTTTCTCAGACTTGGATCCATTTTTCTATATAATCTATTATTCTATAAAACCAAAACTACTTATAAACTTAAAGACTTCACAGTTTTTTACAAAATCTATGAGACAATAAACTGCAGAGAGAAGTGGTTAGTAAAGATAGTTAAGAATTGCAATTATTGTGAGATGACTCATGGAAATATGCAGCTTAAATTTTTTTCTCTACCTACACCACTGATATTAGTGTTGTGGTCAACTGTGTTCTAATTCCAAAATAGAAGTGAAACAATTCCCTTGTTTTAACTTACAAGTGCAAATGCTGATGAACTTATGTTTGATTAAATGTATTAACGACCCACTGAGAAAATGATATATGAAATAGAAGTGAATTTCTTTTCAAATGCTGTCATCAAATGTCCTATATAGCTTCACAGACTATGCCAGGATATTTGAAAGTTTTAATCTTCTGCATAATAGATCTCCAATACCATTTTTTTTTTTTCATTTGTTTTGCATTAGATCTTGATCTTTGTATCTGATATTTTAATAGAATGAATTATGAACATTTTGGAATCTTCATTAAATAACTGAGTTTCTATAGGAGTAATTTCATCACATTTAAAATATTTTGAGATTGTACCTGGAGTGATCCTTTCTGTCAGCAAATAGCTGAAAATGTCCTACTTTGTTTTTTATCTCATAGATTTGCCTCTCATTCAAAACACAGTTCAAAAGAACTGTTAAAAAAGAATGTTGCTGTCCAAGAGGAATCAAATTATCTGCTGCTCAGAATAATGAGTTTAATGATTTCTGGAGAACAAACCTAGCAAAGATAGACTGTGAATATGAAGTTCTTGACAAGTTGTACAAAGGTAAAAACAGACCAAGAGATGATACTCATGAAGACTGTCCACAGTTATGCCACATGTGTGGCTCTTGAATGAATCTGAAACATTTGAGGCTTTCAGACTGCACTAAGTTCCAGGAGCTTGAGTCCAAGACTGACTGCACTGAGAACTGTATCCAGCCATAAGTCCCATAGGAACAAGCAGCCTTCTACTCAACTACCAACGGAAACGTCACTTGAGATCACAGAATACATTTCTATCAACCAGTAAAACATCCAAGGGAGCAACACAGCTTGGAAAAGGTGAAAGAGACAATAAGAGACACACTAGACAAGTCAGATATCTTCTCTGTAGAGGGGAAAGTTTCTTTTTTATTGATTTGGCTAAAAGGATCAAATTCCTTTTCTGGGTTCACAGACTTTGCAAAACTAAAACACAGTGCGCAATTGATACAAGAACTTTAGAAGAGAAAAACCTGTGGATTCTCCTGCTCTATTCTTGCCCCTCCTAATTACTTAACTAGAATGTTGCCTTTTTTTTTTTAATCTCTAATAGCTTAATGTTCTACGCAAATTCATCACATGACAATTTCTAATGGTTATTTTTTCATTGGGATAAGTCAGCAGACTCTGAAAAACTCCCATTTTAAAAGAATATGGATATGCTTCTCATTTCAGTTAAAATGTTTTTAAAATGTTTTACAGAGTTCTTTCATATTGTTCTTTCTCAGAGTGCCCAAAACATAGAAACACACATCTTACCACCATCGAGTTACAATTCCTTTCACAAATCACAATAGACTTCCTCACTTTCTCTTCAAACAGGCTCTATTTTTGTTTAAAGCCTACTGTATGTAGAGGCAGAACTGAGTTCCCTCGAAACTGATATTCCACTCACCGCCACCCTTCTATAAACAGTAGGTGCAGGGAAACTGCTCTGAATGACACAAAATAGTCCTTGAACAGATGATAAAAAATTAAGTTGAACACAACCCTATTTTTAAAAAGATCTGAAATAGTTCAATCAGCTTTTTATTTTCCATGTTTCATCATTTCCTGTTCCAACTTGTGGAAACAACAAAGTATTGAAAGATACTTACACCAAAAATGTAGCTCCAGATCTATTTTTATAAGATTTCAACTTCAGAGTTAGTCTATGTTTGGACAGACATGAAGTAATTACCAAAATGCTTTATGGGTCTTGGATTAAAATGTGACTTACAGGCGGTGATCAGAGAAACCATAGGGAGTTTTGTGGCCATGAGAGGAAAAGGTCATGTAATGAAGAGTGTTAACTGTGTAGGTACAGTATAGAGACATCAGTGGCACAATATTTGATATGTTCAGCTTCTTTGCAATATCATTCTGTCACATTGTCAATATATACTCTACAACTCACACCTGTTAGTAAAATATTGTATATAATGCTGCTTTGCTCTCCCCTCCTCAATAAAAAGTAGTCAATATGACATGAGAAGTTACCCATTTTTCCTTCTCAGAATAAAATGGCATGAGATGAAAATACAGCACACCTGAACAGAATGGCTTTTGCAGCTAATGAGGACAGAGGCACTCTACTGCTTTCGTCAGTATTGCACAAATGAACAAAAAGGGTCTTGCTTTTATCTTTCCGACTAATGTCACCCAAGTTAGTTGAAGTGGTTCATTCACAGACACTACTAGAATAAGATTGCTCTTTGTACTTAAAGACCATGTGCAGAGTGGCAAAACTATTCTAGTGTACAGATAAGCAATCTTGTAAAGTGCAATTACATCTGGCATTTAACCTGCAGTGCTTAAACTACTTTTACTGTACACAGTTGGACAGAATTTATTTAATCACACATATTCTGTTAAATAGATGCGCTGCTGAGTACAGAAATTACTTGTATAATTAAGTCCTATAATGGAATTGCATTTTCCTTCTCTGAATTGTGTTAAATCTATTCTTACATAGACTTTCACTGTGATCCAGCTGAAAATTTGTCTTAGTGAAATTATGTCAAATGAATAAGCATATTTGATATTTTATGTGGTCCTGATTACTTCAGCCACTATACTTTAGATAGTCTCATACACTAAATTTGTAGTACCTCTACAGTATAAATGAAAGACTTTTGAAATTAATAACAGAAAATAGAGACAACCCCCCCCAAAAATAATAACATCTTTCCATCTGTCTGCATCTCTGAACAGTGTTAAGATATTTTCATTTCAATATTGCAGAAACAATAACGTCACCACTGTCCAACAAATCAGCGTGACAAAATAATTATGCAATACCCATGCTAACATATGCATATTCTTGTCACTCACTGCATGTTCATATCACATCACAGAATCCAACAGGTAAACATGCGATTTAGTTTAATGAACAGACTTCTGACCTCTTACTCTCCCTTAACGCTTTGTCTCCTTTCTTCCAGGTGATAGTTGGCTTTGGAGAGGCTTGTGGCTTGCACTCAATGACAACTTCTTGGCCCTTGGTAACAATTATTGTTTTTCTCATTTGATTTTGTGGGAAAGTCGGAGCTGAAGCTGTTAAAAAGAAGTATGTTAATTCTACGGAAAACAGTCGCAGCTTCTTGTTTCATTAATTCTCATAGAAGATGAGAGTAACAGATTTGGTTATGGGGATAGAATCTCCATTTGTGCTTGGATATTGTTATGCCAAAGATTAAATTTTACAAAATATTTGAAATCATCCACCAGAACTATATAGCAGGTTTATAACTTAATCCAGTTATGGGTTAATGAGAAGTCTTTCACATCAGTATATTAGAGTAAGATTGCTTGTGAAATGCAACAGCTATGGAAATTAAATATTCAATTGGTTTAGCTACACTCCCCCCTCCTTTACTTTTTTATTTTATCAAAAACTTGTGACAAGTAAATAGTTCAAAATTAAGAGAAATTTAAATTCCACAGCTATCCAAAATGCACTTTCTAGAGTTAATTCTTACAAGAAGTATTACTCTTAGAGAAATTTTATTGCTTTCTCTTTTTAGATTTGTCTGAAGAGTGGGAATTGAACTGTGAGAACTTCTTAACGGAAGATATTGAACCATGTCTAGTCCTTAGTATTTAACCTTTCAAGAAGTCCCACTGTTTACAAATAAACAATAGCTCTAATAAATGCATCACAAAAAGACATTAATTACTGTCATTTCATACCAAGAAAGAGCAGTTGTTCTCAAGTAATCTCATTTGTTTGTGTTTTTCTTAAACTAGTTTTGCAAAACCAAAGCCCCTATCTCAGTACAGGAACATATTACACTCCATTGGCTCAAATATGTAGGAATTTCCTACCATTATTTTGGTTAATTCTCATACCAGAGATAATTATATGGACAATATATTCTGTTCTTGTCCCTTTAGTAGGGCAGAAAATTAAACACAACTGCTTCTTTAATATAATGTTATGGTTTAAATTTAACAGGGGTACAATTTCACAAGTGACAAAATGAAAGGCTAATTTTACTGCAGCAATGTACAGTGGCTATTTCGGGTATTAAAGAACATCAAAGAAAGTGTGCAACTACCTGACATAGTGAGTATACCTATCTTATAGCAGATATAAAAAAACAGAGCAAAAGAATGTTGTAGCCACTAGGGATCTCTCTGCTGACTGAGTCACAAACGACCAAGTGATGGAAAGAGAGCAATCACTGGTGTTAGATTTTAACTTTATGGCTATAAAGAAACATTCTTAAGGCTTATCAGTGAAATTCTAGTTTGACTAGCTAGGAAATAGTGAAGATGTACCAGACAGGTTATTCTCCAATAGAGCCAAATCTTAGCTGAAGTCTAATATATTATTCAGTAACTTCAGCTTTCTTATTCATTTGGCTGGGAGTTTACAGGAATGATTCCCTGGGGCAGGTTTTGAAATTTCCCAGGTTTGATCAGTGCAGAGACCTCTAATCTCTGACATGACCATTGAATTACTTTGACAGACATATATCTTCTGGATACATCATGCTCTAATAAAGATGATAAGACTTACAAGTCTGTCTCAATCCACGGAAGGGCTCTTATTACTGTCCCATTGTGTGTTACTGCTGTTTGCTTTAAGGAAAACTAGGGTGCTGAAAAGACATGCTTCCAATTTTTCTTCATTAAGTGCCTACTTCAGCTTTTGAATAATGACATTTTTACTGTATTTCTGGGTAACTCTTTGCAGGGTATTTGCTTTATTATGGATGGTATTCACCCAAGTATGTAATTTCTAGTGTTCAATCAGTTTTGGTGACTTCATAGGAAATTTTCATAGCTTTAAAACTATCATGCCTAATTACCCTTGAATAATGACATATGTAGAAATAATAATTTTAATAGCTACTAAAATATATTTACAAAGTTTCACCTCCTGTACATATGTTTCAGAGAGTAAAACATATCTTTTCCATTTCTTTGAACTGAAGTAGCCTTCTATGAGAAATAGTCACAAAATGTACTGAGTCAGTTATTTATTAAAGAATATATTCAGTTAACAGGAGGCCCTATGCTCTTTGGAGCTAAAAGGACCTGCACATAAATAACAAGACTAAAAAGGGACTACTTTTATCTGCTTTGCTCTTTGGACTGGCAGAACTTGCTCTTTTACACTAATAAAAGAAAAAATGTAATTATCAAAGCATGAAAAAGAAACAGTCTCTGATTTTTCAATACTCACCTAAAATCTTCAACTCAGCACTGGCATAAATGGTGCCATACTTATTTTCTGCTAAGCACTGGTACATTCCAGCATCTGAGAGATTCACACTGTGGATCATCAGAACACCATTAACCATCTCAATCCTGCTCTGTAATAGAATTTAAAAAAGGTTTAAAAAGTCATTCTATAAAAGCAAAAAGACACTGGAAAATTGCTGTGCTATTAGCTTAAGGCAAAGGGACAAAAAAAGACCTAAAATAAAAATGAGCAACAAATTTCCTCTGGCTTACCTTTTTCCTTGTTATACAAGGAATTACAAGAGTAAAAAAGTCCGAAACTATTTAAAGGTAAGTATTTGTCAGTACAAGTTCTCTATCTCCAGAGCCTACTTTTGTCTGTTTGCTTGTTTGTTTGTTTATTAACCTTAGATGTATTTTTAAAAGCAGGTCATCGTGGGAACACTAACGAGGCAAGAAGTCAGTTGTGGCTGTAACATATCTGATGATCCTCATGTCTCTAGCAAATGTTTGGTTACAGCCATGGCACTATTTTCATAATAGTAAGTATGAAAGATTGCTTGCATGAGTAAGAATGAAAGGGCCTAATTGTTTCCATCACTAGTGCAAATTTCTCATTTAAAAGGTATACTAATAGAAAATAATTACCATAGCTGGAAGAGAAAGGGCATTAATAGTTTTTAATGGAGATGTGTGCTTCATGGAGCTGTATTATAATAATTTGATCTGCTATAAAACAACTTTAGGTTTTGTTATAACAGTTGTTGTAGGTTAACATTGATAAAGAATAAGTTGTTTGGCAATACAGAGGAAACTGTGATAAAAATTCTCTCTGTTGTAAGCCCCCCCCCAGTTCAACAGGAAATTTAATTTGAAATTTGAGGGCCTGGTGAAACTAATGGTTTGGAAAATCAGAGAGCTAAAAAGTAGAGACATTTAAATTGCTTCAATTTCAGGACTAATAGTTCCATCTAAAAAGACAGAAATGGATAAAGTAAAGCCATATAACCTTATTTTCAATGCTTCACAGCTTCAAAAGTAAACTGTGTTTACGTTTCCTTTCTCATTGTTTGCATAATTGCTTGATGTTCACAGATAGAAGTGACATTCACTGAAAAGAAAGATGTTACATCTTTTATATTCATAAATCCATTCTGTGAATTCATTTGCCAATGGAGACATTTTTACCCATAATTGAACAGCTTTATTTTAATCTGGAAAAACAGGTGAAATAAATTTACAAAACTTTTCTTTACTCTAAATAATTTGAGACTATAAAAATGAAAAGGTGTTAGGCAAACACTCACATGATGTGGGCTAAAACTTTGAAGATTTGATGAAAGAAAAACAATAAAGAGAAATAAAAGGCAGCCTATGCCATGAGTCGTTGTTAAAAGGGAAAAGAGACTTTTATTTATCTCTAATCCTAAAATATAAATGGTGACTGCAGTTAAACATTTTACATTCTAAGAGTCTTACATGGACCATTTTAATGGTCTGATGGCAAGTTTTGTTGTTTGCAAAGAATAAATGAGGTTGAAAATATAATAGTTGTACTTTTTATATTAGTCTGCTAATTTGAAGAGCACAATTAATTTTTTTTTTAAAATGTAGTAAAAAACTACAGACAGTTACTACTGATGAATAAAGTTTTGCTTTGCTTGAGAGGGAACATGCATAGAAAACCAGCCTGCACTGTATACTAACACTTAAGAAATACTTAAGCACAGAAAACAGTAATTTCTGCAGTACTTTTCAGTACTTTCTTTAACTGGCTTTATCTGAATGAAAGGAGAAGCGTGCAACATACTGCTGACTCCTTGTCAAGCATACCTGTGGCCAGAGAGGAACCCCATTTTTCAGCCAATGATATGTAGGCCTTGGCTTTCCAGTGGCTTTACATTCCCATCGGAGCTGATCTCCACTGTCTAATTGTGTATCATTAAGTTTCTCCACCCAGTGTGGATAGGCTGCAAGAAAAAAATGCCATGTTAGTGTCAATGCGTACAAACTGGCAAGTCTCTAGCTGATGTCCCAAAACCTAATCAATTAAAAAGATTGCATTGGTGACCTTTATTAAATTTATCTTACTCCTAAAACAAAGCATATTTAAACAAACAGCCAAACCCCAAAGAGACAGTAATAAAATTAACCAAACTCCATAACATTAAAGGAAATGCTGTAATGAGCAATAGTGTGACCAACAATAGAAATCTGTATGATTTGGATGGAGTCCAATGGATTAAATTGCAGTACTATATATTAATGCATTCATTATTCCTGAATTTAAGACAAATGTTTGGTAGACACAATAGAACATTCAGTAATTTACAA
The DNA here is from genome assembly GCA_035583185.1 of Anabacerthia variegaticeps. Lineage (NCBI taxonomy): Eukaryota > Metazoa > Chordata > Aves > Passeriformes > Furnariidae > Anabacerthia > Anabacerthia variegaticeps. The sequence goes on along the minus strand of JAWWEW010000001.1, from coordinate 39,469,859 downwards.
GACCTAAGCTATTTATATTGTTGTAAAGAGGTTAATTGCCATAGGCTCTGTTCTGTTTAGTGTTCCCAGTTTACTAGGAAATCATTATTTATTTAATTAGGAATGACTAGGAATTTGATAAGGTATTATTTGCACATATTTTTGTTAAAGTGTCTTGAGTTTAATCCACATTTCTAGGGAGAAAATGCTTTTAATGTTTTTTAAGGAGAGAACTCAAGAGATTTCCAGGATTCATCAGGAACATAAATTACACAGTAAATCAATCTTTAAACCAGGTTTTTTTTAAAGGCAAGCAGTTGATAGGTGTAAATGTGACCATTAGTACCTAAACTTCATTAAATAATCCACTAAAAATGAGGTGGTTTTTTTTAGCAGCATAGTACAACTTTAGCACAGCAGACAATTAAATAGTCATATGTAGGATCTTATAATCTGGAAAACATGTGACTCAGTGAGGAACTGAGCATTCATAAGCAGAAATAAAAATGTATGCTTAAAAGTCAGTTTTTGGGTTTTGATACTGTAGCCATATCACTTTGTATAGTACAAAGGATGGTAAATGAAATTAATTAACTTAATAGTATTAAATGTTGGTTTGGTTTTGGCTCCGTTTTTTTATGGTTATTGTCTTGTTTTTTGGTGGTTTTTGTTTGGTTGGTTTGGTTTGTTTTTTGGTTTTTGGTGGTTTTTTTTCCCAAATTGTAGAGAATAAGAATCTAAAAGGCCTTCCTTGCTAAAGGGAAGTAAAATCATTCTGCTTGGTAGGAATAGAAGTCCAGATCTATCACAACAAAGTCTCTGCTTCAAAAGACAGAAAATTGATAATGTACTTAAACATGGGGAATCGAGTTTAAAAATAAATCTTTAAATCTAGCTGGCGTTTGACAGGTCACCAATCAAAGACATGAGAAGATATGAAAAGGCATGACAGGTGACTAACTACTTCTAGCTTACGTCTTGTGCTTTGATGATAAAAAAAGTGAACATGGTGTCTATCATTCCTAAGCAGGGAATAATCTACTTCAGTGTGCCTGACCAGGCAGTTTTCAGAAGCTGGAAACACACCAGAGGAAGAAACACTCATTTCATTTTTGCTAGAGGAGAACAGAGATTGACCCAACTTCACTCCCAAACCAAAGACCAAAAACCAAAAACCTCTGCTTCCTTGTTTTCATTATTACAGTCAAGACAATGCATGAAATTCTTCACATGTGCTTCATTGTGCTGAATCACTGTTTTCTTAAGTTATAACAAAGGGTCCCAAAAAATTCCTCAGGAAGAAACAGTTTCCATGAGTCCCTGCTCATTTGATGTCTACTAATTGTCCTAAAACTCTAATTCAATTGCGTTGTATACTTGATGCTGTCGTTCTCTTTTTGAGTGCTTCACTACGAAGGAAGCATGCTGAGAACCAATTGTTTCCTTTGAGAATGAGTACATTAATATGATTCTGGAAGATGAGACAGTTAAATGTGTAACTAAACAGTCATAAAAGACAGCCAGCCATGCCATAAAATCATGCTGTTTCAAAGAGGCGCTAAACTGTTCCTATTTATATTTAATTCTTCTCATTATTTTGCTTTGCTGTAAATTCTATCATTTGACCCAAAGCATATCTAGTTTCATTTTTTCTGTGTTGAATTTGAACTCATCATGAACCAGAGCTTCCAGAATTGGAGTGTGCGTGTTTTTTTTAACTCGTAGGCCAAATGGCCTTTGGAGTCACATTTTTCAAGCTGTTGAACTTGCCATCAGTGAAGACAATGACTCAGATTCCCATCCTTCTGAGCACAAGGTAGAAAAACAATAGGTAGGTGTAGCTGGAATAGAGTTAAATGCACAATTAAGAGAAATACTTTCATCACTGTTTGCCTTCTGTTTTTCTCTCTGTGTACTCCTTACTTTTTCACAAAGAATTCCCTCTCTGCTCATTAGCAAGGGTCACTCTCCAACAAATATAACACTTTTCTAAAATCCTATCAACAGTTTAAAAATTGAAACATTTAACTGGATATACAACCTCTGATTCAAAATACAACCTCTGATTTTGTTTTGTTTGTTTTGGTTTTTTTTAACGAAAATGTGTGAACATCACCCTGATATACATGTATGCAAAGAAAGCTTAATTCCACAATCAGGCTTTATTTTAATTAGAAAATATAAATTCTAAGAAGCATTTAAACAGATTTCAAAAAGAACAAGTCCTTTTTTTATTTCTTATAAACACAACGTACATGTTGGGGAACACCAGATATCTGCCTGTTTTTTATCTCTCCAGTGAAGAGTTTTGAGGTAACTGTAAGGAGGATGCATGTCATTGTTCCAGAGCTTTATGCAGTGCTTCTGAGATTTTAAAATCACTGTCCAATTCTTGATTTCTTTTATGCTGCATTTCTGCACCTCTTTATTCAAGGATGTCAAAATGTTTTAAAAACAAATTGGCAAAATAAATCTGCAAGCTTACAGGCCAGTTTTTGTATCTTTTGTGCAAAATGAAATTGATTAATCGGACTATTTTGTCAAATTTTTAAGCAACTATATGTCTGAGAGAAAATTAAGGACAAAATTTTGCACAGAGAAATCACTTTAAATTACTTTAAATAATGCCCTAAAATGTGACTGGGTAAAGATTTTGGGACAAAAAAATTATTTCCTTTATATGAGATTAATTGGGAAGAGTAAGACAGAAGAACAGTGAGAAAGATCAGTGAGAAAGACAAGATAGTAAATTTAAACTAAATGTACACTTTTGAACCAATAAAACCTCTAGCTGGTTTTACTACATGGGACTAACCTGTACTTGCACCAGTGGACTTTTTTTTTTTTTCCCCCACCATAGAGTTTTTATAAGGAAGTAATAAAATGGCTTTTTAAATCAGTATGGTCCATTACACTGCATTACAGGATCTTCTCGCCGTCAGCTGCTTGTTCCTCTCCTGCATTATGGCAAGCCTCATATGCTGATCATGGGGCACTGCTGTGAGCAGGATGAGGGAATTGATCCAGACAAAAGAAAAGCAGCCAAAAAAGTGTTTTGGTAATCTGCTTCACATCTTTACTCCCTGCTGAACGTGGCACTGATGAGTAGGTAACACAGAAGAAAACCCAAGAGGTTCAGAGTGAGAGCTAATCAGGATTTGTACAAACCAGAACCTACCATTGGGGAAATGTTGCTAGTCAGGATTTGTGGAGGGACTAAAAGGTTAATGGCAAAATCATCCACCCACATTTAATTTTTGTGGTCTCCTCTATTAATAAATTTGAGCTTGAATAAAATTTCATGGAAACTTAGAGGATGAGCAGATCACTTGGGGGAAAATCACACCTCTCAAAATAGGTTGCAATGCATATGAGGATGTCTGGCATTTTAGAATTATGTTTTTAATGCCTACAGCTGAATTTCCACTAAGTGCTGAGACCACAATAATATGGAATTGTCAGCATATGAAACACTGCTTTCTGAACAACATCCGAAGTGTCAGCTGCATCAGGCAGTCATGGTATATCTGGATTGCAGCATCAGGTAAGAAATGAAAAATCACTAGTCTGTGCTTAAATGTGACTAGACAGGCAGACTGGGTGTCCTGGGCTTTCTCCAAAATACTCTGTGGTGACCCAGATCAGATGCAGCTGACAAAATGAAGAAGATTCTAACAGACAACAAGTGAGTTCCTACAGAGGTATGCAAATTGTGAGACTGCTGTATGACACAGCTGGTCCTACAGACTGCTCTGAAATTTTACAAGAAACCCCTGGTAAGGAATGACAACCTACATCTGAATTTCTGAGCCAAAATAATTGTCACCTGGATGAATAAGATGTCAGTGAAAAGACAGTGAAAAGCTTAGAGGTAAATAATTCATGTTTACTGTAGTTATGAACAAAAGGTACTGCGAGAAATGTTTCAAATAATGCCCCCAAATCCTGACATATCTCCTGTTAGCAAAGGAAGCTGAAAATTGTGTAAATTAACATTTGTCTAAACTTTGCGCTGCTAAAAACCTTCTCATACAAATCCTATTACACTCCTGGAAGGGGTTGTCAAGGTTTGTAGGCCAGTGAGACACTAATGTTGTCTACAGGAGTATTGAAGGCTGTGAGTGGCTCTGTGGGGAGTATATTATGTTGAGGCCAAGGAAAGGCACCTGTAGAGTCTTGTAAAAGTCTATATTTCTTCTCTTGCTGTACCAGAGGTCACTGCCCGTGTTCTCCATCTGGAAGCTCTCTGCAACCTGCTTTGACCTCCCTACCTTCTAATGCAGATAGGTGGAATGTAATAAAATACTAGTCTCACTTAATCAGAGGAATGAGACAATCTGAAGTGGACCCTGTTCCTGTAATGTTAAAAAAGTTGTCTTAATGTTATTGCAAAAAAACACCAATGAGCAAAAACTGGTTTATCCATAAAGGCAGTAACTCTAAAAATGTATTTTAGATGATAGTGACAAACTAAAAATTCATATGTCTATCTGGGCAGAGTAGAACAAAACCGATATTGAAAAATATGGATTTGAGTACCATCTTTATTTCTACTCAAAGCAAAAGACTAACAAGAGAGGAAGAGTTGTGTAGAGCACTACATCACGCTTGCTGTGATTCTATGCTTTCTTGAAGAAATAATTCCATTTTACAGAATCTTTATTTATCTCTTCAAGAACACCTTTTATGTTCCTTTATCTCTCAAAAAGGGAATCAGAGAAAATTATAACACCTTTATAAGTGGCTTTGGCATCTAGTACCTCCTCAGAAAACAGCTAGGAAGTGTATGGGCTGGGATTCACCTTATCACTCAAGCATTTTTATTTTTTTTTTTCATTTCAGACATTTTAAGAAAAATTGTAGAAAAAGACATGCTGCTAAAGACCCCTGACCTTCAGGTCCCTTGCAGGAGCTGCTGTACATTCATGGAAGCACTTTATAGTAACAATTTGTAATACCAAAAAAATATTAGCACAGTATGAGGCTCAGAATAGGTCCTGGGCTTTGACTGTTCTTTTCAGTAGAAGTGTTATAAAAACTTTGCTGCAAGTGCAGTTTAGACTACGAATGTATAAACTATCATCTTAACCATCACATGATTTTTACAACATATACAAAAAAAAATATAAATTTGAAGACAAAAACCCACTCTGGGCTCTAGAGGGATGAGAATGAAAAGCAAGGAAAGAAACATCATCTAGAGATATGCTGATACTCACTAAAATCAAGAGAGCTAAGATAAAGACATTGGAAAGCTGGAGAAGACAGAGAAATTGATTATGGACTTGGAAATATTGACAGGTGTGGAAAATAAATTACGCAATGCCAGTCTACAGTTATCTGATGAAAGTGTGTAACAAAGACAGTGGACTCTGCATAGTTAGTTATGAGGAGAAAGCAGTAGGAGCCATGGGTTGAAATCAAGAAAAGAAAAATGAAATTGATTAATAGGAGGAAATCCTTCTTAGAGATATCTATTAGCTCCAGGACCTATCTAAACTGCAGCAGTAGGAATTCCACTGACTGTGATATTTGGAGATAGAAAACAATTCAGTCTGAAAGATTTATTGCATGATGTCCTGCAGAAGACCTTCGCAGCTAAGTATTTAAGGTTGTAGAGTTCATGGAATGATAAAAAGCAGTGTAGCTTAAATTGATAAGAATTAGGTGGGACTCAAGCTTACATTCAATATATGCAAAACTTTGACTTCTAAGTATTCACGGTATGTCTTATATAGGTTTTTGTTTTCAGACTCTCGGATGCAGCAATTAATACATAAAATATATAAAATTAAAATTATTTTTAATTTCAGGTTTGTTTGTTTTTTTTAAATGTGACATGTGGCTCAATTTATTCTTTTTTATGCTCACTCAAAAAATGTTTAGAAAGATCAGTCTGAGAGAGACAATGTTGAGTGCTCTCAGAAAATCAAAACTTTTGGAAATTGAGCATGCTTAGATGGAGAATTTTCTACCAAAAAAGAAAGACTTCTCCAGCTGTGATTCCTGTACAACAGACTTGACAAATCTCAGCATCCAAGCATGACAGAGGTGAAACATTAATACAAATATGATAAAAATCCTAAGACATTTCTAACATTGTTTTCTGACAGATGCATTATGTTTAGGTTGCATGACATTATTATATCAGGAGTAAATGAAATAGACTTTTAAAATTATAGCTATACTCTCTAGTTAAAAAGAAATAAATCCATAGTCATGAAATATGATTTTGTATTTAAGTCAGTTTTTTTAAGAGAATCAACATTATTTATACTTCATACTTTAATGAAATACTAAGGAATAAAAATATATAGCTTAATACAATACTACTTTTGGTATATTGAGTATACCCAACATATCAAGGTATCTTGATTCTACTGGACCTTGGAATGCTTCATATGTAGTTAAACCCTTAAGTGTGGACAAAGCAATGCTGGATAACAAACACCATGTGCAGTTACACTTACTGTACACTTGTAGCTGTCCCCTGAAGACATTTCTTCCACGAGAATTTTCAGCCTTACACTCATACATTCCTGCATCCTCTAGCTGCACGTTAGGTATTTCAAGCACAGCTTGGGATTTTCTCAGGCGGGCTTTACTTGGATTATGACCATTAACTTTCCTCCAAGAGATTGTTGGAACAGGGCTGAAATATTTAGTAAAATTACTGTTAGCACTTTTCCACTATTGAGAACATAGATTCTGTTATCTGGTAGTTTAAACACTTAATAATCTAAGTAGCAATAAAATATAACCACAATTAAGGTTCATATAATGGTTGATATACCTCACTTTCCATAGGGAATCCTTAATAAATGATTTGCTACAAGGAATGTGTTTCTTTCATCCACAAGGGAGGCTAAATTTTTACTGAGATCAAGTAAATCACTTGAAATACTCTCTGTAGAGTTTCTTTAGCACTATGAACACTTCTACTCAATAGTCCAAAGAAAATAATAATTTCAAAACCTGGATGAATGTAGCAAATTCCAACACATCCCAATTTTCCTGCAGTGAAACTGCAGTTCAGGAGATCAATCAATGATAACGTCCACCTAGGTGGGGGATTTCAATATCACTCTTTCTTGGATAAATTAAAGTAACTAAAGTTTTGGAGACCTTTTATGTTACAATATTCTTCATGTTGCAAAACTGGTTGTGTAAGAAGAACATATTAATGGCCTTACTGCTTCTGGCTCATAGCATTATATGACTGCTTGTGGGAGTTGAAGGATTTTTCACTGTAGCTTGCAGTTCCACACAGGTCTGTGTGGTAACTGGGTTGTTTACATTCATACTCAGGGAAGAAATGGATTAAATAACATTTGCACTCATGAAATTTTCTTTTTAGCCAAAACACTCATCAGTCATTGTACACCAAATGGGCTTTTTGGTACAGACACGTGGGGAAAAGTACTTCATAATATAGATACAAATTCAAAAATGCTGTGAATTTTTGCCATGATTTGCTAACTTCCACTAGCTGTAACTATATGAAATTGCACTAAGGATATCACCTTTCCTTCAGTATTTCAAGTTGTCCAATTTGAGACACAAAAAATACAGATATGGCACTCAAGTTTTGGTTGTTCTTCAACCAGTTAGAATCACGCTGTAAGTTACTGGAGTCGAACTCAAAGTTGCAGACAAGATGCTTCAAATTCTAGTACTTTATAGAGATTTCAAAAATTCCCAGACTTGTAGTTGGATGTCAGATTTCTCTAATTTTATGTTCTGAATGTCACACATCACTGAATTTCATTGAGCCTATTAACATAATTACCTTCACAAAGTCAACATATAGTCCCATGTGGAATGCATTGAATATACCAGGAAGAGACAATCATTACTTCCCTTATCAGTTTGCTGCACTGATTACTTAACCCGACAAAATGTACTTTTTTGTGAGTGTGAGTGTATTAATCTCTGAGACATGTCCTTACAATACCTCTTTGCTCTTGCAAAATGATGCTTTGTCATAAGGGTTATGTTATTCTTTCATGTCCTTAGATACAAATAACAATCTCAGTTTCTTTTTTTTTTCCCATTCAATGGCTCTCATATTTTATTTGTAATTGCATACTTCACATTGATATTCAAATTTATCCTCTTTCTTGAGTGATTTCCTGGAGATTTTGTAAGTTTGTTTTGCATTCAGCTTTAAGAGTTAAATCCTTATCTTATCTTCTTTCTTGGAATACAATTGTGTTGTGATTACTGGCTTCAAAACAGTCACCATGATCAGACAAAGGTTTCATTGGTCATTATCAATCACAACACAGGTCCACAGTAGGAACAACTTACGCTGATGCAATACAAAATAGGTTTGCAGATACACTTTATTTGGCATGATGGAGGTGCCACGCTTGTTGCCCATTGTCAGTTATTTGGCCTCCAGTCCTGCTTCCAGTAAAATAAGTGAAAAAATGCATTTTCTTTACTGCCATGGCAGAAAACTGGTTCTGCTGAATAGAGTAGCAGTAGTGTATATTTCTGAGAAAGTGTGAAAAGATTGTAAATCATGAAAATGGTCTCCTTTAGCCGCTATGAGATTATTTTGAAATTCATATATTTAGAAAATTTTCTTTAAATTGTATTTAACTAATTTTTTTTTAAATTTGCTTTTGTTTTTCCTGCAGCAATTAAATGTGCATAACATGGATATTACAAAGGAAACTGGTTATCTGGGTGGTTAAAAACATATCTTGAAGCAACTCACTTATTTCTTCATCAGTATGAGGTAGTAAGTGGAATGTTTCAAGGAGATAAAGTTACTTTAGCTGTGCAGATTTAATGATTTCAAAAGAAAGTACTCCCATATTACAAATTGTTTCTTGCAGAGAACTTGTAGTTCTCTTTAATGAAGCTTGTTTTCCTTGCATAACTTACAAGTGAAGTATGAATTTTACATCTGAAATAAAAATATATCTATACCTATTTCTCCTCTGTGACTTCTATGAGAAAAAAATGAAATATATCAGAGTATGTGAGAGAATAAAATTGTTAGACTGTTCTAGAAAACTCATAAAATCCACCATAAAAATCTAACTGACATATGCACATTTTTCATCTTTTCAAATGATCCATAGCTATCTAAAAAGTAGAGCAATTGCAGAAGTATCTCTAGCATTAATATGAGTTCATTATGTAATATGCATAATTGTTGAATCTTATAACTATTATAATCCAATTTTTTTTTGGTCTCAGCAGACATCTGTGGGAATACAGTTTCCTTGTTTATTATAACCCTCTTCACATTCAGCTCCTATAAGTAACTTGATTTGAGTTTCAATCAGATAAAAGATAAAATTTCTCCTGGCTTTTGGGAAAAAATTTGCTGAATACTATTGGTAAATCTCAGTAGCAGCAAGGAAAAAACCCTACTTGATTTCAGAAATATCATCATTAAACTTCTCAGTAATATAAAATTAAATAAAAATTTTAAGGGGTTCCTGGTGACTGCAATAGACATTTTGTGGGTTTGTACAGTTTTGAATTTGAAGAAAATATGAGTTATATTTAGAAGAGATTATAAGAGTCAGTTTTCCGTGGTATACTATTTGGGACAGTGCTATTGAATTTGTTGGGAATTCTTCACAAGTTTCAATAAAATATAGAAATAAAAGTGTTTTGAAAAAATTATTAGAAGCAATTCTTTTTCCTTTCGATTTCATATGAGAAAGTATTTCATTACATGTCTAAAGTACATGTTTCTTTTTGGAAAGGAGTGAGGTGGAAATAGAGTAATGTCTGAAATTTAAAACAACTTTTCCAAGGATCTGAGCTCCTAGTTTTTCAATAATATCATAAAGAGGAATACATAAATTACTTTTGCCATATTTGGTTGGTGCAGATTTATGTGATATTTCAAAATATTTTACCTTCTACAGTAATTTCAATTCCTCTCCACATTATTTTTCTGTTTTCTGCATCACTGTTCTGAGTTGTGCCTTCAAACCCACAGGGTCACATCATAATATGTCTTGAAAACCTCTACATGCCTGTGGAGACTAGGAAAAAAACCACTTTTTTTTTTCTTATGCCCTTCAGTCTTGCAACTGTGTTAAATACCTTCTAATTTTTACAGGATAGCTATGTAGGATTAAAATGTTGAGGACTGTAATGAAATTCTCTCCATCAGATGCTTTCCAGAAATGCCCATCAACCATGGACATGATTCTACCTTTAGAATGTCCCATGTAAATCTGTTCTGACCAGATGCAGAGTTTTAGCAGACAGGATAATCACTCTTGCTTTTGGTTATTAAAATATAGTATTTATGAAATCACAGCACAGAGTATGGTGATTTAAGAATTGAAACAGAATAGAAGGAAATGGTGTTGATTTTGAAGCCCATATGCAGGAACAAGTCCAGGTCTGCAAATCACTTCAACACACATCCATGACTGTACTAAAAAGCTCTGATGCACGTATCAGCATCATATACTAATATAGATGTGCTTTGCCACCACTGCTGGCTTGTTCTTTGTGGCACAGAGCAAGGACAGTGCCTGCTTGGCTGCATGTCCAGCTCCACAACATTTACTTCACACTTTAAGTCATGTTAGAGCATCTAGAATAGTGCTATGAATAATGATTCATTATCTCTCATTGTTCATTACTTTTGTGAATTGTACTTCAGAGCTTCTTTACTGGTTGATCAGAGACTAAACTGTTGGCTCAGTCTTGAAACTTAACTGTTCAATAGCTAAAGTTAGAAAACAGGAATTACACTTTTGGTGATTTGAAAGAAAAAAACTTTGCAAATTCTTAAATTCAAGTTAATCACAAACACAAGAGTCACCTCATTAAGTTGTGATCAAACAAGAACAGAAGAAATGCAATAGGCAAGGAATTGGTTTCACAAATAGTGAATAAAGCTGAAAAGCTATTCCACAAGCTTTTGTTTCTGCAATTAAAAGTTAAATAATGGTATTTGCTCTTAATGATATCACAACAGCAGAGCTAGATATGAAAAATTTAATTCAAAAGAGCTAAACATCTCCTGTGTTTTCAGTGTTGTCCACATTGCAGAATTCTGTATTATATTTTTGCCATCGTAGTATTGCAGATGATGTTTATGTTGTGGAATTAAGGAGATGTTGAGTATCATGACTGTTAAAAAAAGGATGACAGTAAGATCTGCTTTTAGCTCAGCCATCCAGTAATCACTTTTTCTAGTCTCTGTATCACACCCTACCTGAGTTTGCTGACCATGGGCATTCCGAAATAAGTGAACATTCTTCTAAAAAGCACTAAAGACATAACAATAGGCAGACTATCACCAGCCTGTGATTTGTTCAAAGCTGTTCAGAAGAAAATCTGAAGCAACTTGAAAAGCAAAAGGCATATATGACGCCTGCTTTGTTTGTATAGGGGATAATACATGAAGAATCCACAATTTTAAGTTAGATGAGAGAAAAGCTTTGAAGCAGAAAATTTGCCTGAAAAGATGATGTGTTTTTGGCATATGTTCATACAGATCCTTGGGGCCGCAGTACTACAGTACAATTGTGTTTACTTGCCTTGTGATAAAGCTATTTTATAACTGAACTTTCTCTTTTGTTATTTTTCTCTGTTCCAATCTTTGTCCAGGCAAAATTTCTGTAGCTGGCCTATTGATCTCTGACTTCCTAACTCTGCTTTACAGATATGGCCAGTGTATGTTTACAGGTCTCTTCCAGAAGTCTATTTACAATGAGTCCAGAAATAGCAGCTCTATCATCAGTCATGATGCAAATCCAGTGTGTCTGGGGTGTGCAAGAAGGCTTTGAACCTGCTGATCAGATACAGAGTTTGAAGACAGTAGATTTAAGACTCTTGTGCCATGGTTTTATATGTATTTCTTTCTTTGTGGGAAATCCTGAAGAGAAACAACAGTGGGGACCTACTACTGACAATTGCAAGAATTTATTTCCTTCTGATCCTCTCAGACTCTGACACAAAGAAAAAGCCTATACGTGTGCTTTTGGATATTAAGTTTGGAATGCAAAAAAAAAAAAAAAAAAAAAAAATCTTCCATGTTTAAAGCAAGGCTTTGTAAATTACGGAACACAGTTTTTAGCAACATTTACAAGTTTTCTTTGATCAGTCTGAGAGAGAAAGGGAAGGGACTGGTAATATTGCTTCTTCAAGAATGACCTTTAACTCATGGAGAGTTGCAGTTTGATAGGGTTTTTCCTCCACCTTCCTTATGCTTGCCTTATGGTAAAAGCAATCAAATCAATTTTTTTAAACTAGAATATGAAGCATTTAGTCAGACTGAGGCAGAATGAGGCCTGGAGTGTTACTTGGGATTTACCAAAGAATCTTTATTACATTCATTATTATATTACTATGACTGATTTCAATATTTGTAACAGCATTATAAAGTCTATGAAAGAACAGGTACACTTAAAGGAAGGCAGAGATCACTCCATCCTGAAAGACAGGAACAAGATCCAATCCTGTTCTATCACCTTATGACATAAAGATTTATTCAGTATGAGCTAAAAATGATTTTTTGATTGAAGAAAGTCTTACAAAGACTTATTTGACATAAACAATATGTGTTATTAAGGGGGGGGGGGGGGAAGAATCCTGGATTTATTTGTATCTTATATAAACAAAGTCAGCTTGAAGATGCCATGTTCATGTTTAAAAAGGTTCCTTCCTCTCATCACAAGCTTATCTTGAGGGGAAAGGACATCCCTACTTATAACACTGACAAATGCTGTTCTTGAAAGTTTTTTTTCCGTGATTTCAGGCAACACTGAGACTTTTCATTTCCCCCTTGGAATTGTTTTGTTATCAGAAAACTTTAAGAGTAGCTTCTACAGTTCCAGGTTTGGCATCCGATAGGATTAACAAAATATTTTTCGTATGATGAGAAGTGATGTGAAGGAACATGGAGCAACTTGATTTTTTTGCCTATTGAACTTAGAAACATGCATTTTTGTATCAGTTTTTGTATCTATCCTGCAGTTTCATTTTGGGCAAATAATTATAACAGATTAACACTCTTTTAAAAAGAGCTAACAAACAGTTTATGCCTCTGTGACCTGTGGTTGAAAAATAGATCACCATGATAAGACTTGGCTTTGAGGGTAGAGGAAAATTGCCACCTATGGACTTACACTGTGAATCTGCTTAAGACTCAAAAATACTAAGATACTAGCATGCCTTGTTCCTGTAGTAATTCCCCTATATATAAGAAAAACACTGAATATTTGAATCCTAATTCCAACAATAGTTTGGAAGTATAACATCTGGAATGATTTGCTTTATTTAATGTAAGCCAGGGACCTTGACTTGTCATTAATAATCATGTCATAAAAATCATGTCACTATAATTCCCATAATACATTTAAAAGGCACTTCAAAATTAGCTTCCTCTTTGCCTGCAAATTGTATACCAAGTCTGGATAGAATTCATTAAACCTCCAACTTTCATTTATCAATGCAGTGATTTTTCATGTCCCTTCATGCTTTGTTTTGACCATCAGTTCCTATGTAAGGCATAACAATGTGCGTGTTGCTGTCACAAGATTCACTGGAAATGAGAGCTGTTAATGTGCTCTGAATGTCTTTAGTATAGAATCAGGTTATCTTTAATATCAAAGGTGTTTCTGCGTGTCACATTTATTGCTGGGAGAGGAAAGGATTGTTTTGTGTCCATGGAAAAGTACAATGGGCTTAATCATTTCTGAAAGATAATACCTAGAAAGAAGCACTTCCAGGGCTGAATGTATCCTTAGCAAAGAAACACTCACTCCTTGAGATGTTTCAAACAGCTCCCCAAGAAAATGACAGCTTATACTCCAGGAAAAAAGTAAAGATCTGATGATATATCTCAAACACATGAAATAAATGGCCAACAGAACTGTCATACAATGAAGCCTGGTTTTTGTCATTGAGGTTAGTGGGGTTTTTTTTTGTTTGGTTGGTTTATTGTTCGTTTTTGTGTGTGTGTGTGCATGTGTGTGTGTGTGTGTTTTGTTTGTCTGTTTTTGGTTTTTTAGACAGTGAAATTTATGCTATATTCACATGTTTATACCAAATAATACTCATCTGCTGCTTGCCATCTTGATCACTCACTCATCTCAATGTCCCTGGGATTCAGCATAGTACAGTTAGCAAAGATAACTTTAAGTTGGTTTTAAAATGTTACCAGGGCATTAGCTATGCTGCTCTTTTTTTCACCAGGGGTGACATGAGAGGTGGATTCATGCTGATATTAAGGAGATTTAGGTTAGAAAAGAATTTGATCACAGAATAGAAATCCTCATGAGACCTCTTTTGACACTAGATTACTGGGAAGAGTTCAGGTTACAGGAAGGTCTTGTCTGGTTCTCTTGAAAATTTGTAGTAGAATATGCCTCCTCCTAGGTCTGAAACCGGGGAGAATCTTGGCATCTACTCTCAGCACATGGACACCAGTTCTGAAACAGTCTGGACCAGTATAAAATAGGTAATAATAGGTTTGCCAAGATAAGTCAACAGAAGGATGAAAGTCAGAGACAAATATATGGAAGACTTGGGGCATGGTTTTAACTGGCAGTCTGAAAGTAAAAAGCCATAGCAGAGAAGTTCCTTTGAAGTTAGGAAACAATACGGTGCAATGCTGGAAACTTCCAGCATTGTGGAGAGACCAGATGGATCACTGCATGTGTTGGGCAGAAAAGTGTGCAACCTTGATCTGTGACTCATTATAGGATTATTGCATTTTGTGTTCTTGAAAAAATTACATATAGCTATGTGGCAGAGATGAAAAGGAAAGGAATCAGGAATTATAAAACCTCTGAACAAAGATGCACTTGCGAGGTGCCTTTAACCTTTCTTCTTTTCTGAAATTATTCCCTTCATCCTTATATTTTTTGCCAAACACCAACCAGACCTCACTGAAACAGCCCTTTAACATGTGAGTTTGCAAAGTCTATCTTTTTACACCTTCAGGATTTGCAATATCTAGAAACCTTCTTCATAGCCATTACCCTATGTCACTGGCTTAATGAGCCACACTAGAAAAAATAACCTCTTCAGAAACTTCATGTCATTCAAACAGTTACAGTCAAATAGCCTTCACCAGACCACAAATAATTATTTTGGGCACTCGGATCTTTGCTTAGATGTTATATTCACTTATCCAATCACTTTGGGTTTATTTCTGCATATTGAAAGATATTTAGTAAGCTCTCTACGTAGATTAATAGAATTCTTTGTGTTGGAAAGAATTTTAAAAATCATCTAGTTCCAGCCCTGCCATGGGCAGGCACATCTTCTACTAAACCAGGTTGCTGAGAGCAACCTGGCCTTGAACACTTCCAGGGATGGGGCATTCACAACATGTATACAGTCTGCAATGAAAATATTGATGGTGACATAAAACAAATAACAGCATTTTTTAATAAAATCTCAAAGGACGATTAGAAAATAATATTAAAAGAAAATCAGGTGAAGAAGATACAATAAAATCCTATATTTCAGGGATTTAAAACTGTGAGATATTTATTAATTAGCATTGATGGCATGAGCATTTACAAGTGAGCTATAAATCCCTTGAAAACAAAGTTAACAATATAATTATTAAAGCAACATTAAGCATAACAACATGAACACTACTTCTAACATAACAGCCTCATCATAACTCAGTAATAAAAGGAAGTAAATATTGCTAATTTATTATTATAATTGACTAAAGATATTTCACAACAAAAACATAGTTTTGACAGTACCAAAGTGAAATAACCTAGCATTTAGAAAAAAATATTGATATATTACATTGATGTTACTATTGTACAGAAATAGCACAAGCATAAAATAGTGTCTCAAATATGCAGAAAAAACGAGCATATGGGTCATAAGAGCTGTTTTCTATTGATTCTTCTGATTCACATATCTATGTGTTGATCTATACGGCTAAAAAATAGCCACAGTAAAAAAAAAAGATGCATAAAACATTATTTTTTAGTAAACCAATCATTTTGACAGTATACATGGGCCATATTTTAAATGCAAAAATTGAAAACTTTGGTAAACCTTCAAGTACAACAATAGCCCACAACCTGTAATTTGTTTTAACGAGAAATAAAATATGATTGCTCACTCAAAACTGGCTGCTGGCAGTATCATAATACAAAATCTATTTTTTTTTTTTCTGGTTACAGTCAGAAAACCAATGAAGTATGAGTTTTATGTAGAAAATAAAATCGGAGCTTGTTGTGATGCACAAAATCAATGTATTGAGGCTGAAGTGTAAGAGTCAGATAGGGTGTGTGCATTATACACAATTTAAAATTTAAAAGTCTGTGTGAAAGAGTGAGAGTAAAATTATTAGAAATGGAAAGAAAGAGACAACTTAGAGTTATATGCCAGAAAGAAAAATAAAGGAAAGAAAGAGATATATTTCTGACACCTGTTTTTTCTTGCTTTCCTCTGAGCCCAGGGGTCTGGGCTAATCGAGGATGGTTGGAACATATAGTTTTCATGCCAGTTTGGACAAACCAATGCTATATCCTTTTTTGAACTAAAAAACTTGTTCATTTTGAGTCTTTAAAGAACCCAAACAATTCCATCTATGCCTGCCTTTAGGTCCCTTGTTAAAAGAATAGTGTTAAAGTTACTTACGACATAAGCTTGCTACAAAGTCAGAAAGTGCTAAAGAATGCTTGGATGGCTGTTACTGAAGTGCCTCATTAATGAATATGTTATGTAATGGGGACAGAATTTAGAGTCCTTTTGCCCATCAGAACCATTATTTTAATCTCATTCTATTGGAGAGCTAAATGAAGACGTGACAATCACTTCTTTAAATAAAGTACAAGGAAAAAGAAATTAAAGAACAGAACAGTTTCCTCCAGATGTTCTTGGAAGCAAAGTCAGTAACATTTGAAAAAAATAAAGAAAATGGCAACGTGCTGTCACAGAAGGCAGTGTCTGAGAAATCACATTTCTGGTGCAGGAAAAGCAGGAATGTTGTGACTTGTGCAAGAGTGTTAACTAGGGAAATGATGTCTTCTTCATCAGAACTTATCCAAAGAAAAAGGTCATGATATGTCTTCCTGATTTGCATAAGAAAGCTAAGGTCTGACATTGAAATGATGGACTTACTAGAAAACCAGGATTATCTGGACTACAAACAGCAACCTCATTACTGATTAGCTCATTTATTAGTTTAAAAAAAAATAAATTAGCTTGTCTTTTTAAATAACAAGACACAAGCAGTGACAATTGTGTTACTCAAAAGCAAATGTTAACATACTGCTGGTTGGAATTATTTTTTATTAATGCAGATGTTTTGAATTCTTCCACTCAGATTTTTTTTCCCTCCAATAATTATTTTATTATTTTAACAATGTTTACATGTAAATCTTAATCAGAATTTAGCAATTCTGTAAATTAAAAGATGTAGTTTTGTTCTTATGAAAAGTTAAAAAAAGTAAAGAGTTTAATACTTTATTATTGCCAGTGGGTTTTTTTTTTTTTTGTTTGGTTTTGGTTTTGGTTTTGGTTTTGGTTTTGGTTTTTTTTAAATTTTTTTTATTTTTAGAACATGATCCCCCATTTCATTAGGGAACAAGAAAAAAGATTAATATTTCTAATAAAATTTACGTAATTAAGTGGATGACAGAAAACCTATCTGTATGCTATACAGAGGTACATACATGAAAGAAAATGTAATTAAAACTCAGGTTGTTGTGGAGATGTGACAGTGAATATATCTATAGAAACAACATTAGACCAGCATAAATACCCAGCACAAAACATCACTAATTGCAAAATGCAGACTCTGAGACATTTACGGAAAATTTTGACTCCTCTGTCTGTCGTGTCTTCTGTTATACCCCAGCAGTAAGTCATTGATAGATGCACTGATTTCTTAGCCGTTGACAAATGCGCATTATAAGCATTACGTATTATCTAATACAAGGAAGATAATGTTGAGCTATTTCATTACTCTACAACTTTGAATTCTTTAGTAACTACAAAGTCTATTTGTAAGTGGCATTCATAACATAGTATTTTCACTTGTAGCTGAGCCAGATACATATTGCTTGGGTCAGAATGAAATCCTTCTCAGAGAATTTCTGTCTGTCAAGCAATTAAGATATTTGACTTTAGTTTGGAGACAAAAGCTGCAGACCTCCAAATTATTTATTTCCTACAGCCATAGCAATTGGCATTTCTAAATAAACACTATTAATAAATCATTAATCTGTAACTAAAGACTAGGCTCTTTCTGGAATACTTGCCAAATGCCTACTTCAGGAAATCTCACCGGAATGTCTGTTGTTCTCACAATTACAGCAGAGAGAGCAGAGTGAGTGTTTCAGACAGCTAAATTAAAGCAGGAGAAAACCAGCAGAACATTAGCTTCTGTGTTATTTACAAGAAGAATTCAAAACACTAAGTCTCAGAATGATAAATGAAGAGGGAACAAATCAGTTGTTGATTCATTTCAGTAATGTGGATCCATGGCAGTGTAACAAGAAAAGACCCCTACAAGCCACCAGGAATAAGAAAAGGGGACAAAAAATGAAAATAATGAACATTAATGGGAAATTTGACGCATTTTTACATCCTACCTCAGCCTCCAGGTTTCAAATGGTGCCTGAAATGTCATTCATGTAATTTTTACCATATCTAGTTGAAAGTAATTTCAACTCAGCTGATTTGATTGTGCATTAATGGCTGGGAAAAGAAGATAAGGAATGTGCATGATAAAAATAGCTATCCATTACAGTATCAGGAAATGGGGTCAACTATCTTATGAGATAACCTTATATTCCTTGATCATTCAGGTGGGTTTTATTTGTTGTTGCTGTTGGCTTGCTTTTTAAAAAAAAAAAAAAAAATTTTTTTTTTTGTTTATTAAAAGTTAGCATCAAATAGGAATGAGGAAATAAGCTAATTGAAGCCTTTCCTGTCAGCCTTCACCTTCCTGTTTGAATAGCGCCTGATTCTTTTTGAGAGAGTTTACTAAATCTCAGGGTGTGAAAGATGGAAGGTATCAGTAGCTGTCACTGATGGTTGCAAAGGACAATGTGTGTCATACCTCCTCGTCACCGGAAAGTGACAGTTGACTTGTAATCTGTCAGCAACTGCAATTTAACTCCAGCAAAATGAGGAAAATAAGAAGTAATACGTTGGTTACTGCTTCAGCCATTGCCAAGAGTCTAAAAAGGCCTCACTGCCAACTATTGACTTGGCAATGTTTCTGACAGGAGAGAGCCTGGAGCCATCTGCCTCTACAGAACAGCCCTTTTCCTCATTTATTTCAGCATTTCGGGGAATCTCTCCATTTGCTGTTCTGTCATGTATCTTTCCTCATCTTTGCTATATATAACATAAGACTTGCTTCATCTTTGCTTTCTAAACTACTGCTTACATTTATGTTGGGAATGAATTTGCAAAAGCTCCTGTCGCTGCCTAATGGGTCCCTGTATACATGGTCTTCCAGCTTTTGTTTGGACTGGTTTGGCTATGCCCTGTTTCTCCACCAACTTCACTGGACCTAAATAGATACAACTAAAATATTTTGTCAGAAATTCTCTGTAATTTTTATGGATAATTTCTGTTGACCTGCTCACTGAGGGCATCTGGACGTGGGTCAAACAGGAAAAACTGACAAGAAGGGAATGAGTTATATCATGAGACCAGTTAGTAAACAGGAACTGTTAAGAGAAAAATCTGAACAGAAAAATCTAGTGACCAGTGACACAGGAATGTCAACATGACTATTAAAAACTTTTTAAAAGATCTCTCAGGTGGTAGAGACAGGATTTGCAAGGTTGCTCTGGAAAATCAGACCTGCCGAGCAAACTAGAGTCATTACCCTCAGGAAAACAGATCGTTGTCTTAAAACTCTTACTCTTCTGTTTTGTTCCTACTTAGGTAAAGTAAGAAGAATTGGTATGCAGAATACAATATTTCTCAGACCAACTGTTTTTGAAGTTCTTTCACCGAAGTTGCAAAGACAAATCCTCTATTACTTAATCAAGGCCAGGCTGTGGGAAACCTGTATGCCTTGATAAGGTATGAACTATAAAAGCAGGCAGGATATATGATATTTATCAGGATAACTTCAGAGGCTAGGAGCGAGATGTCCAAAAGGAACACCTTTGTAAAAAGGAACTGAAAAGAATTCAATACAGTGAGATTTATTTCAACACACCACACATAATTTGCTGGGGCTGGTAAGAACCTATCCCTTTACTATTTTTTATATGCCTGTAGTGAAACATCACTGATGGAACACCTGTTAGCAACATATATGTGAAGAAGAAAGAATCATTTCTTTGAATGGCTCAAACTGCCTCTTAGTTCAGTCTGGCAGTATACTACCTTTGCTGTTATTTTTCTTGAGAACA
This sequence comes from Anabacerthia variegaticeps, assembly GCA_035583185.1. Lineage (NCBI taxonomy): Eukaryota > Metazoa > Chordata > Aves > Passeriformes > Furnariidae > Anabacerthia > Anabacerthia variegaticeps. The sequence continues at coordinate 39,449,526 of JAWWEW010000001.1, read as the reverse complement.
ACAATAATAACTCGAGTAACTAATAGTAATTAACACCACAAGACTGAAATGTCATCAGTTTCATTCTATATTCTATAATCTGAATACTGTATAGAAATAGCTTCAGGTTCCAAAACTTGTCTCTCCTTAAACCCATTTATCAATAAATCTATAAAAACTCCCTTGACGTAAGTAATAAACACCTGTTCTCTGGCAGTGCTATTAGCTCAGGTAGAAACCAGAGAATAGGCACTGCCATTAAGTGTGTTAGGATGTGTTTAAGATATTGTGCTCTTAGTTTCATATATAAGTTATGCATTTGGGGGAAAGGGAGAAAACTCTACCAATCTTTGTTTCTTCTCCAAACATGACATTTTGACAGAATAAACTAACTTACTGATTTATAGTATCACAACAAATAAAAGGATGTGAGTCTGGTAAAATTTCCAATTAAAAAAATAATTTCCTCTTTTTGCTTATGATAACATTACTTTTCATTTTGACAGAGAGTCTTTTAACTTAGATGAATTCCTGTCCACAGAAATGGCTGGGCAGGGAGTTCATAATTAACTACTTAGTCAATTGGTTTTTTTGAGAGTGTAGTAAGGACTGTCTGTGAAAATGAAATCCAGCAAAATAATGAAATCACCAATTAGGCATGTCTCATCTTAATAAATAGTGATGTCTAATTATGAAAGAATCTGTACTTACTTGCCAAGTGCAAAACACTCCATCTTAACAGTAGTTCCCCTTGCAGCTGTAACTGTGTAAGGAAAATGGACTTCAATTTTTGGTTCATATTCCCCCATGACACCTGGAAAATAAGGAATGTTTAAAGTATGAAATATCATCAGTTTTCCATTATCACAGAAAAACCCTGTGGCTTGCTTTTGAATCTGCCCAGCAGTAAAGCTGGTAATTGATGGAGACAGCTTCGTTTCAACTGATATGCTGTGCTCAGGTCCAGGATATATATTCTGAAATGCTCTTCAGGGTTACCAGCAGCCCAACAGTGATCTTAAGGAAAAGGATTTATTCTTTTCAAATATAGGTTAATATTTAAGTTTTGAAAGATTAAAGTGAGCAATCAATAGAATAGAGACCAAATCTTTGATTACCAGCACAGTGACAATTATGACACATAAATCAACATGTCATGCTGTGTTTGACTAAGGACATTCTAAGCTCACCAAAAAAATCCTCAGACTGCCTAAGAGCATATTTGCACACAGATACAAACACAGATATGCAGTCATGAAACACTCAGTTAGGTCATTTTCAGCAATCCTTTTAATTTGGGAGGTGATTCTTCTTGTTAGAACAACATGCTAAGTACTGTAAGATACAACTATGAAAAACATTCAAGTATGTGAAAAATAAAAACCTGGAGATCAATAGAGTTATCTGGTATTTACTGTGGAGTGACTGACAGCTATGGAGAATCACAGGAGTTTAGAAACCAAGAAAGGAATAGGGAAAGGGAGGTAAGTTTTATAAGACAAAGCGAGTAGTTTTTATTTAATGCAACTTGTACCAAATGCCATAATCAGCATGTCAGGAGAAGAATATGATTCTAACAGCTGTGTTTGGTTCAACAGAAGCTGGGCTATGGGTGTAGACAACACTTAGGAAAAAAAGCTATAATAAACAAAGAAAGAAATGTTTGTATTTTTAGACAAGGAAAACAATAAAATCTGACTTGTTGACAAAGTAGCGACAAGAAAAGTCTTATCTAAATCTATAAAAATCAGTCAAGATTCTTTAAATAATTGTAAGGCAAGTAAATAGGAACAAGACATGAACAGGAAGGAGAGAAAACATATCTGATGCATGAAAGAGAAAAGAAAGGAACATAAGAAGGAATATGGAAGTAGAGAAATATGAGATTTGCAGCTGAGAGAAGACCAGCTGACAGAGATAGATGGAAAAACAACCCACAACCTATAAAAACAAAACAAACCAAAAATAATACAGAAGACTGAAATGGTAAAACATATACTTCTAGCCCTTCAAATATTCTTTATGGGGCTCAGAAGTTTCCAGTGGGGAAAACTTCTGTGCTCTCTTTTTCATGCTGTCCCTGAGGCTTCTGCAGCTTGGTTCTAGGAGAACGTCTGAACATATATACCTTTTAATATTTCATTAGGTGCTTAAGTTTAGCAAGAACATCTAATTGCATTTGATACACGAATCAGATGACAGAAGCAGAAAACATAAAATGCTTTTATTTCAAATAATACAATTCCATAAATAATGTGGCTCTACAAGTAGCAGCAGATTTCTTTTTAAAAAACATAATCCTGCAAGTACGATATGTGCAACAGTGACCCATTTTTCCTCAAAAACATGACAAAATCAATATTTTGACATTGCTTTATGAACTTGTGGAGAAATACTGACCCTTGTATGAAAAGGGAAATACTGAACCAGTTCTGTTATTAAAGCTTGAAAGGTTTTTTGTTTTTTGTTTTTTTTTTTTTTTGTTTTTTTGTTTTTTTTTGGTTTTTTTGTGTTGTTTTTTTTTTTTGTTGTTTTTTTTTTTGTTTGTGTTTTTTTTTTTTTCCTGAGTAGAAAAGCAGGAAATTAACATTTGTGTCCTGGGTATTAAAATAGTCAAGGCATCAACCAAATTGTACTCAATTAAAATTTTCCTTAGCTTAGACTGAAATGATTGCTAGTTTAATCTGTCATAAAAAATATGATGGATTGCTTGTACCACTTGCTTGTATTGTGTCAATAAATTTCATAATTTAGTTACTCTCCTTGTGACTTCTTTCATTGTTTTGTGTTTTCTTTTTATGATTATGAATTCTAGATTCTGACCCAAGGGAATGGCCTGAAGTCGTGTCAGGGAAGGTTTAGGCTGGATATTAGGAAAAGGTTCTTCACCTAGAGGGTGGTTGGGCACTGGAACAGGTTCCCCAGGGCAGTAGTGACAGCATCAAGCCTGACAGAGTTCAAGAAGTGAGATGATACTGTCAGGCACAGGGTGTGACTCTTGGGGATGGTCCTGTGTGGGGCCAGCAGTTGGACTCAATGATCCTTGTGGGTCCTTTTCAACTCAGCATATTCTCTGATTCTGTGACCAATTACATGGTTTATAAGGTATCTGTCGTATCCCCTTCTAGATGTGTCTTTTACAGACCAAAATAACCCCAGACTGTTAACCCTTCCTTACAGAGAATCTCTAATAAACTTGCAAACATTCTTAGTGCCCAAGTTGCACCATTTCAAAATCCATTTTATCATTTTGAGATGTGATGATGAGAACTGCACTGCAATAGTGAAGCTGTAGACCTTTCTATTACACTTTATTACTCTTTTTTGTTTGTTTGTTTGTTTGTTTTTTGTTGGGGGGGGTGGGTGTGGGATTTTTTGTTGCTTGTTCCTTATTGCTTTCCTCACAATTCAGTTCTATTTTATGTTTTGCACTTGAGCTGGTGTTCTAATAAAGGTATCATATGTTTAGGTTTAAGTATTATATAAATTTGTAGAGGGTAATATTATTTGTTGGCTATCCACTCTATTATCAATATTCTTTGGCAGCCCTTCAGGATTAGTTTTAATTTTAACTCTTCTAAATAATTTTATATCAATAATCTTCTCTACTTCTCTGTTCATTTGGTTTCCAGATAGTTTATGTGTGGAATGGTGAATCCCAAAGTATTCTGTGGCTTCACCGACAATCTCCCAGTTCTCCAGGTTGATCAGATAATCCTAAAACAGGTGGATTTTTTTTTTTAATCTACCTTTAATTAAAAATGGGGCTGTCCTTCAGCCCCTCTGAATATTTGAGTTCTTTGACAGTCTTTGACGAGTGACCCTGTAAAGAACTATTTGAAATGAAAGCACACAGTAGAACCTTGACCATTCCCATTCATATTCGCTCAGACTCTTCAGGAAAGTTGTATACATACTGAACCATGACTTCCCTCTTCAAGGGCTGTGTCCTTGGTATATGACTGTGTGGTATGATAATGTGATAAATACAATAATCCTACTGACTGTATCTGTCTTTGTATTTTCTATCAACATACTTGACATAGAAGCAAGACTTACTAGTCCCTGAGATGTTCCTAGGAGTCCTTTTTCTGAAAAAAAACACCTTTTCTACCTACCCTCCTTCTAGTCCTGAGGCTCAGGGAAAGCAAATAGTGCATTCTGCTTCCTTCCATACAGAATTGTGATTTGTTAGTATTCATAATGTCAATATTTCTTCTAAAATCACCTCTATTGAAACTTCAATTAAGAGCCCTTCAGTATTGATAGGGAAACCTCTCTAAGTCCCCTTGTCGTGAACACTACTGAAAGTAATTTTATGATTTATGAAGTATATTTTATGATTCAGCCTTGTATTCTTGAGGTGTTCATTTTAAATCTCTGCCATCTGCTCACTGTTCATACTCACTGACAGGCTTTGTGCTTCAATTAATTTAAAAAAGGGATGTTTTTGCTTTTGAGTAAGACTTTGTTCTGGAAAATGATTGTGTTGCATTGTCGTATCCTATTTAACATTTGCCTTTTTCAGCCCTTTAAAAAATGCAACTTAAAATAGGATCAAATTATTCTTGCCTTTAAAATAATACAGTAAGTCTGAATCCATGTGAGAGACAATATTATCTTTCAGATTTTACATTTTTAATTTACATTAATTCTCTTTGATAAATACAATCTGAACATGTATTGAATACTCTTTGCATGCCATGCCATCATTTCATATTCTTAATGAAATGCTGATCTACTAATGCTTTATACCTTGTCTTGTTCTTCTGGGTTACTGCTGCACTAGCAAGCAACATGCCTGCAGCAACTGAGAGGAAATGTATAAAAATTACTGAGCAATTGCTTGGTGCACCTATGAAAATTAGGAAACAAAAGTCTGTTATTGCAAAGGGATATTTTTCATCCTTATTATTTGTGATCTTTAAGACCATGGAGACCATTACAGTTGCAGAGACATTAAGGGAATTATCAAGGTCTTACCTTCTCACATTACATTGTAATTGCTTTGCTATGGCTGTGGTAGCTCCAGGCTCCTTATTTTTCAGCTTCTGCTTTGGTCACTAGGAACCAGTAACAATAAAACCAGCACCATCTGCATTTTCATAAAGATTTTTGTTCATTTGTATCAGATGCTAAAAGGACCCGAACTTTTAAGAAATATTGAGGCTTTGACTTATGTGCACTACAATCAATCTCTCTCAGGTTTATATACGTGAGTCTCTTTCAGAGGTTTGGCTAAGGCTATAAAAATCCTCTCAGTCATTTTTTAGTTCCAGTTATCAAACATGAAACACAACAATAAATAAAATGGATCAGCACAAAATAAAAACATAATATACGATTTTCAAGTGACTAACAAATCACAGATCTCACATGGTCTGAGCTCTATAGAGCAATGGGATGCTGTTCTCAATGCTGTCGTGCTCTGCAATCCCATGAAAATAGCTCCTTTCTGACAAACCTTTGCCTTTTAAGAGCTGACCTCCATGATTCAGTATTTATTGGTCTAATTACTTAGTTTACTACACTCCCTACTTCACAGGCTGTGTCTTTCGTCTAAGTTAAAATCTGGGTATGCAAGTGCTGAATTTATGATTGGTATGAAACATACTGCTTCAAAATAAATCTCCACATTTTGAAATTTTGTCCAGTATTATAAAAGGGTTTAAAAGTCAGATTTTTCCTGTTTGTTTAAGTAAATCTTACCCCTGGTCTTTATTCTGAAATGCATCATTTCACCTTCCATTTCCCAGTGCCTGGGTCTCTGCCCTTTTAACCAGGGTCTTTTTAGCTAGGGGAGATTTAAAAATAAATAATATTTCTGTGTTTGAAAATGCCAAAGAAAATACTGATTCAAATGACTGAACATATCCCAGCACAAAACACAGTTTGACTTTGTTAGAATTGGTGGCTTGTTAGTCACATGGGCAGAAATGGAGCTCAGTATTTATAGAAGATATGATTTCCCTGTTCTCTCCTTCAGATATTTTTTTACAACAATGCAGTTATCTCACTGTAATTATTCTCCAATACAGGTTAAAAACCCCCAAACTTTCAGAAAATCAGGCTTACTTTTAATAAGTGGTTTCATTCAACAAGTTGTTCCTCTGATTTTGCTGTATATCTGTGACTTGAGATCAAAATCTCAAAATTTACTCAGTGTCCTATGAACCCTAAGCTACAGTGTCTGCATTTCATTTCTCTATGAAAAAAGAAGAGATGACATAATAATGTGATAAATATTGATTAGGAAGTGCTCACATATCACAGGAATAGATGCAGTAAATTTTCCAACATTTATTGATATTACTGCAGCTAAAATTATCCCCTGCAGCCACTTAATGGAAACAGAGAATGGAATAAAGTAGTATGATCAGTTCCTGATTTTCCGTCCCTTCAGCTAAGAACAAGGGAAAGAGCTATAAACAGAATATCAGACACTCTCACTCTGAAAAGGACTGCTCTACCTCTTCATCTAGACTGCCACTCCATGACTTTTAGAACCTCAGATGAAGAGTGTAGAAAAATTGTGAGCCTGTGGCTATATCCATACAGTAAGGTGGTTTTTTTCCTTCATAGGGGGAAAAAAAAAAAATCAAATTGCTGATAAATCATGACACATCATTTTACTCCAGCTCCCAGAACATGATAGCTCCTTAAATCATTTCAGCTAAAACTGTTTAGGTTTGTTTTAAACTGTTTCAGTAATAGCTCTTTAGCTTCCTTTGGAACTTAATTTTGAAGGAACAGGTTACAGGAAATGCTTGAATGAGTGCCTGCTAAGCATTTAAGACAGTAGCTAGAAAAGGTTATAAGATTCCTGGCTAAACATTATGAGAGTTCTAGGGATAAATTGGAAGCCAAATATTTCCTGTGCCCAGGAGAAGGATTAGGTATGGATTGATACTTGCCATTATTTTATCAGCAAATGACACAAGCCCCCTACCTCAGTGATTAAGAGTGTTTGAGAACTTTGAGTGAAGCCCCTGATCTCAATCAGATAATGCAGAAATATTAGTCTAGTTTTTTGTTTGATTGTTTGTTTGTTTGTTGTTGTTTGTTTTGTTTTGTTTTTTTTTTTTTTTAATAGCCTGGACAGTGCACTAATAACAAAATTGGTTTGAATACTCCTCTCAATTTCTGGGATCCTCTTCAGGAGTGATGAACTTGTCCTGCTGCATAAGAATTTTCAAATAATTTCACAGATCAGAAATTGAGTTTCCTACCACACTGTAATGATGATCTGTTGTGTGAAGAAAATACGACAGGAATGTTCACGTATCATTTCATCTCCCATCAATAATCTGTGATGAAAACTAGGGTTGTCTATGGTGTGAGTCTTTTTGTGACAGATGAATATTTAACATTTCCCTGAAGACCTGCACCATTAAATGTCTCCAGACATTTATTTGGAAAGAGACCCTTGAACACACACTGTTACAATGACAGTAAATTGACAACAAAAGTGAATTAATTCAAGTATAATGATGATACCCGCCATTATATCCTGACTGCAGCAGAGATTTTCAGTGCATTGGGAAGAATTTATTGACTCATCTGCTATTAACCTTATTCTAAATGGAAGGACCAGTGTCTGGTGTAAATCTCTAAAAATTTACTGTGGGAATGGTTGTTTTAAGATAACTGTCCACAGCTTTCCTTCCACTTAGAGGTCTCTTAGCCAAGTTTTCTACTATAAATTTATCATTTGAGAAGCACTAAAAATGCCCATGTGAAATTGCATTCTGTAACGCACTGAAATCTAAAGGGCTAACATTGTTTTTGTGTGTTAGAGAGCAAATCCCATCACACATCACTTGATGGAAAGATTTCAATATTTCTTTATTGAAATATATCCTAATATTAAATAAAATTCATTAATTCAGTTTCTGAAAAAAAATTATCATGAATACAGCACAAGAAGGGAACACACTCTAGTTTACAACCAGGGGATAAGCTGTTCATGTGTTTCTAATTATAGAGGAATAAATGTAAAAGAAGGTCATATTTAAATGAAACAAAATGTTGAACTAAAGTTTAAACAAAACTTTCCTCTTCCCACCTTAAAATGCATCTTTTAATTGTACTCCATTTCACTAGTTCAGCAGTTACATGCTAAACTCAATCTAGAAAGCCCTTTCCAGAAATAGCATTACTATCTTGAAATATTTTACTATTTATAACTACTAAGTGACATGTATGTATGTCATACATACAGAATAGCTTCCTATCTCTGCTAAACATCAAATACAACTAAAAGCCCTTCATTTGCAATGGAAAGTGGGTGTGTTATGGCTGAAGTAATGGGAACTAGAACCAAACCCTAAAGGCACAAGAGCAATGAGATAGTCTCAGCAGAATCAACGAGAGAAATAGTGGTGTCTTTTCTAGTTCTTCAAACGAGAGGCAAAAATTTCAAGTGTACAGATCAGGCTGAAGAGGTTTTTGTTTACCTGTGTTTGAAAATATTAGAAAGCAGTAACTACTACAAAAGCTGTTGTTTCTGTCTATGTAGAAAAGTCTCTACTGATTCATAGCCTAGACATCAATCCACCAAATTTCCCATATAGATGTAAAGTGGCATCTAAGCTCTCCTTCTAAACCTAGCACATATGGCTATAGGATGAAACCAAACTTCACCCTTTGGACATTCAGAGATGAGTGAGGTCATCTGAATGGGTGGTACGCAACATTCCAGTATGAAGATCTGTGCATATATAGTTGTAGGGAAACATGAAAATCTGAACATTTTCATTGACTATGTATATATATAATTTTTCTAAGCAGCCATATATATATCAAGAAAAATCAGGATTCACTATACCAGGCAATATAACACCTTGCTTGAGAGGCCCAAGAATATAAGTCAACAAACTCCAAAAGAACTATAACTGGTTTTGTTTTTGTTTTTGTTTTTCATTCCATTTTGTTTTTACAGGACTTGTGTTGAACTTGGCACAAGAAATCTGTGGCAGATTTTTTCAGGCATCACTGGCCAATGTTTACTGTTCCTCGTTTCCAATTGTCTGATGTTCATACAGGACAAATTCACAAAAGATATTAAAAAACCTGGGAAATACTATTTAATCTAAATTATTAGGAGGAGAATCTAATTTTGATGGGGTTTCTAATTATCTTCCTGATGACATGGTCAAAGTTCTTGAAGGACCTAATTTCTCCTATCGTAAGTGACATAATTATTAGTATTATTAAATATGACCTTAAGCTTATTTTTTTTTCTTTGAAATTTATGTTATTCTTTTACAGGATGAAAATAAACCTTTCCAGTTAGGTGCCAAAAGTGTCAAAACTGATGAAGAGTCCCAAGAGAATATTTCCTTTGTTTCTGATCAATGAGAACACTACTACACAAAGTAGTTCTGCTTTAATATTCATTGTATCTAATTAAATGTAAAAAGCTTTGTAAATAAGAAATGTTTTTTCTGTTTAGACTCCTCATATAACAAGTCAAATAAAAGTACCTATCAATAGCATTCAATATGACAATTCTTAATAATCTGAAACAGCTGTAAAGGTTATTTTCATTGTCAATATGGTCAAATTTGAATTCAGTCACCATTTATTAAAATACTACCAACAGCACTTCTGTCTGACATCTTAATAGTTACAGTTCGATGCAACACCTTTCCTAATTCTGAGCAGAATTTAGAGGAACATTTTTTCTCAAGTTCATTTATTTTATGGTTTCTATACTCTGTATATGGATCAGTTAACTCTTTGTGTAAGTTTCGTAAATCATGAGGAGAAGAAGTGAAAATAAAATCACGAGTGCAGATGTGCATTATACACAGCTAGAATCTTAAGATACTGTAGCTAATTAATAAAAACAAAAACTTCATTTCCAGCAGTCAGTGTTTCTATAAACTACTGGTAAACTTGGCAATTAAAATTTCTTTAAGGACATTACCTTAACAGAGATCAAAGCGACTAAATTTGAGCAAACTTTCACAGTGAAGAGTTTTTGCTCTATACCGAATTCTAGAATCTCTTCCAAACCCTCCCCAGTTTCCCTCCTATAATATTGCCCTGGGTTCAGCCCTTTTATTTTATCAAAAGACCATCCCAGGTTGTTCTCTCTATGCCTTTTTTTTAAGTTAAATCTTTAACAAATAGTGCATTTCAATTTTTGAGTGCTCTTTGATAGTGTTCTTAACTATGCTACAATCCCTATAAAAGGGATTGTAAAAGGTTTATTGTATAGGAGCCCTCTATAAAATTAATTCCCTGCCTACCTATAGATTTTCCTACCTATAGATAAGGACCATCAGTGCTGGAGTATCAGGTTTTCTACATAGAAAAAATATTACTATGTTTTGGGAGGAAAATCCTCACAAACCAGCCACCCTCCCCCAGTCTATTTTATAGATCCCTTGCCTTGCCTTGCCTTCCCTCCCCTTCCCCCTTCCAACTTTTCCATTCTCCCTTCCCTCTTTCCCCTTCCCTCTTCCCTCTTCCCCTTCCTCTTTCCTTTCCATTTCATTAAAATAAGACTACACTGAAGTTTCTTAACCCTGATTTTCATCCTGTTATTTTTGAGAACATTGCAGTGGAAACTTGGCACAAGAGCAGAAAAAAAGAGACAAAAAGTTCAAAATATCTGTAACCCATGAAGGATGTATTGTTACTAGAGAAAAGCAGAGATTGTGAGAAGTCTTTTATTTTCAGTTTTCATAGTGACCCATTATCCCATTATTAAAATATCTCATTTCATTTTTAGGGGAGAAACAACATGTTTACTACAGGGTAACGGCTGTCGAGGGACATTGCTATTTTATCAGCCTTCCCCTGGAGCAAATTTTTCATATATTGATCCCCCTGTCAGTGCTATCAATCTTTGTATACTGCTAAAGGACAAACTTGATTTTGCTCAAGCAGTTTGGCTTGGCTTGAAGAAAAATCAAAGTAGGATTATTTCAGGTTCAGGTTCTGTCCTGGAGTATTAAGAAAAGTTCCCACAGTTTCCAGACAGTTTTTATGGACTTGCACAATTCAAACATGAGAGGCAACTGCACAATCCTAAAATATAACCCACATGAAACAGGAAGCCTGGAAGTTGGAAACTCTGGAAAACCTGTCACAATTAAGTCACAGATGAATAAGTACTGTCAATCCCTACTACAACCCAGGTATACTTTGTTGTCTTCTAAAATTCAGCTCAATATTAATAACCACATTAGAAGACAAGACTAGTAACACAAGTAAAAAAACAAAAAAAAAAAACCAAAAAAACCCCCAACAAACAAACAAAAAAACCCATCAAACAAACAAATTAAACAAACAGAGAAAGGGAAGGACTGACAGAACAGAAACATTAGGGTTCATTTAAAAAAAAAATCTAATTATCAGTTAATTAACAATTGTCAGCTTTCTTCAGGGATTGGCAGTCTATGTCTGTGAAACTGCTGATTTTGTTCTATCTTTAATTATTACCTTATTTTCCTATACTGGCCACTCTTATTGCTTAATTTCTATTATTTGGGAATTTACTATGACTTCTTTCAAATTTCCCTTAGTGCTGGGAAAGAGATCTTCAGATAACCCTGTGATCTTCAAGCAACATATCTTAGAGCTTGACCTAAACAAGCATATGCAGACCATACTTCCTCATGGAAAACTAGAAATTAACATCCTTAATACCTTGATAACTGTATTTCAGTTCAATTTGATAACTGTATTTCATCATTATATAAGACTATCAATCACATTGAATTAATAAAATTAGGACAGATAAAATTCAGTTCACAGACTATGATGACATGGAAAAAAAAAGTTGATAAAGTCAAGGTCTGAATTCAGTTACATGAGAATATGTCTGGTCAGACATATTGACCTCTGTTGAGGATAAACTAATTTGCTCTACTGGAATACAGTAGAAAGTATCCTTTAAAATTGTACAGGTTCGTGTTTTTTGTTTGTTTGTTTTTTTTTTTTTTTAAATATCACTATAGCAAAGCCAACAGGCAGTATCTACACAGAAATACACAGAAATAAAATGAAGAATTATTTAATTCTCTCCTAGTAGTAAAGTAAAAATTTACATATTTTCAAGAGAAATAAAGAAGATAAAAAATTTAAAAACCCTGGAATCTTATGCTATCAAACATCAAATATTTCATACTCCCTAGCTTATTATTTCCTAAATTTGGAGAGAGTTTCAATTGTTTTTATGAGTCAAGATAAATTACTGCTCCCAATCATCATCCAGGCCTGCAAAGATCCATTTTAACAACGTTGTTTATTATTTGTAAACAGTTATTAAATAACTCCTCAAAGTTTGTTATGCATTAGAAGGCAGTTAATGAAATGATGCACAATTTTTTTTCCTGCTAAAACTTTTTATCTTCTCAGATAGAATTTTAGAATGTTTTTATAACCCAGCTTGAAGTGAAATTGAATTATATTAAATGACTGATTGTCAAGGACATCTGAACAAATGAGGTATTCATTTTATTCAGAATCCATTGAAGGATTTCTTGATGTTTTTATTTAATTTGCTTCATATCAAGAAGCTAAGTTCCCCTTTGAGACACATCACAAAAGAAATAAAAGATTAATAAAATCCTATGAAGTTCCTACAATCTTTCAGTTTGACATAATGCCTTAATATTATTCCATTTCTTCCTCATAGATAAATAGAGACCAATGTTGTCATTGGAGTGTTTTTGTCACAAGCTGTCTAGTCCCCTGGGTACAAGTACTGTATATACATCAAAATCCAAGAATGATGATAAATATAGCAATTAGAATATTCTTGAGTTAATGATACATATGTCTAGAGAATACAGACTATATGAATTGTTTTATTTATATAGTGCCATTTGTAAAAGCTGTTTAAAACCACAAGCTCTTCCTGTGGTTTCTAATAAATGTGCTGACTGCATAGGGTAATGTCAGTTATGATGCCAACCAACCACTGGAATTTGGAAAGCTGCATGATTTTTAAACCTAAGTGACTATTTGAAAAGTTCAAAGTTATTCAAGTAATTCTATAATAAAAAAGCTTAAAAAGCCATATTCAAAATCATATAGCATGACTCAGCAAACATAGCGTCATGTATATTTTCAGGTACTTTAATGCCATTCTTAATTTCTCACTTCCTTCACAGAATCAGAGAATATGCTGAGCTGGAAGGGACCCATAAGGATCGAGTCCGACTCCTGGCCCTGCACAGGACCAGCCCCAAGAGTCACATCATATACCTGAGAGTATTGTCCAAATGCTTCTTGAACTCTGTCAGGCTTGGTGCTGTGACCACTTCCCTGGGAGCCTGTTTGTGTACCCAGTCACCCTTCTTGGGTGAAGAACCTTTTCTTAATATGCAACCTAAACCTTCTGTGACACAACTTCAGGCCATTTCTTGGGTTCTGTCACTGGTCACCACAGAGAAGAGATCATTGCCTGACCCTCCTCTTTTCCTCAAAAGGAAGTTGTAACTGCAATGAGGTCTCCCCTCAGTCTTCTCTTCTCCAGGCTGAGCAAACCAAGTGACCTCAGACCCTCCTCATATTCCTTTCCCTCAAGGTGCTTCACCATCTTTTTCCTTCACAAATTACTTTAGTTTTCTTTAACTAATGAGCACTTCATTTCAACAGTTATCCCATATTTTGGAGTATAATGGATGTATATTTTAAAATATTTGTCATCACCCCATAATATTTGTCAATGGACAAGGCAATATAATCCAAGGCTATTTCTATCAAAATGAAAAAGTACAGTACAATTAATGGAATTTTTTTTTTTTATTTTAATCCCAGATACTTTTTAAAAGGCCCATATTATTGCATTTTGTAGAGGAGGTAAAACAAGGCAAATATCTTAAATAATAAGTATGATTATCAACCAGAATATTCCTTAATACTTTTTCAAGGTAGGTGTATGAAGACTGCAAGGTTGGGCAGAAAGTTTGGGTCTCTTCCATGAGAAACTTGCTCAGTCATACAGGAAAGCAAGCAATTTACTATGAAATACCAAAGAACTCCATGACAATAAAGGAGCTTTTCAGAAATCCCAAGAGACTAAAATTAAGGCATAGAAGCATAGTGGAAGTTCATGTTTGTGAAAAAACAAATCAGAAAACTGAGAAACTGTTGAGGAGCTGTTCATCTATGTGCAAATTCTTCTCCAACACTCCAGCATAGCTCAGAAGTTTGGATTGTCACAGTGGTGTGACAGCCAGCCATGAAACACAAATTTACTGGGGGCTGATATATACTATCTGCTTGACATTTAAGAAAATCTGCAGTTTTCCTTCATAGATTTAGTTTCTAACGGCAGTGACATAGACTGCTGCCTTTACCTTTATTTACTCCCTCAATTTCTTACACTGTGTGCCTTTGTACTGTTAGCACAAGATGGATAACTAATCTGAATAATAATAATGAATTTCTGCACAAAATGGAACCCAATAAAATCATGAAGAAATGTCATATAGAATAAATAGAACAAGATATGACTAATAAATATGACAATAAAATTCAAATACTTAAAAAGACAGTAATTGTTAAGGTTTTTTAATTTTGAAAGTTTGATGTAAAAAATTATTGGGTTTACTATGTCAAATGAGTAAAATTAAACACCTGAAACTCAATAGTTAGCATAGGTACTAAACAAGCAAAAGAAAATAGGAAGTGTTACAGCAAAACAAGCAACTTTTTGCTAAAGAGGCTGCATGCTATGCAGATGGAAATTTAAATTTGCTACAATGAATAAACATTAACTTAATTGCATGCTAATTAGGTGAACATACATTTAATTTACTCCCTTAAACTAAGTCATCTGTATTTAAATCCAGCTTTCGGACTGCCTCTCCAGCATAGGACTAGTCTTAGTTCTAGCAAAAGATATAAGCAAGACAAAAGACTCTCTCTCAGAAGTTTCTCTCTTTCTTTGATTTATGTAGGTATGGATTTACATATCCTGAATTGCTGATCTGTTTCTGTGAAGAACTAGAAAGCATAATTAAATGTGGAACATCTTGGAAAAAAGGGAAATATAGGCACCTATGGAATATTCTCAAAAATAACATTATTTTTGCAGAAAACAAAATCTCAATTATAAAGTAATAAATAGTAATATTTTTTGTTGTAAAAGAGCAAATAACATAGCTGCCTCTATAGGCAGATATTCCAACAGAATCAGAGCTACATATCATTTATATTGCAATATCATGTGCTCCATCCATAAGAGGTGTTATTGCAAGGTTTTTTTCTTTTGATCTTTGGGAAAAAAAATCCTAAGCCACTTTTTGATAATAAGATTATTTACAGAAAAAGATACTGCAGTCATATGCCTTGACGAAACTCAAAACTATCATTGTAGAGAAAGCTGTTGTACTTTTCTTGGTGGTACTTAGTCAGTGCATTGAATTGGAGCTTAGAACTGTAACAGGTCTTCAGTCCAGCAGCAGGTAAAGATTTCAGCAATACAATCTCCATTCAGCTGTCTAACTATGCGTGCCTTGTGTCATCTGACATCACAGAATCACAGAATCATTCGTGTTGGAAGAGACCTTCAAGATCATGTAGTCCAACTGAATGCGGCACAACCATAATCAACCTTTAACCACATCCCCGAGTGCCACATCCAAGTTTCTCTTGAACTCTTCCAGAGAGTGACTCCAGCACCTCCCTGGGCAACATATTCCAATGCCTAACCACTCTTTCAGCGAAACCTTTTTTCCTCATATCTAATCTGAACCTCCCCTGGAGTAACTTCAGGCCATTTCCTCTTGTCCTATGAAATATGGCAGAAGACACGTCTCTCTACAACCTCCTTTTAGGTAGCCGATGAGAACAACGAGGTCCCACTGAGCCTCCTTTTCTCCAGGCTAAACAATTCCAGTTCCTGCAGCTGCTCCTCATAGGATGTTTCCCAGACTTTTCAACAGCTCCATTTCCTTTCTCTGGACTCACTCTAGCACCTCAATGTCCTTTTTAAAGTGAGGAGCCTGGAACTGGACACAGTACTGAAGGTGCAACCTCACCAATGCTGAGTACACAATTACTTCCTTAGTCCTGCTGGCTACATTATTCTTGATACACAATAAAATGCCACTGGCTGTCTTGGCCACCTGGGCATACTACTGGCTCATGTTCAGCCACTGCCAACCAGCACCCCCAGATCCTCTTCCTCTTCTTGGCAGCTCTCAAGCCATTTTGCCCCAAGCCTATAGTGCTGCATGGGGTTGTTGCGGTCAAGCAGGACCTGCCTTTCCTAAACCCATGTTGTCTGGGCTGATCCCCTGGTTGTCCTATACATGCTGTGTGATGGCACTCGGAATGATCTTCCCTGATGCCGAGGTCAGTCTGACAGGCCTGTGGTTCCCTGGATCATCCTTCTGACCCTGCTTGTAAATGAGCCTTATATTTTCTGATTTCCAGTCAACTGGGATTTCTCTGGATAACAAGGACCTTTGTTAAATGATTGAAAGTGTCTTGGTCAGCACTTTCGCCAGTTCCCTCACTACTGTTTGGTGCATCCCAAAAAGGCTCATAGACTTGTGGGTGTCTAATTGGCATAGTGGGTCAGTAACCATTCTCTCCTGGCTTGTGAGGGCCTCACTCAAATACCCATCAGTAACTTCCAGCTCTGGGAGTTAGGTGTCCTGAGGAAAACTGCGCTTCATATTAAAGACTGAGGTAAAGAAAGCATCAAGTACCTCGGCTTTTTTGTCATCTCCTAACACTATGCTACCTTCTGTACCCACCAAAGGATGGCGACTCTCCTTAGCTCTCGTTTTGTTGCCAGTGGCCAAATGCATGAGTGAACTCTTGGCATTCTGCAGCTGCCGTGTATGCCCCATGTGCCTGAGAGCATTTCAGTGTGGCAGTGGCCACTTGGATTGAGGCAACTGAACTGAGCCCTAAGGAAACAGACATTGCTCAGCAGCAAGATATGCCTCTCTCTGTCAGTGACGGAACACCAGGATAGCAAGGTGGAGTAACTGTTCTAAACAAAATACATCAGGAGGTGTCAGCTCGCACCTCAGCCTTCACAGTCCTAAGTATTCTCCCAGCTGTTGGATTTTTTAAAAGAAACGGCCTCCATGAAAAACTTTCATTTGCCGATTGCTACAGTAAATACACGGATATACTGAGAAACAATAAAATCATGGTTCTTAATTGAAGTATTTTTTGTACAGTATCCTTGCTTTCATGTGGCACCCAGAAATAAGGCCTCTCTTACCATCATTTCTCAGTGTCAGAGGTGTAGGAGGACTCAAAACTCTGGCATTTGTCACTGTGTTTTTTACCAGGCATATATAGCTGCCAACATCGGATGTTTGCACCTTGGAGATGTAGAGATTGCCTGTCTCCTGAGAGATGAAGCGTCTGCTGTCTTCTGCCACAAAAGATGGGAATTCATTAAATACCCAGCTATAGATGATCTCTAAAAGAACACAGAAAGAAATAAGAGAAAGTAGTTATAGAAACAACACTATGTGTTGTTCATAGACACAATAAATAAATATTCAATAGCTTTACTTCAATAATCTAGGGGGAAAAAGCTAAAGGTTTTTAAAACTTTGTTTAGTTGGCTTAGAATTGAAGAAAACATTTTTTTTCCTCTCCTTGAGATTTTGAAGATAGCATAAACCATGCATCCACAAGTTCACTGGGAAGACAGATTTAGTTGAGGAAAAATAATTAAATTATTCATCAGTCTCAGAAAACAGCAATAAAATATTAGATAATTCCCTTTTCTAGTCTTGCAGGTCAAACCAAAAATAATATACAAAGCATTATTTTCTCTATTTGTTCAGATTTGCAGTGAAATATAACAGGATGCTTCTTACAGGGACCTATGGATGACTTCTGCAAACGTGTACAAACAGTTTTTAATCTGAATGCCTGTTTTTAAAATCACCAGAATGTAATAACTATTCAGCCTACCTTGTTGGTAATATCACCACCCTACACTTTGATCTTTCACATCTGTTTCACTCAAGAATTTCTGAACCCTTCCTTTATGCAGTTTAAATCCCTATGATTAATGAATAATTCCTTAAACCCAAGGTACCAGCTAATCAGTGGTTTTTAAAAATGGCAATTAAATCCAGTCCCTTGGTTCTTATTTTTATCCCACAAATAATTCTATTTACCTAAAAATGATATACTTTTCCCTTTATACTCATCATAACTGGGTGAGAAAAAAAGGTTATTTCCTATTATTCTGTATGAGATTGTATCGTGGTTTAATAAAATCCTAGATTAATTTATGTCTCAACACTAGAAGTATCAGTAAAGTTAATGAGATTTTGAATTAGCAGTGTATTCCTTGCAGGGAATTATTCATATGGAGTTTCACCAATTCCGACTTTAAAGCCTTAGCCTTATGTATTCTTTACACATTGTTCTCCTTTCAATCTTATCTTCCATTGTTTCATTTTGTCCTCACATCTTACAAAAATATAGTTCATTACTTAAACTGGCACATTGGCTATAAGGCAATCTCTTCTGTAATGACCCCCCTTGAGAGTCTTCAAAGAACTGGTTTCAAAATGAGATAAGCCAAAGTTAGTCCAGCTGTGTAAAGTCCCTGCTGCTGCTCCAAGATGCAAATAGCTGCATTGGTACAGCAAGTTCCAAGCTTTTAGACTGAAATTTCTTGGGTGACTATTCTCAGCTTCAGCAGCAATAGGAAGACAGTAATTTCAAGTATGTCAGTCTAGTTCTTTCACACTTTTATCTCCAGTACAGTCAAAATGTTTTCTTGATATAAAGTTAGTTGGAAAATGAAAGGGTCAAAGGGGTGAGTGGAAATGCCTCGAAATTTAAATTTTGCTGTATGCTTTTCTACTAATGATAGGAGAGAAACTGATACAGCTGTTCCTACTACTAGAAGTGTGAAACACATTAACATCCTAGCCTGGTGTGCAGTTGGACTGTAGCACTATAGAAAGCAGTAGAAATTCCAACTGCTTTGTCCTTTCTATCCTTGTGTTTACTGTCTCCTGACACAGTGGTAAGAAAGGAATAGAAAAGCACAATGATTGCTTTTTCAACCAAAATAAGCGAACAGTGTAAGCAGTGTTGTAGAGATGCAGTGTCTTCTGAATTAATTTTTAAGAAGTTTAGTCCAGTTTTGAAATCAGATGAAAATTTTCTCATGAAAAACTGACGGTATCAGTACAAAAATGCTATGTTAAGGGACCAAATATACTTACCTAATAGGAGGGGAAGACTGCTCCAAAATGGGGAATTAAACTGCACACATGGATTTTTTGCCTAAAATCTTTTTCAGATACAATAGTAATTATAAGTGGTTACACAGGACCCTGAAGAATTGAGGGCTCTCCGAGAGCTCTCCAAAGTGTTCAAATTTTCCTTCCTCTTCTGTTATATTTCAGGAAAAATACTAATTAACCTCAAATACTTCTCTCTGAAAATTTCATTGCCACATTTTGCCATGGCGTCTTATCTGGCAGAAATGATTCATGGCAGCATAAAATTCTACAAAGTGACGATGAATACACAAGTTCAGGGAAAATGCATAGGCTTTAAGTGAAGACACCTGTTGCCAAATCAAATGGAAAGCAATCAGTCTCACTAATTGCTCTGGTTTAAAAGTAGTTCAAACCAAATGCAAAATAGTTATCAGTGTGAGTTCGTTGGCAGTTCATGTAGAATAGTTTTCCCCATTTGCAGCCTAAACCCATAAACAATTAATTATTCATTTATTAATTAGAATTAATTCAAAGGAAAAGATTTCAGGCAATAAATTTTTGTGCCTCTAAGGAAATACAATACTTAGTCTTTGCCAGTGCTGAATCCAGGGGGATGCTGTCATTTTTTCACCTTCTTAGTTATTTTTACTGTTAAAAATGGTGTGATGGATGAATAGATACTGGGATAGGGTCCTGAGATAAAAATGGAACAGAACTGCCGAATGCCAAACTCAGAGCATTTATGCTATAAAGCTGTGCTTAATGCCTTTTATTTGTGTGTGTACCTTCAGCATCTGTATTCCAGCCAGGAGCCAAAACTCCAAAGCCCAGAGAAAAACTGTTAGTGGTTTACGTCTTGATCACTGTCAGACCACTGACATTGAAAGAATTACTCCTATTTTTCATTTCTAAAAACCAAAATCCTGGGGATACACTTTAAAATACCTGAAGACTTTGCAACTTAAGGCTCAGATCTGGCACCTATCTGGAATTCTTGATCTCTGTTGCAGATGAAAAACCTCTTACACATTTTATGATTCTTTTTTTTCCTGTTCGACCTGATTAATGAGTTCAACAGTTTCTTAAATAAAATTGTGAGGGTTATGTCCATACAGTATGCATAGGCATCAGTGGAAGTACTTCAGGAAAATTATGCAATTTCTAATGCATGCTATGCAGACCAATCAGAAACAACCACAGCTGGCTTGGGATCTGGGGACCCCAGAGTTTTTAGCTGACAGAAATAGATGGATGATCTTGCAGAAGTGATTTTACAAAAAGGTGTTCACAAAATGATTGCAATTAAAGGAAAATGGGTGTACTTTGACATTGATCCATTGTGCAAATACCTCACAGTTCTAAATTTGCAGCCATAGTAGAGGATGAAACATACACTGGTGTTCATATTCTGTAACTCTGACTGTTCCCACTTTGTATGCCAGCTAAATTACAACTTAGCGTTCATAAAATACGGAATTGCTAGCAGAGGCTGGCCAAGTACAAAAACTGGGGGGTTGCTTTTTTTCCTGTTGTTAGTTTGTTTTCATTCTGGCAGTGTCATGCATAAAAGAATACCCAAATGATTGCAATGACGTATAAAAAGTAACTTACAAAGAGGCACTAATGGAGAATCAGCATTTAAAACATTGCTTTCTCTAGATATACAAGTTTGTCATCTATAGTACATGCACGGAAAAATATTCTAAACAGCAGTGAATGCAGTTACATGACACAAGTCCCACAGCAGTTCAGCACAGGAGCACATGTAAACTACAAGAAAAGATGCATTTAAATATTACCAGAAATCCTACTCCTACAAAGTGGTAAACTGCTGAGTGAACTTTTTTGAATTTCACAACAAGAAGCCTGAGACCAGACAGATAACACCAGGCCTATTTGTACACAGCTTTATTTTTATTTTTATTTTATTTTTAGTGAGCATCAAGCCTGAGTTCTCCTACAGTGGATAATGTTAAAAGATTATAGAACTATTGTCACTTGACTAAGCACAAATACAGCTGTCATTATATTAACTTAATAAGATACTGAACTCCAAAGATGCATCTGAAGCCTGGCAACTTACTAACGATGACCTTCAAGAGATTTTGAAGCTAAAAGTCAGTGCTACCAAAATATCAATAAATCAATCTAAACCTGTAAAATCAGATAGTAATTACTTTAGCTGTGGAACTTCTGAAGTTATCTACTTTTCAACAAAGACTAAGTAAATGTTTTTTCTATGCCGTACTCATTTTGCTTTCAACAGGGAAAAAAAAAGTATAAGTGAAAGGAACAAACTGAACACTGCAGGATACAGAAGTTTAGAGTATTTTTATAGAATATATGCTGAGTTTATTTTTTATTTTTATGCCCATCTATTTTATTTTTAATGTGACACCTATGCCAAAACAACAAGGATGATGCAGAGCCCTTCCTGGAAATTGCAGTTGACTGCCAACACTAAAGAAACTTTTACACAGATACTGTTCATCAACACAAACAGAAACAGAGAGTAAAAAGACAGAGTAATTATGAATTATTGAACAGTTGTAAATTGACATTCTCGTGTGGCTGAAGGACTCCTCAGCTTCTAAATTCTGTCATTTACAAAATCTTGGTGTAAAAATGATATAAGTAATTTTGGTAACAGCAAAACTGGTATTTCCTTTTATGAATGACCAGTCTTGTTTACAGAAGAATGTCTCTGAGGAGATTTGGATCTTTTTTCTGAAGATAATTTGGAAAGCCTTCCTAGTGTCCAATTTGTTTCTGTGTTTTATTAAGCACTGTTTAGTGGGCTATGTACCTGAAATCTGGGTCACTTGGTGATAAAGTAGTAAGAAGAGAGCGTCTATTTCCTGCCAGAATGAATTTATAGTGTGAAAGCTTTCTTACTATAATTTCTTAAATGATTTTCACAGTTCTATTTTCTCTGTTAAACAACACTAATTCCTAAACTGTCACAATGTGATGTACTTCCCATAATGGATGAAGCTGGAATACTGACATATCAGCATTTTTGCTAGTGCTGTACTGTGCTTTTGGAGATATCATTCTGATGCAGAAAATGTCAGTACTATAATAATGCAAAAGTCTTTCTGTCATTGTGGGTCAGTAAGAAATAACCCCTTAAGTATTATAAAGAGAGATTTGCTGGAAGCACTCAGATAGCACCAAATATTCACTCCTGTATTTGTTAGTGCCTGAATGTTTCCCAGATTTGCTTCAGGGTTTTTCTCATAAGAAATTGCTTGTTTCATCCTTTTAACATGAGGTTTCTGGACAGCCTTTTCATCAGCGGTATTTTGGGTGAAATTGAAGACATAACAAGAAGGTCACCATATAAACTTTTAATGTCTTTAGAAACCTAAACATACAGTCCATAACATTGTTAATTTTGCATATTCAAGGGCAAAAGCATGCAAACACCCATCCAATTATTGCGCTTTTGCAGAGTTATAATGTTTGTACAAGAAATAATTCTGGTTTTAGTCTTCTTTTTGTGATGCAGTGGGAGATCCTTTTAGAAAAATATATTTCTATTCCTCTATTTAGGATTTACTTTGATTACTCTAATTCCACAAGATGGCAGTACTTGATGAATAAATGGTACTGATGTCTAATGACAGACAAAAATCTGAGATAATCTGGGAGTTTTAGCAACCCTGAAGGAGTCGCTTCTTCTGGTTTTGCTTTTCTTTTTTTTTTTTTTTTTCTTTTTTGTTTTTCAGTTTATAAGAACACCAGCAAATACTACACTCAAGATTACAGGCTGAATTTACTATACATAGCTATAAAGCATGAAATGTGCATGACATTTAGAAATACTCTTTTTAAATGAAATAATGTATCAGGAAAAACATGATTCTACATCTCCCCTGCTGAAAATACCAAGCCTTATTTTATATCAAGCCTGGCTTTCACTTCTTTAATCACAGTTGTCATTTGGATATTCTGTTTAGAAGCCACAGAATAAGAGTGCAATATGCAGTCTCTAATGATGGGGAACACCTCACATTCAAAACGAAAGAGGCTTCTGTCTAGCTAAAAGGAATGATAACAATGGGTTTTTCCTCCAGCCTCCCCCCACAACCAGATAAATAATTTTTGTGCAGTTTTTTTGTGCTGCTGTGGTTTATTATCAGTGCTCATTAACCCTCCAAGAAAATACTTAATGAAGGTAATGTATTTGTTGCATTGTAATGCATCCACATAGAGCAAACAGGTATTGTCAATTTATCAGCTGGCAATGAAATTGCCTATTTCCTTCTCAGGGGGCTCTGTATCTACTGCTCACTTACCCGAAACACAATTCTACCAATCAGATTCAACTACAGTGATAAATCTCCAAATATTTTCTTTCTTATAATCATTCACACAGCCATTAACTAAAAATATAATAGAAAAGGTAAATGCACTGCCAGAATAGATCTCATAGTGGAGGTTCCAAATATTATACTGCCATTACCAGTGTATATATAGGCTCATTTGTACTTTCACATATATGAAATGTAGCTAGTCATTAGAACATATAAAGACTGTTGAAATGTCCTTCTTATACAAGTGCTTTTTAAAGAGACCACATAACGTACAACAAAAAATATGGCTTTAAAAAAGACGTTAGATTATCGTGTATATTTGATTGCAATGGACGTGATTTTTATAAAAAATAAACCCATTCCAGAAAGCATTATAGAGTTAGCAAAACCATGTGTTATTTGGGCCCTTCTTTTGCCCTCAGGTAAGATCAGATGTTGTCACACCAGTCTTAAAAATGTCCAGTGAGTTATATTCCTAAATAGAGAACTTTAAAATAGCCTATTTCTTTTTTCTTTGCTTGGATAATTAGATAGTTTTCCTTAATATTTGTCTCTTTTTTTTTTTTTTTTTTTATTGCTCTGTATTATTTATACCAAATACCATATTAAAAGTACTGAAAATGTGTTACTAAAGAGCTTTATTAAACCTTTACAACTGCAATGGAAGACCATTATCGCTCTGCATATCAGGCTTCTGTTTGAAAGGCTAAATCAGCCAAATCTTTTCAGCTTTTCTTTAGAAGTCATGAGTTCCAATCCTCTGCTTGGTTTAATTAATATCATCTCTACTGCTTTTCTACATCTTATAGTGTAGGACCTGGAGTTGGACATTAACATAATTTGAACAATAATCACTTCTACTCCATAGGTAGCAGTTCTCTTAGTATGTCCTAGAATTGTACTATTGAATTATCCATTCTGTTACATACTCCATTATTTTTTGTAATAGTGTTTTTTTCTATGTTGTTTAATCACTTGCTTTCCTTTGTCCTATTTGTATGTTTAATCTTTAATAAATAGAGTAATCTGAACTTTGCTGAATTTTGTGTTGTTCAGTGGAAGTAATTTCTCCAATACACTGATCCTTTCGGATTTTCATTCTGTACTCTGCACTGATTGTAATCTCTGGCAGGAGTCATTCTCAAATGCTAAATACACCTTTCTTTCCACTAGGTCACTCACAGTTTTAAAAAATAAAATAAAATTTGATATGATCTCTTCTTGACAAATCCATAGTGGTTGTTTCTTAACACCTTATTATCATCTTAATGCCTACAAATTCAGTAATATTTCGTTACTTTACAACTGCAGAACGCAAGCTCTGACTGTCTATGAACCTTCCTTTATTGAAACAAACCAAACAAAATCAAACAGAACAACAACACAAACCAAACAAAAATAATAAAAAATTATTTTCTTAACATACTCTGAAATAATTTTTGAGATTTGTAGTAACATTTTCATGTAAAGTTATTGTTCAGACATGTTATAAGTTCAGAATTTAAGGCCATTTTACCCATATATGTTGTTGTCTTACATAAGCAAAGAAAATGTTAAAATAAGAAAAAATTATGGCAAAAAAAGAAAAAAAGCTGATGAGAGGAACAAGTATATTTGAAAGAAGTTTTTCAAGGGTGATAAACACTGGGAAGAGAAAACTCTGGCCACAAGGCAAACTACAAATAAGTTTTAAAATATTTTTCAAACAACTAAAAGATTTTTAACAGTAGCTCTACTATTGATACACATCAGTCGTTAGGCAGGAATTGAAATCAATACTTATGTAGAAAATTTCTGAATGTTCCATATAAATCAATGTTCTACGATTCATAACATGGCAGCTAATACAGGTGTCACTGTATAATGCTATTTGCTATGAAAAGCAGACAAAAAATTGGATGTTGAAGAACAATACAGTTAAACAGTGTAAATATGTAATAACAGAGAATCACTACTGATACTATTGAAACATTTAGCACTGGTAGGACTAAGGCAGTGCTTGTTCCCCTGTACTCATCAGTGGAGAGGCAGCACCTTGATTCCTGTGTTCAGTTTTAGGCCTCTCACTACAGGAAAGACAGTGAGGTGCTGCAGCATGTCCAGAGAAGGGCAATGAGCTGGGGAAGGGTCTGGAGCACAAGTCTGATGAGGAGCAGCTGAGGGAGCTGGAGAAAAGGAGGGTCTCTGCAACTGAAATGAGATTGTAGCAAGGTGGGTGTTGGTCTTTTCCCAAAATAACTTCTGAAAGGATTAGAGGAAATGGCCTCAGGTTGTGCCATGAGGAGGTTTGAATTGAACATTAGGAAAAATTTCTTCACCAAAATGGTTATGAAACACCGGAACAGGCTTTCCAGGGAAGTGGCTGAATCACAAACCCTGGAGGTATTTAAAAGATGTACAAGATATGGCAGGCAGGGATGTTGGACTCAAGATCTTAAGGGTGTTTTCCAATCTAAATGGTTCTATGATTAGTAATTTCCAAAGATAAGAATTAGAGTTAATTTTGGTCTAACATTAGAAAGGGTAATCAGGAAGATGCACATCATTATAAATTCATCAGTTTCAATCTTAGATGAAATAGTTCAATGACTGGTATGAGACTTGATTAATATCCAGTTTAAAAAGTGGAATATAAGTAACAATATTGAAAGAAAATACATCTAGTCAACTAACTCAGTGTATTTTTATTGTTCTTTTTATTGACAAAGACAGCAGTTTCTCTAATGTGCCTACAATTTGAATTCATGTTTTATGAAAGATCATACTGATTGAAATAATTGGAATAATCTCAAAATTAACTTATTGTGCATAGAAAGGTTCACAAACTGACTGCAAAGCATGATAGAAAGGACCAGATCTGGAATTCTTTTTCCTCCACTGCTGACCATTTTAAAAACAAACATATGCAGCTGTAATCACTGACCTACAGGAAATATAAAACTTAGCAAGGGTAAATATTCCCTCTGATTTGGTAACATAATATTATTATAACTTTTATAATGATGAAAATGTGTTGAATTTCCAGTAATACAAGTTGATTGTTTTGTAATAACTGAAATGAACAAGAGTTGTGTGATAATGATTAACTCCATATTGTACTAATATGAAAAGTGTGGCACTGGAAAAACATGAGTATATTGTTTAATGATTGGGAAAATGCATCAGTGTATAGAATACATACGGAAATTATTTACTCTTGCAAAATGTTCAACAAAATTTAAAGTATTTTTTTTCCCTTTTTTCTCTCTCACACTTTATGTTCTCTTGTTCTCTGATCATGTTATGACACTTGCATTTTAATGGCACTTGTGTGCTAATTACTTCAGCACACTCTACTTTTTCTCTAAGTCTGCTGCAGTGGTGAGTACAATGAAAAGTCAGACTCCGGAGCTGTGTTACCTGCAGTGAACCCCAGAATTCTGCACCCAGGGGGGCTACTGCATTACATGGAAATTTCATTTTATGACTATGCAATGATACCAATAGTTATGCATTTTAAAGGCATAACTAGAACATTCATTGATAAAAAAACAAAAAACAAACAAACAAAAAAAAACAACAAAAGCAAACAACAACCAAACAACAACAAAAAAAACCCTAAGTAATAACAGGATGATGATCATCCAAATTTGTAGAATACCTCTCTGTCAAGTGTAAGAATGACATTAACTCTTTTAGCTGAGAGAGGCAAAATGGCTGCATGCCTTACTTTCCTCTACTCATCACTTAGCAGTAGAAGATCTGTCAAGCAAATTCTCTAATTTGGCTGCAAATACTCACTAGTACTCCAGTTATCATAGTATCAGTCTCTCAAGATGTTCATAAGTATGTTTCAGTTTGCTTTTTTTTTTTTTGTATTCCCAAGAAAGAAAGCAATTTAAAACTGTTCCTTTATACCTCAGTCTCCTTGATTCCTTAAGCCAGGAAGCATTAATAGTAGCAGAAAGATTTAATTTCAGGCTTCTGGGTATAGAAATGAAAGTAAAAGGCAACTGTAGTTCTACTTTATCCTTCAAAACACTCTTTTCTACCAGTTTCCACCACTCTACATGCAGCTGCTGTCACAGGAACTGTACTGTCAAGAATCTGTGGAGTTGCCTTTGTATGGCTGCACACGCTAAACTTAAGATTCAGCCCACTGCTTCTCTGATTTATATTCTCTTGTCTCTAGGTGTTTTAATACAAATTCAAAGACTTTCGCTGGGTTTATCTGAAGGTCAAGGTTTGGTGAATTCCACCATGGCTATGGCACAATATGATTGATGAATCTTCCTTGGACCTTTGCTCCTATGGTACTTATTATCCTGAGATCTCAAATCAAGGACAGTACCATTACCAACACTTCTTTATGGGAAAACTGAAGAAGATGGAAGGAAGTGACTTCGCAACAGCCATGAGTCAAGCCATAGTGTCCACTGATACATAATTCTTTTAATTTCTAATATTCATTCCTCTCCTCACCAGCTCTTTGTACAACTACAAGAAATGCTAAAGCACACACACAAAAGGTTATACTCAATGATGCATTAGGAGCTGTGTGGATAAACATCAAAGATAGGTAGGTGCTCCCTCATCCTCTGAATTTGATTTTCAAACACAAAAAAAAAAAAAAAAAAAGCAGTATAAACCACATAATTCCCCCAGGTTCTAAAGGTCTAGTGCTGAACTCCTTCTGGCTATATTTTCTAGGCTTAAATATATCAAGGAATGGATCCTTCTTTACATTTTTCTGAGCTCCAAGGAACATGTGAACATATGCTTCAGAGAATAGCATAAAACCAATTTTATAGTCCCCAAAAGAAAATTTTTACATAATAATAATGACAGTGACAGATGATTTTTTTCCACCTTAATTAAAAATAAAATAACTCAAAGTGGAGATGATGAGGAAGAAACATGTCACATTAGCAAACTGTCCCAGAATGCTGATATTGCTATTAAACTACGTTATAAGAATAAATCACTACAAATAACCTCAGCAACAATAAATCATTTAAAATTTAACAATGTAGAGAACACAGCTCGTACCTGTTTCTACAATACAGACAATTCACTGTTGAGTCCCTGTGCACCCTGCTCTGCACTACTGGAAACCCAGTGAACTGCTTCCATCCATCTTCTACTTGTCACATAATTGTTATTTAGAGAAAATACATTAGCCTTCTGTTGTCTTATTTTCAGCCTAGGCCAGTGTCCCATGATTATATCTCTCCTCCTAAAACTTAGCAATAGCAGTCCAAGTGACACTTTATATACACATATGATATGTCACATTATATATTATATATTATATACATACCACATAAAAAAGAAGGCATTTGTCCAACTCTGATTTTTTTTTTTTTTACTCTAAAAGAACAGTCAGTCCTGCTCCTTCTTGTGTTCACTATGAGTGTAGTTTTCAGAAGTCTAATTCTCTTTTTCAAAGCCATTTTTCATTTAGGCATGAATCATGACCTTGTAAAGTCAAAATATCTGGACTGTAAATCAGTGAAATTTTAGGGTTTTTTTCTTGAAATATTCTTTATAGACCACCCTCTGTTATTGTCTGTAAAATAGGTAGTGATTCTTCCTTCTTGCATTTGATAGAGTTTAAAAGAGACTCTTCAGGATTGAAACTAGTTTGCTGAACTCCTGAAACACCTTGTGGTTCTTCAGGAAGAGCCACATCAAGACAAATAATTTATCAGTTTTATCTAAATCCTCTTTTTCCATTCTCTTTTCTTTCTTCTAATTTTTTATCCCTGCTATTTCTTATAGGATACTTCCTCATTTATAGAAAAATACCATGCAAATTAATTCTTTGATAAACCAATAAATAAAGTGAAATTTTCAGATTGCAGATTCTCCACCCTAGGGTAGTAGCATCAACATTACAGGAATTATATGAACTGGCTAATGAAGTCATCAGCCATGATTTTAACAATATTGAAACTTAGTGTGAGAACACAAGAGATAGAAATGGGCAATCAAATTATCAGAACTAAATGTGATATTAATTATTAAATTGTTAAAATGACGGCATTGTGGCTAAAAAGAAGTCACTTTTCCACTCTTATTGCTCTAGAAAAGATCTTTTGTTGTCAGAAGATAAAGGATGTACATGTGCTGCTGCACAGAGGTTCAGATTTGGCTGTAACCAGATTTTTGTCTGAACTCTATGCTATTATGTTTCTACCTATTCAGTCATTTTCTTCTTGAAAAATGCAAGCAATTACCTTTAACATATTGACTGTTAAGTTATAGCTGCCTTCATGCCAGTTATAATTGTATTAGGTAGGATAAAAACCATAAATACACACAGATATATAGTTCCAAACAATTTCTAGTTTCCACTTTGAGAAAAAAAAAAAGCGCAAACTAGATATCCTAAACAGAATTGTTTTCATACTGCTTCATTTATTTGGAAGAATCTTCCTGAACTGATTAAATCAGGCTATATGAAAATCTATGTCTCATTAAGCTTTGTATCTCCTCAAATGGTTGTAAGTTCACTTTAATTTCATACTTACAAAATAAGGAATAGCTCACTTTATTATATAGGGGAACTTTTTAACTTTTTAACTTTTTAATGAGAAAACTCAGATCAGTTCAGTCTGAAGCCTACTCCTTTTGAATCAAAACTGACCTCCTAACTTTTACAGTAGTCATCACTACCAGAATTGCCATTGAATTCAGTTAATCATGCCTAGTCTGGGAAGAATTGCATTTTCTGAAAAATCCAGTGTTTTAATTTTTTTTTTTTTTAATCCTCTAAAATTTCACAAAAATAATGAAGAGAAAAAGCTAGAATCCGGATCCCTAGAAATTAATAAATTCTCAGCTCTTTCTCCTTCTTATGTTTTCTCTTGTTTCAGCTGTCTGATCAGCATTGCATTTCTGGCTTCTCCTTAGTTACGCTGATTAACATGTGCACTCTCACTCTATTCTTTTCTGTGATATGAAGTGGAGAGGTAATTGGGATTAATTAGGAATTTTCTGTCTTAAGCAAAATGGGCTTTCTGACATTTAACTAGCTGGCATGTTTGTAAAATGGTATTCTTCCAGACACTGGCTTAGTAAAACATCAGAAATAAATAGCAAATAGATTCTGCTGGGAAGGTTGTTATGAGAGGGTCAATTCTACGAGAGCCCTGTACCACTGGGATAGTACCTACTTTATGCTGCTTCAGTCTGAAATCTATGATCATTGGGCTGCTGCTATTTTAGAAACCATGCAACCAGCGTCACAGAACGTGATTTTGCAACACTTTAATTGGTACCTTTACTACACTAGCTGCAGAAAAGTGGATGCGATACCATAAGCATCCATTTCTGTTAAACCTGGAAGGACAATGCTGTCTGATTTAATCCCTAGACTAAGACGTTCCTGATAGTTATGTCTAATTTGTTGGGACATCTCAGTAACAGGCTAGTAACTTGTCCTGAGGGAAGAGGAGCTTACCCACAACAGAAACTTTTCATCATTGTTGTCCCATTTGTCAAGCTGTAGACAAATAGTCACATATAGCTGGTGCCTAAGAGGCAATAGAGCATGAGCCTGAGGGCCAACATACTCAATGCATTTTTAAAATTAATTATCTCCCATGCTTCCTCTCTCTTTTCTTAGTAACTCCTTTCTTTTTTTTTCTCTTCTGAACTGGCAGCTGGGGTAATATTTGTTGACAATAGTGTGACTGCCAAACTATAGCACATGTCCCTCAAGCAGAGCTCTGTCAGGGCTGCCCTTTCATCCATGGTTCTGTGGTGCCTTAATTGGGCAAGGTCAACCATCTTCTTCCTATGTTTTCATAGCCCCTGAGGGAAACAACAGCTCTAGTGAGAGATCCAGTGGGTCTATGGACATTAAACTTGCAGTTGCTCATGTAGGTTAGTGTATTTTCTTTTAAGAATTATTGTTAGCGTTTTTAAGGGGATGGGAAGAATTTTTCAACTGGGTAATATTTGGAAAAGGGTTTTTTCTGTTTGTTTGTTTGTTTGTGTTTGTTTTAACTACCAAATTGCAAGTTCCTTGGGAGACTTTACTACAATTGGATGGACCAGCAGTGCATTTCTGTTCATTTTTCACTTTTCAAATTAAAAAAAAACCTCAAAAAATCACAAAAGCAAAAACTTCCCCTCCCCCCCCCCCCTTAAAAACCAAACAAAACCAAACCAAAGGAACCAAAACCCCAAAACCATAACAACCAAATCAAACAAAAGAGAGAAAATCTAGACTTAATTATACATATACCTCCTATACAGACATTGCCTAGAATTTAGGGCACATGTTCATCATTAAAATGTAATTAAAATCTAATAACAACACATTGCCAAAAGACTGAGAATAACTCCTCACTGGCAAAACATAGCTTGTTAAAATGCTACCCTACAGAAAATTCTATAATTCCCCAACTCTTAAATTTCGTATCCTCAGATGCATGCCTTCAAAAAGATTGAGGAAGGAAACCTTAAAAAGTGCTCCAGGGAAGTCAGCAGCAAAATTACCGGTCATGTGTTGAGTAATGAAAAGACCATAGAAGAAAAAAACTTAATTGTGTTTGTTCATTCCATAATGAAAACTGCAGGCATAGTCATCAATCAGTTGCACAAATAAAGAACACAGATTTCTATATTGAGCAATGACAGCGGCCATGCACATCCACTTTAATGATAACACATATGGGAATAAGCATTACTAGACGTGAAAGTTTCAAAAGCAGTCTAGTACAAGTGAAAATGTAGAGAATGGAAGAGTGAAATGAAACTTCTTTATGATTCTTCCAGGGAAAACCGTGATGAGTGAAGAGACACGATGACCCCATGAAATTAATCCAAAATTAGGACAGTATTATAGAGCTTAAAGGACTCTGAATCTGTCTTCTAATACTTCTTCTTATCCCACTACTGAAAAAGCAAAATTTAAACTTTATTAGAGTTTCATAGAAGTCACATAATCATAAGGCTGTAGTAAAGTCTAGGAGGTGTAGGAACCCTTCACCTTATGATAGCTCACTCATTCACTTGATACATGTGGCACTCAAAGTAGTGATTTCAAAACATTTTTATGTATATTATGATAATTTATAAGTTATAGGTGAGTAAAGAAGAGATAAGTTGTGCCACCTTGTCTTTTATATATGACATATTAAGGTTTTTTTAAATAAACATTCCTGTCCTGTGTAATAAACAATCATTTTCTAATGCTTAAGTGTTCTGTTTCTGTTATCCAGCATCATGCTCCTACCAGGAATTAAAATGAGTGAAGAACAAACTGTGGCATGCAACTATGAGTGAAACTAAACAAAGTTGAGTATTTGTATGTGTTCATTTAGATCCCCTTAGTACAGGTCAACTATTGCTTAAGTCTAGAATACTAGAATACTAGCTTCTAACAATAATAAGTTTTAAGGAGAAAAAAACCAACCAAACAAACAACCCCCCAAAACCAAAGCCCAAACATCAGTGTTCCTCTCAATCTCACTTTTGCAAGTAGAAGGAGAAGCATATTGGGGGATTGAATAGTTCTAACTTCCCAGTAAACCGAGCAGCTAGGAGGAGATGCTAATTATGTCCATTGACTCTGAAATGTTCTATTTGCCATCACCAGTTTCATATTGATCTCTACTCACTACTAATAATAGGTACTGACTGATTATTAAGTTCTCTTTACTTTATGGGAGAGTCATGGTTGGAAGCATGACCTGTCCAGCTGTCATTTTGTTCATACTGTGAGTGACCAGTGCTTTGGTAGATCCCAGCAAAACAGTCCTCCTTGATCTCAAGGTCAGAGGAGAAATAACACCTTCACCTACTTATTGGTCTCTTCTGGAAGCAAATTGTACAGTGTTCTGTGCTAAAGCTGATTTGAAAAGTCAGATTTGAAAGAACATATGCTGAAAATACCCTGGATGTTACTTTACTGTTTACTACATCGATACATAACACTATTTAATACAGTATTATACTGATATCACAAATCACAGTCAGGAAGAAATCTCACCTGCAGCAGTAGGTTAACATGATGAAGTACCATCAACTCATGCCTAGAAGAGAGCTGGAGATTTAAAATTCTAAGATCATCAAGGCTTTCTGTGATTTTGAAGAACGTTTTAAATGCTAGAGACACATAAAGAGCAGAAGTTCTCTAATGTTGTGCACTGAAATGCCTCTGTTAGGTGTCTGGATCCTGTAACTGAATCCACAACCTTAAGATAACCTTGTGATTTTCATCTACATATAGACAGACACCTGTGAATTACATTCCCAAAATTCATTAAGTAAAAGGAGAGGTTTATGGACACCTTCAGTATAGAATTTTCTATGTCCTACATGAAGATACCTGAGCCAATTGCCTGTAAACAAGATAATGAGCATACTGAGAGCAGTCCAGCCCAAATATAACAATCTTGTTATCATAACTAATTTGCCCAGAGAAGCCTACTAACAATTCTGTACCTGTAATTTAGAGCCTGTCTTGTTATTTCTACATATAATTTGTGCAGTGTGGTTCTAACTAGGGGAGTTCTAACTAGAGAGCTACTGCACTTCACTTGGACTTGGTTTACTACTAGCAATGAAGCTGCAGTACAAAGTTGCAGTTTCAGTGCAAATGGGGCCATCAGGATCCTTTAACAGATCCTGAGCAGTGAGAAGTGATTGGTTTGTGTTTACTTTCAAAGCGGTTTTCTGTGTATGTCCAAACTACATGCAAACAGGAGCTCAGAGCAACTTAAAAAAAACCCCATTATTTGGTGTGAGTTTCTCCAATTAATATGACGACTAGGAGAGCTATGTAGGTCGTAGAACAGGACAAAAACTCCTGCACCTTGGTAGAAAGAGTTTCTCTTTAGCAGCTTGCTAGTTTAGTAACACACTATGCAGACATCCAAACCATAGATATCTTCCCAGACATGCATGGGAAGGACTGTGATCCCCATGGAACTGGCATTAATCATCTTTGGTGAAACATTTCTCATGAAAAGCACAGTTTTATTACACTGGAGTGGAGGCATGAAAGATGCAGCTTACAGCACAGTTTCCAAACTGCGTAGGATCAGCTTTGCCATTTAGAAAGAGATAAAAAAAAAGTTATATATCTGTACAGACGTTACATGCTGCAGAAAGATTATGCAGCAGTGCTCCCTCCAGACGGCAGCATCCCTTTGAGGCAGGATGGAATACACATCTGCCTTCCACAGCATGCATCAGATCTGTTCTCATTCTAACAACGGGAGTCGTCGTTCTCCATTAGGCTCATACTGAAAGCCCCGAATAAAAGCCTTAAAAAGCTCAGCTGAAAGTATTAATTCTGAGAGAAACATGTAAATCTGGATGAAAACTTCCATTCATTTTTAATCTCGCTAGAGCAAACCTTGTAATTAAGATGATTAAATGAGTAAAACCCTATATTTACATACTTTAGAATACCACAATGAAAAACCATAATCCTGTTTATGGAAAAAAAACAAAACAGTAGAGGCCTTTTAAATTGAGAACATCAAACAAAGTTTGTTATTTAAGCAGCTGGTAATTGATAAACCTCTCACTTAGCGAGGACACCTAAGAGTTACCTGCCTAGGAAATCTATGTTGGTGAAAAAAACTAATTGGGAAGAATCAAATGCTATGTCTATGGAAGAAAAAACAACAACAACAACAAAAAACTAAGTGTTATGTTCGTGAATGACCAAGTTATCCACATTTAATATATTTCACAAGGGACAAGACAAATATTTACAGCAAGAACAGTGTTAGCGAGAAAGCTTCTGGAGTAGACACATCAAAACGATACAGGACTCCCAATGCAGGCAGTGGCAGCATTTTTTTTTGTTTGTTTGTTTAATGGTCCAGGAAAAGCAAGAAGTAAGAATCTGCTGGTGACTCTCTGTCATAAGGAATCAACACAAAAACGTTTTCATTGAACATATTTTCTTTCATCATTCTGAAAGAGGAAATAATGTCTCTCTCCAAAAACTGCCTCATTTTACTGCTTAGCTATTTCTCAGCAAAGATGACAATAACTCATTTATTAAACTCAATAGATAATTCTGTCATCTGAAACTGCACTGCAAAATTCAAAATCTATTTCAAGAGTACTTATCACCCTCCATTCCCCCTTATTTTCCCTGTAAAATATTTGGACAACAATCTAAAAAGCTTACATGAATAATCTATCTACATGACAAGTTTGTGCGTGTTTGTTTGTCTAATGCATTACCTCTTGATAATATTTCACAGAATAAATAAAAAAAATCAAGTATGCATATATATATAAAAATTGTTTTCTGTTTAAATTCTTGTCAAAAGATACTAATGTAGTATTTTTTCAGTCAGTGGTGCCTTGTAAAGGCTTTATGATTTTTCTAGAATTGTATTCTGAAAGAATGGAATGTAGGTACTATTTAATCAGAAGTATTTATCTTCATTTTGAAAGCATGTTAATATACCATATCCCTTTTAATACAGTGTTCTTTCAATAAGTCATCTTTGTTTTCCCACAATGATAATGTCATTTTCTAAAAGGGCTCAGTCTTGAAATTCTTAGGCAAGTTCATATGTAATTATTGATTTTAGAAATTGAGGAATGTGATTCTCTTGAAGGACGAATTGCTTACAAGGGTATGGAGAATTACTAGGCTTGATATTGTATCATGGATTTATTTCCTGTGATAAGTAAGTGAAAATTATTTCTAAAGGTGCTGATCAATGTGAATAAATCAATATAGCAAAGCTTGCAGTGCTCATCCAGAAAAAAACTCTATCATCAAAAACAGTCCCATAACTCATGGTCTTGTTGATTTTAGATGTTCACAGATTGCAAACATGCTTTAAATAGTTTTTAGCTTAGATATGTCCACTACAATAGCTTAATATTCGCTTGAAATCTTGTCTCTTACGTGAATTTAAGGATCAAAATTTCCAAGACTTATTTAGAAGGTAATAGCATCTTTGCAAACCAGACATAGAAACCAAAATGAAATATCCAGAAACTGAAAGTTAAATATATATATATATATATATATATATATTTTAGATATTTCTGTAGACAAACCCTTGAAGCACTTCTGCTTTTTATGTGGAAATGAATTTCATATTTGCTCCTTAATTTTAAAATTGAATTCATACACATCCCTCTGAAAGTTCAGCTTTCATCCAGAATTACTTTTCAAAAATGGACTCTGATGTGGTGGTCAACTTTCAGTAATGTCATGTACCTTATTGTCAGAGTTTTGTGGAATGATTTATTGCTGAAACATCACCATTTCTCAGGAGACTCCAGCCACTGTTTTAATACCACTAGCAGTCCCATTGCAGTACCACAAGGACTTACAGCCCACCAGTATCTTGAAAGTAGAGATTTGGTAGGAAATTGCATGTCATAGAAACATAGAGTCATTTATGTTGGAAAGGACCTCTAAGATCATCGAAAACAACCATTAACCCAGCACTGTCAAGTCCATCAGTAACTGTGCCTTTAAGAGGCAGATCTTCACACCTTTTAAATAGCTCCAGGGATGATGACTTCACTTCCCTGGGCTGGCTCTTTCAGTGTTTGACAATTCTCTTGATGAAAAAATGCATTACATGCATTACATAATGAACAACAGAAAGGGAGGCCAAGTCCTCTTCCCATTCATAGGATTTAGTGTTTACTCTGTAAATCAATGCAGTTTTTCATCTTTCAGTGATTACTCCGCCACACTGCAGAACTTTATCTGCCTAGCTATGGTGAAAAAATTATGCCAACAGAGAATATTTTTTTTTCCTGGAAGTCATTTTCCTGCTGGCATAATCTATAGGTGCTCAAACAATATAAACTAAAGCAACTGAACATTGTCTTTCAGCACAGTATTTTCCACACCAGGGCTTTTGCTGGCCAACTGATGAAAATGAAAGATATTAGTTTTTCACCATCAAAGGTAATGTCTGTGTTGAAGTAGAACATTATGTTAGAATCTGACTAAATAAAAGTTCAGGAGCATAATTTAAAGAAAAAAATTCTAAATATTTTGGTGATATATAAGGTGCATTTTGTGGAAGCTGTTAAAAAGTGTTTGACAATTTCACTCACTATTGATGTCCATCTATCTTTACACTCGCAGTTTGCTTTGGGAAATCAATTTCAGCTGCACAGTTGAAACAGTTGCTCACTTTTTTCTGTCTGTATCTCTTCTCTCTCAGTTTACTTATCACAATGAAACCTTACATCATGCACTCCATTCCAACACAGTGTCAAACTTGGAGATTATAGAGGCAATCACAACAAGAGAATCTACTCAGGAAAGCAGAGATGGCATTGATAACTGTAATACAGTAATAACAATCATGGCAGTATAAATAGAAACTGAACACATTTCTCTAGCAGAAACTTAGAGGAGATTTTATTTTCTGCTGCTGTTCCATCTGCAGTGTGACTTTTTTTCCAGGCCTCAGATTTGGAGGTAGAAAAATCTCCTCAGTACAGACCTCATTTCCTGGTGAGGGAAAGGCTATACTGCATCTACTGAAAAGCAAGGTCTTCTGTCTAGCATCATGATGTGCAAATATAAAGGTGTGTGCAGCTATCTGCAGACTTTGCCAATTTGAAAAGCAAAATTGTAACCTTTTGGGAATACCGATACTTTCATCTGGGAACCCACAGGCTTTTCATGCACTTTATGGCACTTCTGACTTTCAGCAGTGCTGCTATATAACTATAAACTATATAACTAAGTTATATGGCAAAAGTAAACAACTAAAATCATGTCTGTACTACTGAATAAAAGAAAAAAAAGACAATTCATATTCAACAAAAATATTGTGACAGTGGCATTTGGAGTAATTTCTGAAGGCTTCTAAACTCTAAAAGGAATTTTCTGTAACTTCAAGGCAGCATATTCGCCACTGGTAGCATGAAGACTATTGTTACATTCAAGTCCTACAGAAGGACTAAGACAATTTTGTAACAGAAACTCTACTGCTATTCAGTGGCATTTGCAGTATTGTAGCTTAAATTAGTTCTTTGGTACCGCAAAAACTGTCAGAAAAATAGTGGATATTTAATTTTTGAAGTTCCACAATCAAATACATATTGTATCAAAACTACTGAGCATCCAATAATGAGCAAACTGTAAAGGACCAGCGTGCATACAGGCTGCAGACTACTGTACCTGGAGAATGAAGTGGAGGGGAGCACATCAGAACAACTCCTTGACCTTCACGTACAGAGACAGCACTTCTTGTCCGACCACTAAAATTCCCCAGATCTATCAAAAGAACAGAGCATTTTAGTTACGCACCAAAGATTTTAAATTTTGTGGCTGCTGTGGTTAACATTTTATTTCCTCTTTTAAAGCTGACTGTTCCTTTTTTTTTCATACCTTAATCTTTAATAGGAGAGCTTGAAAAATAAATCTATTTCCATTACAAAAATTTCCATGTCACATCAGCACTTTATTACTCTTTTTTGTGAACTGGGATAGAGTATCAAAGGAAAAGCAGAAAAAAAAAAAAGGCATTTACAAAACCATTTAAGAGTGTTTTTATTTCTTTTTACCATATCCTGATTGTTTTTTCTTTCCCTTAGTAGAAGTGATTCATATGCATTGAGAAAAATAAATACCAGTGGAGAGAACACCTTGGCTAAAATCCAGACTGATGATGTTGCAGACATCACCTGGACAATGCACTCAGCACATTGTGATGACAGGAAGGGAAAATCAGCACATTGCTTCTAAACACAAATCTGCTCTTCAGCACCTTTACTCTTTTAAATACTTTGCTTCTGATTTCTCTGGTGTTGTAAGTACAATCCAGTTGTGGGTGGGTAATGTTTCCCTCCAGGAGAGCAATAAGAAATATTTCACTTTTGGAAGAAAACTTTTGAACAAGACTAGGACACTGGTATAGGCAGTTAATAGTGTCTATTTAAAGCCTCTTGACCAGAAGATCTTATTCTATTTACAATAGAGAACACTGGACAAGGATTCACATTGGGGTGTATAGCTATGCTATAGCATGTGTATCTGTAGCAGAAGTGATACGACAAATTCTGCTATCAGACTGGTGCCTTCACCAATTCTTCAGTTCCAGCGATGGTGTTTAAAGCCTCTCTCACTCAGGGGTTTTCTAGAGACATTTCTATCTGATGTGCATCAAGGTGAAGAAAACAGCAACAAAGGCACCCAAAGATGTCTTTGAAAAGGACACAGAAGCTTCAGCAAGCACTAAATAAGGATACAAAGTATGAAAAGATGGGGCCAGTGGGAACATCTCTCATTGACATTCAATGACCTGTAGCCATACCTCTTAATTTCTGCATACAGCCTAAGGTGCTGTGATGAGCCAGAGAGCACCAAACAGTTTGAACAGGTGGAACAGAATTATTGCTGTCTTAACTGCACTCACTTGACAGTTCCCTATCAGATACTGAAACTCCATATCTTCCTCCATGCTCAATAGAGCATAAAATCAAAGTTCAATGATTTTCAAAAATAGTAATACAAGTTGATTTTTTATATATTCCATAATGGGGACTAGGTGTACTTTTTTAAGTAGAAAGAGACTTTCCAAATGCTTTTTCACATTTCTTAATGCCTTTTCACATTTCACATTTCTTTTTCACATTGCACAGGCATAAGTGTAAAATTTAAATGTATCTAAATTTGTGCATCTTTGGCCAAAATAAGTCAGTTCTTT
Organism: Anabacerthia variegaticeps; assembly: GCA_035583185.1. NCBI lineage: Eukaryota > Metazoa > Chordata > Aves > Passeriformes > Furnariidae > Anabacerthia > Anabacerthia variegaticeps. The sequence goes on along the minus strand of JAWWEW010000001.1, from coordinate 39,409,380 downwards.
GATTTTAACAATAAATACCATGTTTGAATAAAGAAAAGGTGGATGGGGTCTAGTAGAATTTTAGCAATGAATAGGGCTACATTACAAATATATTCAAAATGTTGCTAATCAATAGATAATTAAAATTAAAAAATTATATTGCATTTTAAAATAAGCACACGAGTTATATAATACATCCAAGTGTAATTTCACTTGAAAGTGTCTCTTAAATGCCTGTTACTTGATAGCATATTCTGTAGAGAAGTAATTACTATTATTTTATGTTTAGAAAAATAGTGGGCTAGTATATCCCTGCAAAAACAGTTGTTTTGGATGGGAGATCATCTTGCAATGAAAACCTTTCTTAGTTAAGTCCTCTGGTGATTAAATGTTTGTTTTTCTTTTTTTTGTTTTGTTTTGTTTTGTTTTGTTGTTGCTGTTTGTTTTTTGTTTTTTGGGTTTTTTTTTTAAATTAGCTATAGCAATGTCAGGGTACTTTTTTTTTCCATTTCCTGCTTTGAGGATATACTGTGATGGACAATTTTTTTTTTCACTATATGAAAACCAAAGGTATTCTTTTTTATTTAAAGACAAAAGTACTACATATGACTCAAATTTCTATTTGTTCAAACCAATTAGTATCAAACTAAAGGAGGACAGTAACAAAGAGCTTTGAATTTCAGCTCTCTTTGGCCATCTGTTGGTTCTGAATTGGATTTTATGTTAGCATACAGCAGAAAAGGGATTAACAGGTACAATAGAAGGGATTTACTTGTAAAACAAATAAATGTAGGAAATCTTAAAAGACAGAAAAGGTGAAAGATCATGCTTGAAGTTCCCCCACATTGAAATAATAAGTCCAAAATGAAAAAAAAAATGAAATTAAAGGAAAATTTAATTGATATCTTGTAAATCCTAGCTCATTCATTCTATTCACACTGAAAAAAGAAAGCCAGCTACTAAAAATTTATACAAAACTGTATTTTACTTTAAATCTCTAGAGAGGTAGATAATTAAAGAAAGGGTGGACAGAATCCAGTCTTAAATGTGGGAACTGCAACCTCCCACACAGCAGTGCTGGCCATCGGTTCAGTATTACTGCTGCAGTACAAAACTGTAACATGTGTCACATGTCAGCTCCACATAGAATGAGTCTTTTCTTCATCCTATTATGATGCATATGGCTGATAGATAAGAAAATACCTTCTTGTGCTCCCTGGGTGTTCATCTTCTGCCATGAAAGATTAATTTCATCTTATCTCAGTGCTAGCGGCAAAGATGATAACACCTACTATGTTATTTTCAGAGTAGTTCCTTGGGTTTAGCTATATAACTTCCATACTCTTTAACTTGAAAAATGGCCTTGACTACTTTGAAAATACACAGCTAAGTGTCAGTCACCATGACCAATGCAACCTCCTATTAACAATAGATATGCAAAACATACAAAGGACACTTAGATGGAGTGTGTTGCAGGAGTAGCACAATTGTATTTATTTATTAAAAAAATAAAATATTCAATTCAAAAGTGTTATGCGGTGTCACTAGACCACAGCCTGTGGCACAGTAGTGGTCTCCACTGTGAAAGGGAAATAGAGAGATTCCAGAGCTAGTGAAGATGCCAGACGTTAAATCCAATGGCTGTGGTGCAATCTCTTCTGGATGTTGTATTTTTTCTGCAGCTATAACTAGTTCAGTCTGTGAGAGAAGTTATAAACTTTGAAACACCATTCAGGTCTCTGATCCAAAGCAGCTACCAGGTAGCGTGTCTGTCTCAACAGTGTCTATTCCCATTCTTTGGAAAGGAGCTGAAGCATAGGTTCCTCTCAGAGCACGTACAAAGGTATTGATGTGCATTGTGGAAGAATGACACCACCACAAGAGTATCAGTTTAAATAAGACTCAACAGAAAAGAAAACACTTCTGCAGAAAGTGAAAGGAGTAAAAGGAAATAAATGGGAAAAATCTTAAGGCAGTCAAAGCAACTGAAAAGCTTTGCAGGTCTAGCAACAAAATAAACACCTAAGTAAAAGGAGAAATGTTCTGCCATTGACAGAAGGACTTGTACAAAAGTTGAAGCAGTTTTTGTCACTTAATAGCCTTCCAATTCACCTTCACTGTAGTTTGCCTTTTAGGTATACACTCATTCATTTACTGTTCATCAGTTTGCTACAGCTAATGAGAGCAACAGAGAAGGGGCAGGTTTTTGTGACCCAGACAAGAGTCCACTGATGATTGCTGTGAAATTAGGATCAAATTAAAGATAAAACCCAGATTTTAATTTTTTATTTCTTTTTTAATTGTGGGCAATTACTACGTGGTAACCTAATATGGAAGCAGTGGAAGGCTCTGCCCTTCATTATCAGTGACTTAAACCAGTCAATTCACTTTTAAAGTAGAAATGAGGTTGGTGCAGAACACTGTCCTCTGCCAGCTCAGTTCTGTGAGTTTAAACTATTTTATGTGTAAATTTATTATGGAGCTTAAAATGGACATAATATGATATGTATTAAAATGTTTAAAGACATATCCTGAAGAAAGCTAAAGATAAGTATAAAACAGGTAATACTCTTTCCAATACGGTAAAAATAGCTCTACATAAGGTAAGATTCTTCTGTCATTCCAAGGACAAACTTATTTATTGCATTCTCACTAAGAGAGGGTAGCCTTCCTCTCCTTGTGTTTGAAAGACAGGACTAAGAAATAGACCTTGAGCTGGAATTGTAGCTCTTTAAAAAAAGGTAAGATCTACAGGGAAAAGAACTCCATTAAAACATGTTTTTCAAAATCCCATTATAACTTAAATGAAAAACATGGTTAGATTGTACACTCTAAACAACTGAAAATATAAATGTTCTGTTTAATAGCCCACAAACACAAGCTATAGAAGAATGAAAGGTAGATATTGAAAAGAAAACATGTGTGATTGCACAGGGAACTTTTACTTTGGATGAATTAAATACAATATTCACAGGATATCCAAGTGTCCAAAGAAATTAATAGATCAATTTTGCATTGACATACACCTCTTTTATAGGAATATCAGATTAAGTAGTGGGAGTTGTATTATTAGAGTCACTAACTGTACCTAACAATAACTCTTAATATTGAGAACATTAACTAGAAAAGGTGTGAAAGGACAAAAAGATTTCTGCCACGACAGAAACATCATCTCACCATTGTTAATGGGAAAAGCATACACCTTGAACTTTCAAAAATCACATTACCATATGACTTTTAGGTGACAAAATAAGGGCAAGATTCAAGTGTTTTAGAATGTATCATGCTTATTATCATTGCTGCTGTTATTATTTATTACCAGAAAGCTTTTGAATCCTTCAGGGATTATCAGTCTGGCATGACCTGAGAAGGGTGACTTTTTTTTTTTCTCAAAGAATTTACTGTGCAAAACAGAAATAGAGAAAGTATAGAGAAGCAAAGATGTATTTCAATCTTGCAAAACAGCCACCCTGTGTCTCTGTACATCTGCAGAGACATTGAAGAATTTTAAGGAAAGGAACTGCTTACACAGATGTTTTCAGAGTGCCAACAAAGGATGACAAGGAGCTTAGGAGAATACTTAGAAACTCCTCTCTGGAAATATAAAAGATAGAGAAGAAACAAGATAACATACTTTCTTATATTTGGATCAACATATTCCAGAATCTTTCTCAGATACTGCAAAACATCTTTTTCTCAGGAAAAAAAAAAAAGTTATTAAGGGATCTTTGAGTAATGGTGCTCCTTGGGTGTGTTCTTGTAAAAATTAAAAGACTTTTTTTCTACCATGTTTCCAGTGAGAAATATAATGTCTACAGTTGTGATTCATTAGCCCTGAAATTATTTTTCACTACAAAATGCAGAAGAGCAGTCAACTAAAGGAAAATTTTTTCTGTCCTTAATGACATATTTTTATTTATATAATTTTTATAAATTATAACAATTCAAAAATACATAGTCTACTGCAGCCACTAATATTACCCTGTTTGTTGCCCTTCCTCATCTAGTTATCTGTGTCTACCTGCTTTATCTTGCAAGCAGAGAACATGTTTTGTACTTTCTACATTTCCTATCACAGTGAACTCATGAATCCGTAAATGTGGCTAATACGTGCTATTGTAAAACAATCTAATACAATATAAATTATCCAATAAATATCCAAGTGTCCTGGTTTTGCCTGGGATAGAGTTAATTTTCTTCTTAGTAGCTAGTACAGTGCTTTGTTTTGGGTTTAGTATGAGAATAATGCTAATAACACACCGATGTGTTGGTTGTTGACGAGCAGCACGAGCCAAGGACTTTTCGGGGCCTCGTGCTCTGCCAGCGAGGGTGCACAAGAACCGGGGAGGGAGCCTGGCCAGGACAGCTGAGCCCAACTGGCCATGGGGATGTTCCATAACCACAGTGTCATGTTTAGTATAGGGACTGGGGGGAGCTGGCCGGGAGGCACCGATGGCTGCTGGGGGAACTGGCTGGGCACAGGTTAGAGCGCGGTGAACAACTCTATGGGGCATCACCTCTTTCACTGGGGCTTTATTTTTCTCTCTTTTTCTGTTTTCTCCCTTTTAATTACAATTAGTATTGCTACTGTTAGTATCATAAGTATTGTTGTTGCTGTTCTTCTTATTGTATTTTACTTTATTTCAATTGTTAAACTGTTATCTCAGCCCTTGGGTTTTACCTTATTCTGATTCTCTTCCCCACCTCATGGAGGCGGGGTGGGGCAGTAAGTGAGCATCTGTGTGGTACTAAGTTGTTGGCTGGGGTTAAACCACAGCATCCAGTGAAGAAATACATATAATTATTTTCCAAACTGATTTATAGAATCTTGTATGAAATCTTATATAATAATAATTTTAATTTCATTTATAAATTAGATTGCTTATATTTATTATTTAGAAAATTAAAATGTTTTATAAAAAACCAAAAAATATATTTTCCCTCTATTTAATATGACATATTTGATAAAAAGGAATTTAATGTTTCAATTAAAATATTCACTACTTGTGATGTTACACAGATTTTATATAAATTATAAGTTGATATGCTTCTTCCACTGTTTTGTCTTGACTAGATACTCATTTTTTATACAATCTAATCTTTCAGGGAAGGGTACCCCAAGACCCCTAATTATATTCAGAGCTTTGAAAAATTCTTTATTTTGTTATACCTACTTTCAATAACATCAAGTAATACTATCAGTATCATCATAAAGCCTAATTCTTCCCAGAGTCTTGAAGAAGAAAGGGAATTTGTAGTTACCAAAATCTCCCTGAACTTCAGTAGGTTTTCTGCACTCATAAATCCTGAAGTATTGGATCAAAGTGAATTAGAAGAAATATTTACATGCAGAATAAAATAACAAGGTTATGTTGAAAATTATAGAGCTGCTATAAGATTCAACATGGCATGTTAATTGCACGATAACTGGTATGTTTATGGTTACACTTGTTGATGGTTATGATTAATTAAGTACAATCATTCTGTGTCTGTCAGGTTTCACCTACTCTCAGAAGAATTATTTCAGCATGCTTCTCAGCTGTCTTTCACATCTGCATACTGCAATATCAAGGCAAAACACAGAATCAAGTGCAAATATTACAGTTAAGTGGTTTTCATCCTTTTATTCTATTCATGATCTGTCATTTAGGAGCAACAACTAAAACCAAAGAAATAAATAACCAATCTTAAGTTACAAATCAAATATTTTCAAATACAGGTGCCAACATTTAAACACCAAAGTGTGTCACTAAATCATCTTTCTTCCAGAGCTTCTGAGCAAATATATTTTCTCACTTGAGTAATATGTGCCATGTATTTTTTATCTTTTTTTTTGTAAAGAGATTGTTTTACAGAATGTTATCTGCATCTTGAGAATCACACATTTCTATTTGCAACATTTTCCATAGAACTTTCCAGCTCTGAGTGGTATACCAACTTGTATAAATTCTGTATACATAATACTGATAGTTCTGCGTTCTTATTTTATTCCTTCCTACTTATGAATTCTTCTTCCCTTTTTCTTGATTGCTCTTTTAGTCACTTTTCCCAATTAAGTTAATTCCAAACATTCGGGAATATATTGCGAACACCATTTCATTTGTTGTAACTTTTTTCAACTAGATATGACCTTCCTTTAATTAGCGACTAAAGATCACAGCCAGTTAGGATTTTGAATATTAAATATGGAATGACTAGCACAGTACAGTTTCCTATCATATGATGTAATATGAAATTGAAAGCAATTAATGTCCTCCATACAGTTTATTGGAAAATAGGTCCTGTGGTTCACAGAAGGCTGTAATGGTAACACAAAGGAAAAAACTTTTCTGCCCGCTGTGTGCGAACAAAGCATTACAAACAACTTATTCTGTATTTCATTGAGCAAATTTGTACTAGAAAGTAAAACAGTGCTTATATATAATAATAATTATATATATATATATAATAATTTTAGTTCATGGATTCTAGTCCTAAATATAACATAATGGCTTCACTTTCACGTGTTCAGGACAATGTTACAAACCTTTAGTCTCAAGGATCCTTTCTCCTACATCTCTTAAGTTCCAAATCTGACTTTGCCAAAGCTAGAATTTATCAGAAGAAAGGGTATAAAGATGGCAAAGGTAGTAAGCTTTCCCAGGTTCAGGTGATGGCACTGAGCTCACCTAAATTAAAAACTTTACAACTTCCACAGCTTCTGCATTTAAGACTATCTTGCTGGAGTGATTCAAACAATCTGAAGAAAACAAAAATCTGCTCTACCAGGGTCCCTGTTCTGTAGATAACACGTAAGATGTTTGGTAATATTTCATTTGGTTTGGTGTTTTTTCTTTCCTGACTTTATCATATTTTGCATAATCAAAGTATCAAGTTATATGCATGAACTAGGACAAGCATAATATCTGAGAACTGCTGTTCAGATCTAAGTTTCGGAGAACAGCATAATTGTCCTGGTTCCAGTAACAGCTGGAGGCTTGTAGACACCATTTCTGTGAGGTATGACATATCAAATTCTGACTCCACTCTAGACAAGTAATTTCACAGTGCTGACTTTTCACTAATGTGTATAAATGCCTCCATACTTCACTTCTGCTTTGTCATAAAGAAAAGGATAAGGTCATAATCTTCCAGGAATTATTTATTTGATCTTCTCTGAGTTGCAGTGCCCAGGATGACCTACAAGTCAATTGTGACAAGGTAACTAAGTGTTTGGAAACATTCAAGGAGTAAATCTGGAAGACTTTGGTGTTAGCTGAATAGCTCAACTGGAAATACAGGCCTTACAGACACACAATGTTTCTTAGGTTGTGGCTGGTTGCTGCGTATGATACTAGGCAATGTTTTTGTCCAGTTTGTATTGGAACATGATATTCTGCTTAATATCAAAGTGATACCAGTTGCTGCTAACTACAGTTTAGTATATGAGCATGTAATTGAACAAGTAAGAACCATCAAAGACAAATAAATTGTCACTAGTCCATTCAGCAACTGTAAATTACTGCCTGTCTACTTTAACCTTTTCAATCTGTAAAGTGAAACACATCAATTAATAGCCCTGTGAAAGTGGTCTGAACATTCCTTTAATTATCTAATGTGTGGCAAATGAATGACACACTATTTATTTATTTGTCATATCAGAAAAGTTAAACCTTTTTAGAAGGTTTCATAATTTCACAAGATCTTCACTGAATCAGTTTCAAATGTTTCTAAAAGGCACTTCTCACAACTCTCTCTTTGTATTCTAATTCTGTGTCATTTATTTTCTAATTCTGTCATATACTCATGTCAGAGAGCTTGTTTAGCATGCATCATCTCCCCTCCCCTCCCCTCCCCTCCCCTCCCCTCCCCTCCTCTCCTCTCCTCTCCTCTCCTCTCCTCTCCTCTCCTCTCCTCTCCTCTCCAGAAATGGGGTCTGGAAAAAA
>JAWWEW010000001.1:39349065-39400240 GCA_035583185.1 Anabacerthia variegaticeps | reverse complement strand
CCTCTCCCTCTCCCTCTCCCTCTCCCTCTCCCTCACAGACTGTCATGTAGTGACAAGGCTGCACAAAGAAGTACATCAAGCAGCGATCCCTCAGCAGTTCATCTGATCTTTTAAACTCCTTTTTCCATTTGTCACAATTATATATAATCACCCATCGATCAATAGAAATAAAAGTAAAATATGCTTCCTGAACTCTGTCAGATACTCCTCAATAAGGATTCTTTTCTTTAAGCAATCTAATAATTGCTTCTCTTTTTAACTGACCATCCTAAGGCAAAGCAAATTACTGCCGAGTTTGTTCCATCTGTAACAGACTTTTGATACTGAAACCAAACACAACCAAAGCTGTGAAGACTGTTGGGTTTGAAGTTATGAGTGGTTTGGTAGTATTGCTAATGCAACGGGGAAGAATACTAGCAGGACAGCTTCTCATCTTATATGGACTGCTGATCACATAACATACAAGAGAGTATCAAATGCTAGACCTTGCTACCTAAACCTGCATGCATACCTAACTATATTAATTTACATTCCTTTAATAAAAAGAAAATCCTGGACCGATATTTCCATTGATGTCAACTGACCTTGCACACAGGACTTGGTGTCTTATCACAGAACCATATTTCCTCCTATATTAATAATAATGCACTGTAAGCCTTATGGCTATGATTGACCATAATCACAGGCTTATATTTAGGTAAAGCTTTGCCACATGGAACCACTGGTCCACGGTACAACCACTGAGTAGTGTAAGCAAAATCAACCACTAAGAGGTTAAAACTTTCCAGTGAGGCGTTTTTAGCAATAAGTGCTGAAATTTTGCTGTCTGAAAATCAGGTTCTTTGAAAACTTCACTGTCACCTAATGTAGTTCTGATGCCATGCTTGTAAAAAGAGGTTGAAAAATCTGAAAGGCTTTAGAGAAAATTTATGAGATTAATTTGCATTACAGAAAACATCTTACAGTGATAAATGCCTAAACCTAAAAAAAAAATTATTCTGATGGAGTTAAAGGTGAGAAAAAGACTTTTCCACTATTTCCTTTTCTTAAAAGAAACTACCTGAGCTTCTGAATCAGTCTCCTAGTGAGTTTAACTGATCCTACAAATAAATATTATGTGATTGTTGGAGTTCACTCCTAGAAACGGTCCCCTTGAACTCAGTGGGTATACTCAACTGATTTAAATAAGTGCCTAAATGTCTGTATACAGTAGAATGTGACTTTTAACATAAATCTCATGTATAAATTGTTTACACAAAAATAACAGCAAACTATGTGATTCTGTTAGAAAATATAAAGAAGAATAGTGAAGGCTTTTCAGTAATGTGTTGGAAAGTGTAGGAAAATGGCACCAGATTATTTCAGTGCTATCACTGTAATAATGATTGAAATCTCATTTGAAGGACTGATATCTAAGGAGATCATACCTAAATTCCATGCTATCAACATAACTTAATAGAAATTGTTTTGTTTAATTATTTGTAATTCATTGTACATCTTTCTTTCATGCTCTAAGGAGATGAATGGGATTTTTATCAGTGTAATTGCAAATTATTGACAAGAACAACTTCATTAGTTTTATCCAAGTCAATTGCTAATAGAAATTATGTGTTTCCAACTAACAGTACAAGTATGGATAGTAGATTAAAATTAACTGCAATTAAGATCTTTCCAGGTAAAGCTGTCATGTAATATTTACACTTACTGATTCAGATAGTCATCATAAATATCTAGGGTCTACCAAATATGAATCAAATGTCAGCAAACCTAAAATGAATGCTAGAGGGAGTAAGTAATGGTGACCAGTAATTGAAGAGATTGCTGTGTGATTACATTTAAAGGTAACAGCAAAAACGCTAAGAATGTTATTTTTTAAAAATTGAGTTTTATGCAAAATATTTTCAATGGAATAAAACAGCCTTTTAAATTGTTATACTTATTTGAGCTTAATTTTTATTTCCCTTGGAACAAGTTCTTTCCTTTTAACACTTTAAAACAAAAGCAATAGTGGTTTGTGGTAAATTTTCATCTCAGCATGGGGTTCAGTTGCCTGATAGCTACATTCTGAGCCAGTTATCCTAATCTTCCTTTCAAGACAACGTAAAGAAATAGACACTTCAAAAGCCTGATTCAGTTGACCTATTTTAGATGTCAACTTGAGATGAATGAATTGCATCCTAGCGGTGCAACAGGTTAAGTAGAAAATCTAAACAATTAGCTCATTTGCAGCTGTCTGTAGTGTAGGTATTTGACTTTAAAGGTGAATGAATAAAGTGCATTTAGAGGCACTTTAGTATTTCCTTGATCTTCAGTTTGTTTTCTCGATATGATTACTTTGTCTACAGTGTTTATTAGTGTCCTTATAAAAGCAAGTAGAAGATGGTGAAGGATTCCTCTTATATATGGAAACGTAACACATATAGGAAAGTAACTGTGTTGAACCTTTGTTAAGTAAAAGGTGATGCAACAGTTTCCTACTCTTGTCAGTATAGCAGTGAACTAATTTTTTAAAGGCACAGAGAGGATTAAAATATGAGCATAGTAGTTTTCAAATAATTTCAAAATTCAGCCCTTAACCTCATAGACTTTCTTACTGTGGCACTAATTGTATTGTAGGCTACTGCTCCTGAAGGACAAAGATGATAGCTCTAAATTTAAAACAACTTGGATATATACATAATGTGCTTCATATTGTTCAAGAGAATAGAAAATCTAAAAGTTACATGTATTAAAGGATTTTGCATTGACTTTTGAAAGAACTTTACAGTGTGATGAACTACGTTTTCTGGCTACCTGTTTGTTGGATAATGTACATATGCAGGAAAGCCTCCAGCTCAGTCTGCTGAGTCTGATTGATACTAAGAAATCCTGATCTCCTGGACCTTGGGAAGACACTTACTGGAGAAAAGAGGGTAATGGAATTGGCACTGCCATAATGCTGCAATAAATGATTGCCTTCAGATGCCTCACAGATTTAATCCCATATGCACAAAAGCAGCTAAAATTTCCTATTTGTTGGTTTCAATATCAGTGGAAGGAAAAGCTTTCAAAATAACAAGAAAAGCTTTTGTTTTATACATCTACTTTATTGCATCAACTTTATAAATATTGTAGGAAACTATTTCCCTCTCTAAAAACACTTGTAATGTCAGTGAAGCAAAGGGTAGGTATCGATTTTAAGGACACAACACAAAAGACAATTGCTATCATGTAAACCTGCTCCTCAAACTCACAAATGCAGCTTAAGTATTTCTACCTTTTCACCTTTTAAATGCCAACATTATTTAAAAGCTTTTGAGTTATTTGAGTGCTTCTTAGTTCTCTTAACTAGAGTTGAAAAGGAACTTATTAGATACGTATGATGACATACATGTCCAAAGGCTAAAAATATTTTGTAATTAAAAGTGGAAGGAGGATTGATATTTTTTTCTCATAAGACTAATTCTAATGTACAAACAATGAGAGCAATGGAAGAAACAAGCAAGTCCTGAACTCTCAAATAAATCTTTCCTAGTCATGCTCTACTGAATTACAATTCAATCAGTAGTTTTTCTGGGCATACCCTAGAAAATTTAGATACACTCATATATGTTAGTGTCTGTAATCAAACTACAGAAACGACAGCTGTTGATATACATGTCTATCATAAATAAATAATATGAAATCTATTGCATGTGAAAGGATAATACTTGTGTTTTGTCTCAACTATCTTATTATTTTTATTATCTATTTATTTATAATAAATATTATTTATTATCTTATTATTTATTACTGCAGTATGGTTTAAGTTCCCAAGTCTTGTTAGGCAGTTTTAAACCTCTAATCCTAGATGCTCTTAAACTCTTAATGTTGCTCTGTTACACTCTTAATGTTGCTTTTAGAAGTAAATGGCTTTGCTCCCCTGTCTGCATTTTTATTCCTTCAAAATAATAGGTGAATGAGACTATGATATAAGCAATACTGTATAGAATATCCAAACTGTTCAATCAATACTTAATACATTCATCAATTAAAGTAGTAAACACTGATTTCTGTCCAAGAGTCATGAAGTGGTGCTACAGAAATATATTACTGGTCAATAGAAGCCTAGGACTTTTTATGAGGACTTGAATTAAATACTTGAGCATGAAGATGCAATGTGGTCTACAACTTCTGAGGGATAAAAAAAATAATGCTCTGAAGTCTGGAAATAACTATTATAACAATAAAAACCCCACAAACAAAACAAAACAAACAAACAAACAAACAAACAAAAAAAAACAAACCAGAAAAATAAAATAATAATAATAATAAATAATAAAAAAAAAATAAACCCCAAAACCCACAACCAACCAAACAGCAGATTCAGGAGACTAAAGGCAAAATAATAATAATAAATTAAAATAATGACAATGGAAAATAAATAATACAGTGACCTTTCATCAGAGAACCAAAATCAGCTATTTAAAAAAGTTTAGCTTGAAAAATATTAATCTTAATACAACACAAATAGGGTTAAGACCATCAGCAAAGTAAAAAGTATACATTCACTAAAAATAAAACTCCACCCATTTATGCTAATTCTTTCTTCATTAGTTGGTGATTACTTTTGTTTATCCCCACCTTGATTGAAGCCTATTGTTTTCTAGTTAACTTAGTGGTTGTGTTCTTGGCCACTGAGATTAGTGGGAAAACAAATGAAATTCCAATTTTATTTTCTTTACAGTTTTCCTTAAGTGTCATTTTGCCTTCCTATATTACTGCAGTGAATTTCTCTGGAAGACTTGTGAATCTTTCCTGAAGCTTTTTGTAGGCAAAAATAGTGACTGGTCAGTCTTGTTAGATCCTATAGACACTGCCTTTCAGTAGAGCTGGCATAGATGCTCATGGCACAGTGCCTGTAGAGAAGGCATGTCCAATACATTGGCTATGCAGGGGATACAAATTCTTCTTGCCTCCAGCAGACTGCTCAATAACTATTTGGTACAGAGCTGTTGTTCTGTTGTCTTGCCTTTTTCTTATATAATGTAAAATGTGATCTCCAGAATAATTAACCTCTGTAATACTTAATGAAAAAAGAAAATAAAAATATTAAAAAAATAAAAAGGAAAAGAGAGAAGAAAGCATTTAAATGTTTGGATAGATTTTGGTTAAGTGCAAAGGTCTGTTGCTCAATTAGCCTCACCCTAAGCATCCACCTTAATACATCTCAAATATGAAAACTCTCAGTGAAGATACAGAGATGTTATTGTGTCCTTGTTTTTTATCTTTTTCTGTAAATAAGAGAAACCAAAAAGTGATGTGTTCATGTGACTTGTCATTCAGAAAGCACAAATTGAACCAACCTTTCATTCATCTTGAAACAAGCTGTCATTCAGTCTGATACTGAAATTGGGTTGTCATTTGCTTGTGCAATATGAATATTTTTATGCAGCATATGATTCCAGAAGCTTTCCTATTGTAAGTTTTCTACAGATGAATTCTAGCCTATATATGGGTTTGAACTGCTTAACTAGACATGGAAGTTCAAGTATAGTCTGTCTTCAGATCTGAGAGAAATGTTCCCAGTATAGCTCAGAACAGCACAAAAACCCAATTGAATAATGTTGAACATTTCTCTCAAGAAGGAAGAGCAGGACATCTGCTCTAGGTGGATAATCTTGTGTTGAACATACAAATGTAAATTTGAAAGCAGTTTAACTACAGTGGACTAAAATAATTACCATTTTCTTCATACTCTATCTTATAGCAAAGAAAGTTACCCACACTTATATTACAATATGTAATGTTTCCAAAAGGTAAGCCTATTATTACTGTTCGAATCACAGAAACAGTAAAAAAGAGGAACATTTGCAATTCCTTTGCAATTCTTAATGTAATTAACCTCTGAAAGAACATGCAATAGACAAATACTATTTTTCAGGTATGTTCTCTATTCCCATAAATCTTCTCTGTGTCATGAATATGTTATTTCATAAGTGAAGGATGGCATGTGCAGGACACAGATCTATATCTTATCTTCCAAATCATAAATGTAAACGATGGTCAGGCGGTAAGCAGGGAAGAACATGCTCTTCCTAGTGACAGACATCAAGGTTTGGAAGGGGCAAATCAGGAGGATTATGACTGATTTTTGCTTGAGACTTGATGTCCTTCAATATCTCCACTCGTTAGAAGTATGTTAGCAAAAGATCCCCAGATGGAGTGGCAGAACTGCTTTTATCATTTTCCCTCCTACAAGGTATTGTGGCTGGTAGAGCCAGAGCTTTCATTGTAATTTGACCTTCAAATACCACTTTGCCACACAACCAGATTATGCAAGTCCCAATTTGTACACGTTTCTTGTATCATATAAGCTTAAAAATCTGTCTTTCATTTTTTTTGGGGCATATGTAAACTCACTATTTTAAAACTAAAGTTGATATTTCTTGAGGATACTTCACGTCTTCTACCCCGTAACTATACATTTAGCCAAATTTTGTGAACTGAAAGAGACAGCTTGTCATTTAGATACTTTCTCATATCAACAAGCTCACAGTACTGGGGGAAATATCCCTTACAGTTCTCATGTTTTATTTTGACTTTCTCCTCTAAAAAAATGTCAGTTGCTGAAATTCCTAAACTAACAGCAAATTCCCCTTAGTAATAAGTACAAAAAAATCTAAATCTAGGTGATTAATGTTCTATTTTATGTTCTTCCTACAGTAAAGGACTCAAGGCATCCTTAAATGAATTTTCTATATTTAATTCAATACACAGAGGTGCTATTTATTTTTATTCCAGTTTCTCTGTGTAATCTAAATTGGTGTCAAAATGCTTTCTGTCAGTCTTGTCTCACAGAAAATGAAAATATATGTCTTTGCTTGCCTTCTGAATAAGCTGAAAATATTGCATTTCACAGCTATACCCTGAAGTATATTTCACGTAAGTGTAACGATACAGACACATGGTACTTGTTGCAACACCAAAGTCAAAGTTATTTAACAGAAGGAAGGACACATATAATCTGGAAGTCAGAGAAAACATAGGATCAGAGAGTAATTCAGAGTGGAGGGAGTCTCAGGAGGTTGCTGGTCACATTCTTTGTTTAAGGAAAGTCATCCAGAGGGTTAGACCACGTTGCTTGGAACTTCACCTAGTTGGGTCTTGAAAATCTCTACGGATAGACACTGCACAACCTCTCTGGGGCACCTGTGCTACTGCCTAAATGTTCTTATGGGGAAAATATTTCTTCTTGTGATTTTCACTCCATTTTGTGCCTGTTTTCTCTTTTCCTCCTGGCAATCACCACTTTGAAAAGTCTAGATCTATGTCTTTGTGAACCTCGCTGTAGGCACTGGGGAGACACAGTTAGGTGCCATGAAGCCATCTCTACTCCAAGATGAAAAAACACAGTTGATCCAGCTTCTCTTCACAGGGCAAGTGCTCCAGATCCCACCACCTTGGAGGATCCCCCCTGAATTCTTCTAGCTTATTTATATCTTTACTAGTTGGCCTGAAACTGAACACAGTATCAATTCATCAGCTCACAGAATAAATGAATCTCATCATCAGGGACTGCTATCTGCTAAGTGTCCAATTTCTTAATTTTCATCTCTTAAATGTCACCATATTACTGCATTAATTATTTAAATAACCTCTAAAATAACTTGAAATTATTATTGAAATAATGAAAGAGAAGCATTTCCTTGCCTGAATATTTATAAAGACAGAGTCATTCAGAATCTCTTAGTGCCAAAAGCACAAGCCTCTGCAACTTGAGTGAATGGGCACCCTGCAATGTTGACAAATATAAAGATTTTGAGGGACAGCTGTGACATTCAACACACTCTGCTGACAAATATATTTTCTATCAGACACATTATCTAGTCTAGTCACTGTGTGGGCCCTTTTAGAGGCAGGAAACCCTATCTTTTTGAGCTTAGATTTTTTTCTCTTTTACACCAGGAAGGATTTTATCAATATTATCTCCTCAAAAATCATGTTGCCAGTCATCCATTTATTTTGCTGTCATGTTTTTGTCAAAATTATTTCTGGGCATTCAACTCTTTCTACTGAAATACTATTGAGACTAGTGTTTAAAATATGTGGGTATGTAAAGGTATGTAATCAGCATTAGCACTACAGAGGAAAACAGTGCAGGAGCTGCTGTCCTGCAAAGTATGCATCTGCAAGACACAGCAGTACCAGGTTTTCCTTTGGAAAGTGGAAATGCAGAAAAGCTTTACTTTGTGCAGAAACACGGCTCCAGCTTCCTGCCTGCACATTGGCACCACCTTTCATATGGCAGGTGGATACAAAAATAACACACTACCAACCAGTGTCTTCCATCCACCTTGGGGGAATTATACACCCATTTTCCATTGACTTTGACCATTGTAATGTACGACAAACAGAAGATGCTCAAGCCAATTCTATCGGTTATTGTTCCATGCTCATAATTAAAAATTTGCATCTTATACATCAAAAAGATATTTTTCATAGTTTTTCTATTTGGAGTAAAGAAGGTGTGGATGGCCAAATTTGAGTCACAGGTATCCAGCCTATTATTCATACTTTCTGGTCCATAAAATTGTCATACAATAATTTAGGTTGGAAGGGACCTCTGGAGACCATTTACAACCCTCTGCCAAAAGCAGGACCATCCTTTATCAGGTTGCCATGTTTAATCAGTTTTGGAATCTCTGCCAGAAGAGTAGAGTTAGCAAACTGCCTATTGGGACCAGAGAATTTAGGACTAAAACATAGGGAAAATAAAAATAAATTGCTAATAATTTTGGTTATATTAATGGCCACTTCATGTCTAAATGACTGAATTTGTTTTATATGATTAGACAATGCAAGGTTAGTACTATGATTGTCAGACAGAATAAATCAGGTATTTCATACGTACTTGACTGAAGAAGAGAAAATGTGCAAAAGTAAATTTCAGAGATCCTGTGAGAAAAACGATGGTATGTCAAAGTCAAGCGACTAATCAGACTACATACCCTAAGGTATATCAATAAATCAAGCTGTCATGAGTGCTCCTAATGAGGGATCACTTGTGAAAGCTTTGCCTTTACTGTCTTCAGCCAGTATTCAGCAAATGAATAACTGCCATATTGTTCCCAACAGAAAACGCAAGAGTCAAAGATATAGAATGCATTTGCAAAAATCTTCTGATGTATTAAGAAGTGGTTAACATAGAAATTATCATTCCAATTATCTACTGTAACTCCAGTGTAACATGAACTATAAAATTTCTCCAAATTAATTGTTTAAAGTAGACATGTCTTAAAGATATATAAATAAAAGAAGAAAAATTTGCACTATTTCTCTAGCCAAGTTCTTCTAGTGGTCATTTTTCCCTCTGTGAGGTTGTTTGTTCCCAATAAAAAATATTACCTTTAAGTTTCAAATGCTGGATTTTGTTGCCGCTAAATTTCATTTTTATTGTTTATGTATCGTGTATCTTTCCTTTGTAGAACTAAAAAAGACATTTCATTTTTTAGAAAAATAATCTGCTTTTCTATTCAAGCCTCCAAATCTTCTCCCATTCATGAACACCATTTTTAAATTTTACACCTCAGGGTATGCTTTCTAGGAAGGAGAGGAAAACCAGGAATCTTCATACTGTCACTATGGAAGAATATCCTTGATTTTTGGTTAAGAGCTCTGATAAAATGGAAGCTGGAATAACTCAGAATAACCATTCCCTTAGAAAAGTGTCATGGCCACAGAGACACAGGCTGTCACCAAGGGCTGATCTGGAGGGTAATGTGACCCTTGAAGGAGTAACAAACACCACCCCCAAAAATACTGTATCAAAACCTAAAGCCAATAGGTGTCAATAATACAAGATCCCTTTCATTCTTGCAGACAAAAGAGATAAAAGATCCTGACCCTTCTAAGTCTGGAGATACTACGGATAGACACAGAAAAGAAAAGAAACCTCTACTGAAAACTTATTTTTTCTCACAAACTTTTGGGGCCTTTTTAATCCAAAGGAGCTCTGTGTGAATGATTGAACTTCCTGGGAAGATCTGTGTCCTTTAGAATTCATGCAGGGTGGCAGAAGGTATATGTCAGTCTAATTCCTTCGTAATATCTATAGTTTTCCAGCAGTCTTAAGAAAAGCAGTTGTCATGACAGGCACACGGCAAGCAGATTGCTGTGTAGCAAGAATATGCAGATTTTTCTTGATATTACTCTCACAGGAATAGAATGAAGACCTTACAATCTTTAACTTTTGTGACATTTTTTATATTGTTCTCATGAAAATCTCTGTAAGGATTGCAGCTTTTTAGTGCACATAGCTGAACCTGTCAGGAGACAGTCTACTTAATACAACATGTTACATCTCTTCATTCTAGATTTTAAAAGAATCAAGGATTTATTTTCTCACAATAAAGAAGTTTGTGGTCAAATTTGTGTAGAAGGAACCAGTTCCTTGAAAGTACAGAGTAACTTCAAGATATAGTCTCAAATATTTCTTGAGCAGGACAAGTCATTTAAGTTAACAAAAGCAAATTTGGACGTTAACAGGAGGCAATGACCATTACAATACTTTGCAAATTCTGTTGTTCAGATCTCCTTTGTGTTATATGTTCCTCTATGAAAAGATCTTCTCAGACTTGGAATCTGCCCCTGTTATCTGTCTCAGCTGCTGGCTTTGGCAAACGTGGCCCAATGGACAGAGAGAGACATTCAACAGCATAAAGAGATGGCAAATAAACCAGTCCTATATAGAGTGGCATTAAGTACAAAAGTCTGGGAATAATGATTGACTCAGAAATTTATAGTCAACCATATATGTAGATATATCTATATCTGTCTATATCTATCTATCTATCTATCTATCTATCTATCTATCTATCTATCTATCTATCTCTATGTCTCTCATCTATATTTATATCATCTATATTTATCTAATCTATCTATATATATAAACATACACGTGTCTGTATTTATCAGCTAAATATAAAATATATGATTATATATTAAATACACATGTATGTTTACATATGCTTCAGTGACATTTCATAAGTTGATTAGCAAAAATTTCAAGAGGGAGACTGTTCATATTAATCTGAGCTCACACTTTTAAATACAGACCTACTATGTGCATACAATGTGATACAGAAAAGCAGTAAACTGCCAATTTTAGGCTATCCAATAAATTACAGCAGAACTGAAAAAGTGGTGTTATACCACTGGACAAATATTTGCTACAGCTAGACTGAAAATCTGAGTACACACATTGAGATGCTGCAGAGAAGAGAATAAAAGAATGAAAAGACACATGTGCTGTGGTTACTACAAATACATGGATTACTATCTACTTGCCTTCTTTTAAGGAAGAATTTGTGAGATAAGGAGATCAGGATAGGGGTAAAAAAAAAAAAAATCACTGGCATAAACCCAGGAAACATTATGTTGTGCAAATTCATGCAAAGGCAATGTGAGTTCTTAGTCCTTATGACTAGCAGAGCTTTCTTTCTAATGATAGTTAGGACAACACCACACAGCAGTTCAGGATGAAAGCAAAATTACTGCAAAGTACATTAAGAGACTGCCTAGTGTTATTTTAATGCTCCCAGTGCTGCTATATTTATTTAATACTTGGGGAAAACTGCAGTTTGAACTGACATTGCTTGAAAGTATGAACAGATGAAAAATATAAAGGAATAGTGCTTTTGTTGTTGTTTGGGCTATTACAAACATTTTTGCCTCAAGCTTCCTTTAATATTTTCTGGTGCTTCTGAATATGAACGGAAATAATGATAGAAGCAGTGTGAAAGGATCATAACTTGATGAAGAAATAATGCAACTTTTCCTTACTAGTCGCATTTGTAAGAGTAAGTGGAAGGAGAGTGACTGCTTCTTTAGGGATATCTGGTCAAGGACCTTTTTCAGTGCAAAAAGGGATAATGAGGAGTACGTCACAGAAAACCCCATACAGGGCAGATATAAGAATCAAAGCTGGTTGGTCACACTCATTGACGAGGGCAAGTGAGATTGTGAGAACATTTATTCCAGCAAGGTTATCTTACAGCAGACCTTGTCAACTGGGAAACTAAAGGAAAAGAGGGAAACCAGAAAAAAATATCTACAGAAACACACACCTGACCAAATAAAAGTGGCAAAAGTGAGAGAAAACACACCTCCACAGTTACATTAATTGACAGGCTATCAAGAAACCACAGGGACCACTTCCAGGAAGATCAACCTGGACTTTGCAACAGATAAGACTGTGAACCAGGGGAACTTAGACAGGCAGAGGTGTGGGAATGGGTAGAGCCGTACAAACTCCTGAGAAGTGTGCAGCAGAAGGGGGAACAGGGCAAAACAAAGAGGAAATAAACTGAAAAAGATATAAAAGGGGTTAGTCACATGTAAAACATGGCTGGTCAATATGCTCTCTCTCTCTTTCTCTCACTCTCAGCACCAGCTACTGGAGCCACTGGGGTCTTTAACCTCCAGCCACTAAGTCAGCACTGGAGAGTGTGTGTAGAGGCAAAGGGGTGTGGGTGGGGGTGTGTCTGTGTGTCTGTTCCCAAAACCAGCTACTTGGCTAACCGTGGCAAATGAAGTGAGTGAGGGGCTCTGAGCTGGTGGCTGGAGTGGTATCCTAGTCCCAGACCATGGCCCAGATGATGGCTGCCATGGGGGAAAGTGTCTGTATCTTCCTCAAACCTGATGTGAGTGGAGTGTGGATGTGTATTCACTAGCAAAATTCAGCCTGACTCTTTGGTTCAGAAGTGGGTGTGTCTGGACCCCAGGCTGGGGTTGGGCATGAAGGTCCTGGGCTGGAGCAGCTGGAGGAGGCAGCCAAATTCTTACCATCCCTTAACATCTTTTATCTATTTCTTGTTTTGATGAAGAAAAAAGGAATAGGATTGTATTTTTGCATTAAAAGAAGATTTAAGCCTTTCACTCCTGTGAATGAGAGGTTAGATAATAATCTGTAAAGAAGTCATGTAGATTGAATGCTGGGACAACACTAATATGAGCACAATACTGTTTTAAATGTGCTGTAGCTTTGAAAATATAGAAAAATACACCTCAATAAGCAAGGAAGGGGTCACTTGCCTTACTTCTGTTTGCTACGGCTACAAAGCAGAATACTGGTTTCATACTGCTGTCAGACTAGTTCACAGGAGCTCACATTGGAAATCATGATGAGGATGATGTATAAGTACTGGTCAGTATTTTGCCTCTAGTACTGTGTGCAGTTTTGTGTGCCAGGATTTAAGAAGGATGTGAAGGTATCCAGAGGAGGGCAACAAAGCTGGTGAAAGGGCTGGAAGGAATGTCCTATTAGGTGTGGCTCAGGACTTTAGGCCTGTCTAGTTTGGAGAAAAGGCGGCTGAGGGGTGACCTCACTGCTCTCTGCAGCTTCCTGAGGAGGGGATGGGGACAGGGAGGTACAGAGGTACTGATCTTGTCTCTCTGCTATGTAGTGACAGTATGCACAGGAATGGTTAAAATCTGCACCAGGGGAGGTTTAGGACATTAGGCAACATTTCTTTACTGAGAGGGTCGTTAACACTGGAACAGGTTTCCTAGAGAGTTAATCGATATTTCAAGGCTTGTCAGAGTTTTAAGTGGCATTTTTTTAATGCTTTTCATAACATGTTGTAACTTGGCCAGCCCTGAACTGGTCAGGCAGTTGAACTAGATGATCGTTGTAGGCCCCTTCCAAATGAAGTATTCTATTCTATTCTATTCTATTCTATTCTATTCTATTCTATTCTATTCTATTCTATTCTATTCTATTCTATTCTATTCCATTCCATTCCATTCTATTCTATTCTATTCTATTCTATTCTATTCTATTCTATTCTATTCTATTCTATTCTATTTCCATTCCACTCTATTCTATTCTATTCATTCTCTGATGGGTGGGACTTAATTTCTGCAGTCCCTGCCTGGAGATCCAGGGGCTCAAGAGATGTGAGAAGAGAAACTGACAATGTAAAACCAAGGCAAAGAAAGGTTTTGGGTACCTCAACTTTATCCATGCAAACTTCACCTTTTACCATGTTTATATGTTACTTCAAAAAGTTGGCTCTCAGTTTGTTGTATTTGGCCTCTTCTTACAGGAAAGGTAGCAATGTAAAATAATGTTCTCCCTTCTGTCCCAAATCAAGAACATGATAAAATTTGTGAACCCTTATGTAAGTGGTAATCAGTTTTCTGCTTATACTTCAGTTATAAATGCTGCAGACCTTCACTCTTTTACTCAGAGTTCTCATGGCTGACAATCACTGGAAAAATAAGAAGCTGTAGTAGTCCTTTTGCACTATTTTGTTTAACAATGCATATACAGATAGAAAAATCACCTAGGAAGAAGTTCACTGTAAATATCCTGAAAGTGTCAGATCATACCAAACATACTCTTTCAAAGAGGAATTATTTTCTTTTTTTTTTTTTGCCACTTTTACCTTCCTCCGTGCAGCAATAGTTTCTGAATGTAGTTTTAAAATGTTTCCATTATTTTTCTTTGAATAAAATATAATACAGTGCAATCTACTTATTAAGTCTGAGATCACCACAGTTTTTTCACACTTTCATCTCCTTTTTATCTTAATGTGCATTCTTGAAATAGGAATAAGATAGCATCCACAAGTGCTTCCATGACAAAAGAAGAGAACAATATGATTTATGTAAACAAAAACTGTTCTACTTTTACCAAGGAAACTGTTCAAAGAACCTCCATAAAAGTAAATAGAAGTTTTATAAATCAAACGTTAAGTGCCTAAATGCATTCCATTTCAAGCAGTATTTTAAAGAGTTGAAGTGGAAACATCATCTTTGCAACCATTATAATTCAAATACTGAAACTTGTAAACCTTTTATTGTAGCCCTTTTTCAAAATGTCTGTGCTTAATGTACGCAAGGTATTTCTAGTTTTGGCAACTTTTTCTATTAGAGAGATACAAACAGTGAATGCAATGTTACTCCCTGAAGGTACTTTACTTTTGGGCTATATCTGTAAAATACATTTAAAAAAAATAATACCATTTTTGTAATTACTTTGAACTTAATTTTATCATGTCAATCATTCCCAGCCTTAGTGTTTGCATCTCATACAACTTATATGAAGTCAGCAAACAATACCCTTTTTAATGTCGAAACAGCCCATGGATACAAATTCCAGATTGCATGTCCCATAGATGTTCTAACCTAGATCACACTGAGATGTGAGTTGCTCCCTAATGATTTAGTTTGGGAATTAGGTTTCAAGACACTGCCTGTTGGCTTCCATTTTGAAAATCAATATTGCTGGTTTCAGCTGTCTCCTTCACACAAGGACAACAATTATTAACATTGAAGAGAGTAAAATGTCTTTAATATACAAATTATATGTGTTTAAATCTCTGCCTACATATTTTTTTTTGTCAGCACATTACCAGGAACTTTTGTAAGTAAATGACTTAAATGAAAAAAAAACAAAAGAATATGGTTGTACAGGTAACCCTAGTGAGAAAACATTTGCAAAAGTTTTTTTCAAGAAGCCACATTACTGATGGAAAATTGTTTCTGTGGTGTCTGTTTTCCCCTTTTAGAGCTCTACAACAATATTTTTTTTTTCAATTCAGGATCAAAGTCTGATACTACTATTTTACCTTCACTGGTTTAGGAGGATGTTCTTTCCATCTACTTTGTGACATTGTTACAGTATTAGGCCATGTGTGCAGATACCATGGTGCTTACAATAAGCAAATGTATGACAACCTCACATGAGTTTGCAGCTCATAAATTGTTAATTCACTAAAAGGTGACCCCATTTGTAAAAAAAAAAAAAAAAAAAAAAAAGACCCCCTGATTTTACTAACTCCAGTATAAATATTTAATTTCAGTATTAAGGTAGATTTGAGCAAACCCAGAAGTAAATCCTCTGGAATCTATAACATTTACAAAATGAAGACTTACACTCTAGCATATTGCAGCAGTGACCTAGTTTGCATGCATTTTCATAGCAACAACAGACATATCATTAGTCTTTGTTTAAAAGACATCAGTCATAATTACTATCTGGAAACAGTATCAGTTAAAGTAGATGAAAGCTTTTAAGATCATCAGTAGTGAAAGCATGAAGCTCTACAACAGACATCATATACAGATTTTTTAGTTGCTAAATCACAAACAGTATTTCTTGCTTTTAGAAAGCATTTGGTTTGGGTTTTATGCATCAGTGACTGATTCACTTGCCTTGATTGTTTTTCATTAACTGAGATAAGAATAAACAAGGACATATATGCAGTGTTCTAGAAAACTCATCATATTTCAGGATACTCAGTAAGATTAAAAAAAAAAAAAAAAGGAATAAAACTTGGCAGCCCTGACTATCTGAAGTAGACCGATGAATCCTGTCTCCATTGCAATGCACTGTCACAGAGTGCTAGGCTCTACATTAATAAAGTCTGAATACAAGAAATCTTTGCAAATGATCTGGAAAGTCTGGCTCTTAAAAAAAAAAAAAAAAGAAAATTTTGTATTTTACACATCTTCAAATGTTCTGGAAGTGAAAGGACTGCAAGGTAAGATTATTACATAGAGTTGCAAACAATTTATTGGATGTACAAAACAGCTGATGTGAAGGATTGTTATTATTTTCAAATACACATAGAAAGATGAGGTGTGTAATTTTAGGCACTGGTATGTGTCTAAATGTATTACTTAGAAAAATCCATATGCTCTCAAAAATAAATGTCTGGTAGGGATCTCTGCATTTTTATTTTTTTTTCTTTTAATGCCAAGTAATTTCTTTACAAAAACACATTTTACTTAAGAAGATAATATATGGCTGCTTTAAAAATGAATGATAGGAGGCCTACAGGAAAAACAGGGAGTAACTTGTTATCAGAAAGGTTAGTGATAGGGCAAGGAGAAATGGCTTTAAACTGAAAGAGGGTAAGTTTAAATTAGATATTGTGAAGAAATTCTGTACTGTGAGGGTGTTGAGTGACTGGAACAGGTTGCCCAGAACAGTTGTGGATGCCCAATCCCTGGAAGTACTCAGGGCTGGGTTAGATGGTGCTTTGAGCAACCTGGACTACATAAGGTGTTCCTGACAGTGACAGGGGTATTGGAACTAAGTGATCTCTAACGTCCCTTCCAACCCAACTATTTTATGATTCTGTGATATGACTGTAACAGGTTCTTAAAATATGCTAAAATACTCAATTAATAAAATCTTTGAATATCTCAAATCACAAGGTACCCATAAGAATTATCGAGTCCAACTCCCATTATTTATTTAAATTTATTTCAGTAAATATTTTATTTAAATTTAATAAGGTACCTGTGATGCTATGAAAGCAAACATTTGAATTTCACGCCCTTTCCTACAAGTCTGAACAAATTTTATATGTATCATGAAAATACACAGTTGAATTTGCTTCGAAATAATGAGGGAATACTTTTGATGGTAGTTTGATGTCTTTCTTAAATGGTCTTTGAAAAGCCAGTTTCTTTTTGCGTTATTGGTCTGGTAGAAAGTTCATTTAAAACAGTCAGAGAATACACAGATTTTGCACCTGGATACTGCTTCCAGTTCTTTTACTCTATGCTCTTTTATGTAAATCTTTTCCACAGGGAAAAACATGTATATATGTTATGGTCACACGTTAAGGAGTGTATATGAAATAACAGCAAATTAAGGTAAGCTTCAAGGCTCCAAGTAAGTTTCACTTTTGGTCTAGGTGACAAGGCAGAATGTGTAAGCCTTTTTCATCAGGTGGGTACACTGAACAAGGATGGTTTATTGCCTGTGGATCTATTTAAGGAGAATCTGTATCGAAGAGATTGGGTGGAGGAGAGGGAGAAAGTTACAGAAATTATAGGACAGCAAGAATCGGTTTCACTATAACTTCATATGCGGCCTTTCCTTCCTCATCAGATTCTTTACATGTAACTCCAGTTCAATAACTGCATAAGTAGAACAGATTTTTAAAGACTTAGTGTCATAGCTTTCAGAAAAAAACCCAATAATAAGTTCATTATAATGACATTTCAGTCTCTATATTGTGTTCTATATTTTGTAAATTTATCAATAGAGAAATATTTTGTAAGAACAGTTTTATGCATAAAAGTAGTCATTTAAGCTCTTAGTTTTGGCAGTGCTGGGTCAAGTTTTGCCATGTCTAAGTATATATTACATATAGACATGAATTTCTCATATTCTTAGTATAACACAGTACAAAGTCAAATTTGAAGTACTCAAAATGCTATGGAAAAAACTATTTTAAATCACCATAATAGGATATTCTTAACCATTGTATACAAAACAATTTGATTTTATTAAAAAAGTATATTTCATTGACTCCAAAACATATTGCTTTGGAATTTATGATGGAAAATAATACAAATGATAATTTTCAATTTAAAAAAAAAAAAAAAAAAGTGAAGTGCTTAAATCACCTGTGGAACTAGTATCCCAGGATTTAAACATCCTTTGTTCACATAGTATACAACTCTGTACATTTCAGAGAACTTTGACCAAAATATGCAGCAAAGATCTTTATCCTGAATGCTATCTCAGTGACTCAGAACAAACTGCTGCCAATTGTGTTTGGTAGGATAAAGTACTTAAGGGATTGTCTCCCCTGTTCAGATTGCCACAAGGCAATCTAGAATTGAGGATACTTAGTGTCTTTTGCTCAGCTAGCTAGGATTTTCTTACCAATATTTCTGTTCAACTTTTACATTCACTGACAGATTTCATCTGTAATACTTTCACTTTTTTTTAGCAGATCTGATTTTAATGAGGTAATGACAGTTTTAAGACTTAATTAAAAATTAATAGAGGTTCTGCTTCTCAATATCAGAGTACTACATGTTACCAGTCATTATATAAACAGCACTGAAACAAAGAAAAATCTTTAAAGAGTTCCTACTTGCATTTGTGGTTTGTCATTGCTAGTGAAGATCGTATGCTAAGATTTTCTATATTTCTTATGCTCCAGTTTTGAGAGAACAATAGTCTTTCATTTCTAAACTGTAAAGTCACATAGTAGGCAAGGACAAGAAAAAAAGACAGTGGAATTCAGAGGATATGACTGAAAACAGACTGACTTAAAATCTCAAAATATGACCATTACTAATCAAAACACAGGTCAGAGAAAATCCCTGGTCAATCCTAATGAGGAAGGGAGATGGTTGAAAACTGATATTAAAGCAAATATTGTTAAATGGCAATTATTTAAGTCGAAATGCCATTTCAGGCAGAAATTTATCCAAAGAGCACTGGTTTCATTATAATGTGTTCTGCAGTATATGATTTAATAACTTAAAAGAGAAAGCACTGAATTATCAGTAGAAGTTCCTACTCAATGTACCATAACAGTTTCCCATTCAAAGACTTGGCCCACTTTGTTTATGAGAGCTAGTGGAATAACAATTTAAGTTATTTAGCCTGAAGATATATAAAAATGTTCTGATCCAAAAGCTCCATTCTGTCAATGGATATTTGTACTGTCAAGAAATCCACCCATTATAAACACAACAAATAGCAACTACTGTGATTAAGATGGTAAAATCTTTACATTGGAAGATCCTGTTTCAGGTACCCCAGTTTTAGTTAAAAAATAACTAAGTGTCCATTGACTCTCAAGGATGCTGCAGGTTATGGAAGGGGAAACCATCTATAGAAGGTATTGAATAAGGGCAAGTAGTGAAAGAGGGTTTAGGACACTGGAAGAGGGAAATGTGAGACAGAGGAACTGCAGGCAATTAAACAAAATGAGTACATAAAGATTGAAATGGAGCTAGAAAGATGCTACTATCCTTTTTAGTCAAACAGATGCTTTCAGTAACTAAGGAAAGTGCAAACGAGATCAGTAGTCTAATCAATAGTAGGAGAGAGATCAGAAACCAGATATAGGATTGAGATATGACTGATACAAAGACTGAGAAAAAGATTGGTCATAGTGATGAATAGGAAAGTGATCAGTTCTGGCTCTGCCAAGCACTTGGGAAAAGTGGCTCCTCATGAGCTCATGTAAAGTTCCCCACATTACTGGATATTTTACATTAATCTCTCATGTCTCAGCTTTCCATTTATAAAAAGGAGATAGCAATAACTACTCAGTTCACAGGGACATTGTAAAAATAAACGTATTAATGTTCATGAAGCACTTAGATGCTGTAATGATGAGCACCATAAAAAGCTTCTGAGGAAATTAATTTCATCTTTAGAGTAGGTTTTGAATAGTCTGAATTAATGAAGGCAGGGGGCTGTGCACTGAACAATAGGAAATAGAACACTGTTCAGTAAGTGAGCAGTAATTCTTCTGTGACCTGAAAGAGTCTAGCAAGTCTATAGTAAAAAAAAAAAAAAAAAAAAAAAAAAAAAGAGAGATTGTGTGACAAATAATTTATATTGTAGGACTCCTGCATCCAAGGCGAAATTCAGATGGCATAGACAATGATAAATCCCTTATCCTGTACCTTGGATGTTTGACCTTCCAGCTCTAATAAAACTTACCATAATATTTAAAGTGTAGTTAGACACACAGCATATTATAAGTTCCTGACTTAATAAATTTTCTTTCTTTTAATTAGTGTGGTGTATGGGATGGGGGGGTGGGAAGGTGGGTGGGCTCAGGATTTACATATTTATAGAACCCTGAGTACATTTTTACATATTTCCATGCTTGATGAGACATAGGCCTGAAACCTAATTAAAAGGTTTGTGTAGGGTATTTTTATTGTTTAGCTCTGTGTGTGTGTGCGTGCTTGTATATGGAGACAAGATACAATACATATTATAGAGATGATTTACTTCTTTATATATATGTACTGTGTTCTAGGAACCCAATTTCTAATATTTGACTTTTAAAACCAGTACAGAAGAAATTATGAACTTCTGGGGCCTGATGGCAGCCGTAACATTTCTACTTGATCTCACTGAATTTAAGACTATCATGTTATGGTACTTGACATTATTATCATGTGGTGGTCATCTGAAGATGCTTTTGATGCTGTCATTGACACTGGTGAGAAATTGTTCTTGTTTTGATTTCATTCTCAAAATAATGACAAGAAATTATATGTAAATCCACAGTTATATTGCTGTGTTCATGATTTCGAGTGTAAAACAGTAAAAATAAAATATATAACAATTCAGTTGAGAATACAACTTCCATGTTGACAATTCTTCCCATTTTTGCAGGTTTAGGTATTTTAATTAACTGTTGTGCACTAGTGAAAATATCAAGGACGAAGGACAAGTTAGCCTTGGAATTGCATACTGTTCTGAAGTTATATCACTGAAGAACTAATTTTCATTAATAGAACTCATGATGTTGTAGAAGCCTCAGCTTTTAGGAACTAATACATTTTAAGTATGGATTTACTTTTACTGTTCTTGCCTTCTCCCATGCCAAAACTGATGCCTGTCTTTCTGGTATCTGATGTTCCATGTGGTAACAGACATATAAGCTATTCTGTCCTTATGGAAAACCAAAGAAAGGCAACCACTGAAGTTGGAGTCACATGTAGATTAACTTTAATTCTATCCCATCACCTTTTCTTTTTACTTTTTAGTAATTTAGTTAAAAAAGCTTATCTGTATTTCTTTTAATTTCTTTTCTCAGGCTAGCTCAGATTGACTTCTGCTAATTCTCACATTATCCATGTGTTTAACAACCTTCCACATGTTGTTTTTTTTTGATGATCAACCTCCTTCATTCACTGTAGGCTTTTCTTAAACTTCATACCTCTTCCAGAGTGTTACTAACTCGGCTAGAACTCAACTCTTTCCTAGAAGCTTCCCTCCCTGAGTTCCAATGTGTTACTAAAAGTGACTCCATTGTTTTCATATAGAGTACTGTTCCTGAGTAGGTCAGTTTAAATACTATGTCCACTTCTCTCTTCTTCCCTTCCAGACTTGTGCTGGCCTTTCCTTTGTACTATCACAATTACTTGTGCACCAGAATTTATGAACAGAAGAAGCACCTGTCAGACAAGCTTATTTTTCCGTAAGATCAGGAGCCTGATCTGCTTCTTGGGAAAGCCAGAATACATCTGCATCAGGATAATGAATGCAGCGAAATGAAGGCAGGAATGTCATGTTAGCGCTGTAATACCATGCAAGAAATTTCAAAACTACACCTTTCATTTGAAAGAAGGTAGAGTACTGCTCAGCACAATATGCCACACCTGGAAGAGTATAAACGGAGAAATAACATGGTAATTGCCAAAAGTCAGTCTGAGATAGAACTTGTGCTGAATATTTAGAAAGTGTTGTCTGGTTTTTGCACAAAATTCTCCTTCAGCCTTTTAAAATTTCTCCTATTTAGTAATGCTACTCTTAATTACTGTCATCTATATTTAAATGCCAAGACTAATGATTCATTAGCATGATAGATTACATTGTGAAATACAGGTGAGTAGGTTACAGGCAGGTTAAACACCAGCCTTCCAGTCCTACAGAGAAATGCACAATGCTAAAATGAGAAGTCAGTAGATGTATTAGGCATCTTTAAATGACTGCTGCAATTACATTTCAACCTGTGTCTCCCTACATGACTGACTTCTATTAATTCTTCCACAGAAGACAAAATATAAAACATATTGTTTAAAGTACATTTTCAGAGTAAAAGACTAAGCAGAACTTAAACCTCAAAATACTTTTTTGGCATCAAAACTTATGTAAAAATAAAGAAACTTGACAAGATTAATAAATCTCATATCCATTTGAGTACTTGGAAATAATCATAACTTTTTTGTTGTCGTTTGATAGATACGAGGATCAATGAGATTGAAGTTATGCCTATGTGCAATTCAAATGGAATGAGGTAATAAATGTTGCTCAATGGAGTACATCCAGAACTGATACCCTTTTCTGAAACTGGTAACTTATTCTAATGAGCATCAAATTTGCACTGTATTCCTGTATAATCCCTAATCAGGGACCTGACCTCAACTTTTCAAGTTGCTTTCATTCTAATTCTATCATGGAGAAGAATAAATACTAATTTTATTGAAAAACAAGAGAATTACTGCTTTAAATCTTCCCGAGTTTTTGTTCTCAGCTTTGTCAAAATGCCCCTCTTAGGTTGAGGTAATGTATGATTTCATGACAGACAAGTCAAATGGATGAAGTGAAGGAATAAGTGAGTTTTTTTTCTAAGGACACAAACAGAGTAACCAATCTCTTTTGGGAGAACAAGGAATGTCTAATATTTTTGCCTTACAAATATGTCTATAGTAGTATAGTGAAAAGTATCAAGAATCTGTACTGGATTTTCATCATGGATGAAAATCATGTTTCATTGTGTTAGAAGAGTCCATGGAATTCTTTGGTGGGACCATAGCCTTCTCCAAAAGAATCTCTGTCACATGTCAGGTGCTAGCGGGAGTGACTAGGAGCCATTCTCAAAAGACAGTTTAGAAGTATTCTGTGTTTTGGAAGATAAGAGTTTAGAATTATGGATGTAGAGCTTTCCATATAATTTGTGCTCAGTGCTAGGGAATGTTTAATTTACTAGTGTAAGAAAAGAGCTGCTTTTGGTATTGACAAGATACTGTTTTGAGGAAACAGAGAGAAAGTAAAAGAATTTCCCCACCTTCTTCTTGTCTTCAGAAAAGAAAACATCTGCTTTTGTAGATAGGAAATAACTAGGTTTCCTCCGCTCTTTAAAGTGATCTAATAGAGAGGCAAGGCGGTTGGTCTTTAAATGTTGATGTAACAATCGAAAAGTAGAAACTGATTGTGATTTTCAGACAGCTTCAAAAGCAGAACTGAAGGGATGGAAACACAGAGCAAGTCTACCAGAGCTGATCTAATGTTACTATAGACAGGTTGCTGTCAATAGCATCAGGAGACCATTTCTGAAGAAATACTCTAGAAGGGGAGCTCCAGGAGACAAGCTGTGCATTTTTGTCCCAAAGCCTTCAGTGGTTTGGTTTTTTGGTTGTTTTTTTTTTGTTTGTTTTGGTTTGGTTTTGTTTTTGTTTTGTTTTGTTCGGTTGTTTGTTTGTTTGTTTTAAATTTGATAAACAGATAAAGGTTCATTACTATTTCCATTCTTTCAGAAAGGGTGGATGCTGTCTTCAGACTTTTAGATTATTTTATCTATTTCTCCAGTCTCACTTCCAGACTTGGATGAAAGAATTCACCTATGTAAAACAAGGTTGAAGGCAGATTTTCACCCAAGAGTCACCACAGCCATAATGGTGAAGACAGATCTATCTTATCCAACAGGAAAATTTCCTTGAGAAATGCTGGTTAAAAGGAGTTGCAGAGATTTCTGCTAATTTTAAGTAATGTAGTTTATTATTTTAAGGTACTTATTCATATTCAAGATGTCCCACCTTACTCAAATAAACAACGGAAAAGTTAGGAAGCAGACTGCATGTCTGAACTAGAAGACACTTCCCTTCCTTAATTAAGATAACATGATTTCCTGAGCTGAAACAGTGGAGTGTAATGCAAATTGACATTCATTTCAGATTCACTCAATGATATTTTGCAATTAATACACCATTTATTAATAAAATGCAACCAGTTCTAAATGCAATCTACATTTTCTGGCATGTACACATGGTTTACAGCTGTCATTTAAGCATTTAAGAGCATATTGAAACTATGCAGAAAATAATCCAAAAGTTTTATAGTGTAAATCACTGTTGTACCTGTAGCTATTCTAAACCAACATAGTAACATTCTTCACACTGATATGTGCTTTCAGAGCAAAGCAATGTTCAGCATAGGCTGCATTACAGGATGATTAGGGACACTTCTGAAAGTATTACTAGTTGCATTTTGATTTCTTTTCCTACTTCAGCTGTTATAATCTTTCTTTTATAGTACCTAAAACTGGTTAGCTTTGTATAGCTTGAAAAAAAAATAAATTATAATGTCTTAGATATTTTGTTTGGCTGCTTCTTCTGGAATGAACATGAGAAAGAAAGCTTTTTCTCACATCTAGAGGGTTTAATTAAAACAACTCCTTACAAATTAATTCTAGGAAATTATGTATAGGGCACATGATGGCAAGAAAGAAAACATAGATCATTAAGCTCATTTCATAGTAGGTAAATTCAATAAAAAGGCTGACAGAAGTGTGCTGTGATGGAATAGGCAGTACACAGGCTGTCTTCCCAGAAAACTATTGACTTATATGCCTGCAACCTGGCTGATTCCTTATTCTGTACACCACTGGACAGTTGTGGTAGATCATACATTTAAATTGTATTTAATCAATACCCCTCTCTGTAGACAAAATGAAAAAAATAGATTTAGTAAAAAAAAAAAAAAAAGGAAATTATTCAAAGAAGCCAGTGACAATTGGATTAATAAAATTGAAGTGAGAAGTTCCACAAATGACAGGTGAGAAGTTGTTTTTAACTATCACTTCTCTATGTTTTCATCCCAGGCTGTAAACACCACCAAGATGGTAGGTTTGTGCGAGGTTGAATAATGCACAGATGGCCAAAAGCAATTTGGTTTTGTGACCTAATGCAACACAGAAACTGTACATGTGCCAATGGTAAGCACAAAATATATCTAGTGCTGCAGCCAGTTTTAAAACATTTCCAAAGAGAAGCTGTGGAACCCATCACAAAAATATGCAGCTGTTTTGCACTAAGGCAGATAGTTTTAGTCAAGTTAAAATCTATGGGTTTTTTTTGTTTGTTTGTTTGTTTGGTTGTTTTGGTTTTTTTTTATTCTTTTGAAAGTGGCCAACATGGAGAAATTATTATTAAGACTTAATTCTTAAATCCTCCCTTTAGATTACAGAAATTTCTAACAACAGAAATGAAAGGACATAAGAGATCAATCTAACAATGTATGTATGTTTAGTGCGTAAGTTCTTTCATAACATTTTTACACTTTGTTATAGTTTCATATCCTCAAAACACTTTTGATGTTGTGCACTTCTATAAAATTACTAGGTATTCAACAAAGTTGGGTTTCTTTTTCCAAAAACTAGTTTTACTACAATTGCTTTACTTGCCTGATGCTCTCTCCTTCATATATACATTTCCTTTAATGAAACTAAACTTAAACTAGAATAAAAAACTTTCCTTTTTTTTTTTTAAAGAAAAATTTCCATTTACTGTGGAATCTTTAAAGATTAGTTTGGTATTTAAATAACTCTTCTATAGACCTAACCACACCCAGAACTACCAAATCCATTAACGTTATAATGGGATAATGTTCTTATATTTTAATGTCCTGATTAGAATCTTGTTAAGAACACAATATACTTCGTATATGAACTATTCCTTGTGACTGGGGAGTATAAATGGCATTTGAAGCCATAGCAAACTAATAGATTTTTTATCATTTTAACAACTCATTATGAGAAAACTTCTGAAAGATGACTTGAAACTTATGACTTTTTTGACAAAGCATTCTGATTTGCTTTTTGTCAATGAAAATTCTGATAACATTTTGTCAATTTTGTCTAGGGACTTTTTTCTCCAAGTTTATTTATTTTTTTTTCTGTATAAAATTCTATAGCAGACAATATAATTTCCAGGTGAATATCTGCTTTTATCAATAAAATATACTTTGGCTAATTTATTTAACAGTACGATATATATTTGCTCCTTTTTTTCTTTTTATGATTATCTTAAAATAGCATAAACCAGCATGGCCTTGGGCATGAGAAATTATGGACAATGCAAAAAAGAAAAAAAAAAAAGAACCTTTATTGAGTTTAAATCTTTGTAAATATTTCCTCTGCTGGTTTAAAATTTCAAGCAGACCTTTAACTGCACATAACTGGTCTTTCCATTTTGCTCCATAAAAATAACCAGTGATATAGGAAGCTATTTCAAGTGTTATATTTCTACACATAAATAGAGCAATGTTCATTCTATATCTCTTTCTATTTCAGATGCAAAGACATCATATAAGTGTTTCAAAGTCCTATTTTAACTATTTATACATATTGCAATTTATATAACCCATGAACATTTATATTTGCAATGCATCACCAATGCTGAACTACATGACAATAGCCACAGATAGACCATTGCATTTACTCAGGATCATGAGTTGTTGATAGCTTCAGAGAGGTGTATTGTAGTGAATGATTTCAAAACCTAAGACAGTTTCAGTTTCCATTAACAACTACAAAAAAACCCCTCAGTTGTATAATATATGAAAGTATATGTGATATGTATGCATAGACACAAACATAAACCATATATATTTATATACATATATATATATATACATACATAAAAAACCATGCTCACACACATAGTTAGATGTGCAGACTATGCAAAAGATATATAGGCACTTTACCCCATTCTATTCCTAGGTTTAAAGTTCTTTCCTTCCCGCTCAGATAGTGTGGCAAAATGATAGATGTTTCAGGAAACTAGCAATGAGTAAAATATATCACTGCAAAGTATTCAAGTATGTCATTAAAGTACAGCTTTTGGAATGGACTTGAGCTACTTTCTGTGGTAGTTGATTCATTTTTAAAAGTAACAAGTCCACAGAAAACTACTCTTTTCCACTAAGCATTTTGTTTCTAATTTTGAGACCCTTGACCAAAGTCAGTGGACAGTGTAACTTGTATAATGTATTCAAATTACAATTTAGAGCTTTATCAAGTAATGTAATTTATCAATGTTATAAAAAAGTGTTACTCACATGCAAACTGAAGAACAGCCTCTCTGCTTAGAATACTGCCAAACATGTTGGTAGTTAAACACTGATACTGTCCAGAATCCTTCATTTCACTGGGGTTGTTGATGATCAAACTTCCTTCTATTAAACTGAAGCGATAATCGCTTTCCATGTCAATTTCAGTTCCATTTCGAAGCCATCTTAGGAAAGAGGGAAAAAAAAGTAGAACACTTCTTGAGCATTCTGTAGCCAACTGAAGATATAGAATCGGACAGCCTCAGTTGTAATAAGGACAGCTACTCAAAGATACCCTGTGCAGGAGCCCAGTACCCTGACAAAGCTTTGGATGGAGACATTCCACAACATGCATCTGATAAAACTAAATTTTTCTGAAAAAAACCACAAGCAAAACCAGATCTTCAACATCTGAAGAGAAAGGACATTCTTTGTTTTGCCTATGATGAATGAAAATAATTATCTCCTTTTTTTTCCTGTTTATTTCTCCCCAAAATACCTAATGTCCACAAAAGATTCAGACTTGAAAACAGCATAGCAGATGCATCCTTTATGTCAAATATAGTGCTTATGATAATCAAAGTTTTATTTCACATTCTATCATTAAAGCCTTAGGCCCAGCTGAGCTTAGGAGTTAGCAGAGCTAAGTATGCATCACATGAAAACAAGAAACCCTTTTTTCCCCATTCTTTCAACATTTAATCTTCTGGGCCCAAGAAAAAGCAAAACCTCTTTTAAATATGGAAAGCAGAAGAGCAAGGCCTGTGAAGGGAGGTAGACTGATGTACATACACTGTTATGAAATAAAGGATTTTGGCAAAGGACAAAGGCCAAATAATATCAGCTGGATCAATATACACAAAATTCAGAGACTTGAATAGGAGAGATTGGAATTAGCTGGTGAATGGCCAAGGACAATTCCTGGCAGCTACTAGGTAAATGGAAACTAAGATCAACTAAGGAGTCTGCAGAGGGAATGTTAAGTTTGGGAGGTGTTTGGGAAAGAAATAAGAAGCCTGAGCAGTAAAAGACAAGGATGAAAGTAATGATAAGATGAAAACAGCCACGCTGTAGGAAACGTATTAGAAAGTATCACAACTGAGCCAAAACTTCAGAATACACACTTATGTTTCTGAGGTTTCACAAATAACCCGTCTCATAATTTTTCTGTTGTGCAAGCATGTTTATGGGTTGGGTCTGTCCCAGACATTCTCTGCAAAAAGTCTCACCCTTCAGTCTTGAAAGACTGAAACAACAAATCCTGTAATAGTCCAATGGTTGAAAAAGAAAAGATTTTGTGTGGTAGATTAATAGACTCCAGCAGTCTGGAATAACTCCTCTGTGTGTGTGTGTGTGTGTGATATTTCAGTCAAAGGACAGTATACACATATGTAGACTTCTA
Organism: Anabacerthia variegaticeps; assembly: GCA_035583185.1. NCBI lineage: Eukaryota > Metazoa > Chordata > Aves > Passeriformes > Furnariidae > Anabacerthia > Anabacerthia variegaticeps. Next base: position 39,371,258 of record JAWWEW010000001.1, on the reverse strand, counting down.
GATTTGTTTGTGTTAAACTGTATAGAACATGAAATTTAACAATGTAAGCAGGCATGGCACAGTTATTATAATGTACAGATATTTTCTTCATTATTAGTTCACAGTCATTCTGCAACTTCAAAGTGGCCTTAGGAAATTTCTGTGACCTTCCAAACACTCTAAGAACTTGGCAACATTGAGACTCCAGAGGTAATTTTAATAAAGCAAAATGATTATCAATTCACCTTATCTTGTTAATATTTGTGGTGAATGAGGTGCAGACAGCAGAATTCAGCTGAAGTAGCTCTGAATATTATTTAATCCAAAGGTCAAACTTGTCAGAACTAAGATCAGCTGTTAATCTATTATTTGTCCCTTCTTTTCATGATTGGACTTTTGATTGCAAAGGACCTTTGCTTCATTTATTGTAAGAAATGAACACAGTTGACAGTTTCTTTACATTGTAAAGGATATTAGTGAAATATTGGTAGGATTTACTAACTTTTTGAACAGATTCATACATAGATGAGGTAAAAAGAAAAGGAAATATAAACCTTCAACAATTTCTTAGTTATTTAATATTTTGAATGAAATCACAATGAAAGATATCTTTTAACACATATATCCTTGTGGAATATATGCAAAGTAAAAATACAAAAATAATTGGTTTTGAAATTATGGGAAATTTAGAAAGGCAAAAATAAAAAAAAATACATGTTTTGACATTTTCAGATGAGAACTGCCACAAAGTTCAGTTTGCTTTAATTAGCTTTCTTCATTTAGTTTAATTTTGAGTTAAATTTAATGCAGAAACATGCTTTCTGAATTCTACTCCAAAAACTTGGATCTTGATTGCTATATGCCTATCAATCTTGTGGTGCATCTGAAATGATCATATTCCCCTCATATAATCCAAGAATATTAGAGGAAAAGCAGCACTGAATTGTGAGACATTTTCTTCTAGGTACCCTAACTGATCTGGGAGGACAGAAACCAAAATATGACAGCACTTCCAAGGTCATGGATTGTTAGGAAAAATCAGCTACCTTTTTCCCTTGAAGAAAAATGACAGATAACATTTCAAAATATTCTAATTTAGCTTAAGCAGACAAATTGAAATTTTTAAAAAACTTTTTTTTCAACCACCTTTACCATCAGGAAACGTTACTGACCAAAAATTACTACCCAGCTTATATGTGTCCTAAGTAAAGTAGGACATACAGTGTTCCTCAAGCAGTGAAAACACTGGTAAGAAGGAGCATCGCAAGGAGTTCTATACTTGCCTGTAACTCACTTGTTACAGACACAAGTCAATAAAGTGGACTAAACAAGTCTCTCTGCATGGATAGAGATGATGCAGAGAACACATAACTTGAAAATGCCACGTATTGCTTTGCCTTTAATCACTACCTCTCACACTTCTCACTTATTCAGAATCAGAAGAAAATATTCAATCAGGAAAACCGTTAGTGTCACAGAGCAGTTTCTGTTCTGTTGCTCTCCAAAGTACACTGATTTTCAGAGTAGGATTGCAGTGGTCAATATTCTGAGAACTAAAAATAAAAATAAAAACAAATAAAAATTTGAAACCAGATACCTGTATGTGGGAGTAGGGTTTCCACGAGCTTGACAATTCAAAGACACTTTCTTTTCCTCAGAATCAGTTGGAAAAATTATATCATCTGGCTCTTGTACAAACACTGGCCCATAATCAACACTTTCTGAAAAAAAAAAAAAAAAGAAAAACTAAAGTTTAGGAAATCTGAGAAAATATAAATGTACTATAGGTTTTATAATGTGAGATTAAAGTACACAAAATTATGTTTGCTTTCCAGAGGTTCATATTCCATTACTTCAGATGCTGTATTAAAACAACAATCATTAAAAGAAAAAAAAAATATGCTAAGTGAACAATAAAACACATAGTATGATTTAAGTATTTATTAGACCTTAGAATGGCTTTCTCAATAGGCCTGCAGCCTACTGAGATGCTCAAGAATTAAAAGGAGTTAACTCTGCTTATAGAGAGAAAAGTAAACAAAAACTTTCCTGCTGCTTGCAGCAGCTCATCTCGCAGAAAAATAATACAGAGTTTTCCCCTTTATGTCAAGGACTTACTAAGAAAAATCACTTGGAAAATTAATGACAGCAACTGGTGGCTATTATTAAACAATATATAGCTAAATCTGACATTTCATTTTCCTCCACTGTCTTCTCTAATTTTGGCATGTACCTATATTCTGATAAGAATTTACATTTCCAAACTAGAGAAGCTGAATAGACCCGTAGAATACATCTATGATTCCAATTCATTCAGATTGTGAAGAAGTATAAAGCTTGAGAAAAGGAAAAGGTCACAAGCAGAGCATTCCTGGATAACTAAAATCCTCACTGTGCACCAGAAGTCTGTGGAATTTTAATAATTTTAGACTAACTCCAGACTCTGGGATGATTTAATCCCATAGTGCTCTTCATATTTAGAGCACTAACCTAGTAATTTGCGTGTGGAGAAAAAGTTATATTATCCTGCTACCTGCAATGAAACATATGGGAGCGGGGTTTTCTCTATCAGTTTTATGGTTTCATGTGTTCATGTCATAGATGTCCTCTAGTAGATACTGAGGACAGCATGGCACATTAAGCAGTTTATATATCCTGCTATATTTGTCCTACCGGTAGCAGCTTGAAATAAGAAAGACACACCTGGACACTTGGGATTTTGGTCATTGACTTAAAAAAAAAAATCATTTACTGCATGGTTTTAGCAACTCCACACAACTTCAACCACATGTTACGATTTCACAGTTTTGGGAACTGCAACTTTTTTCATTCAGCTAACAGCTTCATAAAATCTGGGTGGACATGAAAAGGAGGATATGAACCTTAGCAGAGGGAAAAAACTCTTGGAGTCTGAAGAAGGATGAGAAACATGGGAGACACAGGCCATAGTATGCTAGTTTGGACATGTAAATTTCCACGTCTTTAAATTCTTACATTTGAGGTTTCTCAATTCTCTTATCATACACAAAAGGCCACATAAAACCCCATTATGTTATTCAACCTTTCCTTTTAGTGTCTACACACTTATTACACACTTAGTTGTTGTCTTTTTACACTACTATTCAAATGCAGATTTTGAAAATACCTTTATTTTCAGGTGTACATACTTCTACTGAAATAGATTCAAATAATTAGTGTGTCAGTTTGTAAAGTCAGCAAATAAGAGCAGCAGCAATTAGTAGTTTCTGTTTTCCATAATTTTTCAGTTTATTTGCCCTATTTCTAGGACTGTGTAAAGTGTGGGTTGCTGTTCTGCATATGTACATTACTCTATAGGTACATTACTTGGGTTTATTGGCAGAAATATATTTCCTGTAACAAATATCTGCATTATTTAAAAAAATCAAAATTAATAAGTAATTTCTGATATGTACTTATATTATTGACATTAAAATAACTCTGGAATTAAATTTGTGCAGTGCAGTTGAAGATGCCACAGGTCCAATGGATTCAGCTGGCAAAACTTACTTTAAGAAAGGAAAATGTGGGTACAAAACCATTGTAAGGATTGTTTCCTAAAATTTGCTCACCTGCTTCTTATATTTCACAGAAGAATGTACTAATAAATGTAGGTGTAAATAATCTGAACTCACATCAAACTAGAGTTTAGCAAAACCAGAAATTAATTAACGATAGCAAATCTAAATCATGGACATATATTTTATTTCATGCAGATTAGTAAGCATATGGATAGGGAGTAAATTAATGAAGATTAATGATTTTATCTTCTCCCTAGGAGTAACTGTATAGATAAAATATAATGTCACAATCTAGGACTGCTGGAAAGAAAAGAAAAAGGTGTAAGGCTAGGTGCTGGTGTCACTAGCAGTACAAGTGTTCTTTCTGCCTGTATATTTTGCAACAGTGGTACTGAAATACTCTGTTGCACTTTCCTTTTAGCAAGATAACCTAAACTCTTTAGATGGATGCTTGAGTTCTTAATGACAGGGGTCAAATGGACACTTGTGCTGCATGGACTAAGAAGATCAGGTCTGACTTCTGCCAGCAGTGAAGACAAAGGTAACAGAGAAAGTTCAGTGCATGCAAGTCATATTTCTAAAATACATAGTTAGCTGCTTATCTGCATTACAAATGGAGTGGTGGAATACTGACAGAGATTATTTGGAGACTCAGAAGAAACATAATAATGAATGAGTCCTGTCCGCCAGTTTCACAAATACCCATAGGTTATTGTACTGTAAGACAGTTCACACAAAGACGGAAGCAGACCATGACACACTCTTGTTCCCTCTCTCAACCACTCAAACAGAGATTTCTGCAGCTTTTGAAAAAGCCATTGACCCAAAGACCAGGAAACACATACAGCCCCAGTCTGCAACACACCACAGACAGCTGGATGCTCCCCTCAAACCATGGACAGGGGAGCCACCCAATCCCTTCTGTCTGACCTTGAAATAATTTTTTTTTCTGATTCATGAACCATTAGCTGGTTCTTCGGCTTTGTGTGGTCTTTTGGGAGAAATATCCTGGATCTCCTCCTTTTGTCCTTATTTTCTTATTCTATTTAATTTATATATCTTTGCATATGTGGATATATAACCTATATATTTACATATACACATACACATATTTTTATACACGTGTACCTTTTCTGATGCCTTCAAGGGTCCAAAGGCATCAGGTGTCTTTTGCACCCATGTTTTAGCTAACTGTAACCCATACTCTTAAACTTGTGTGAGTGTGTATTGCAAGATTTGAGATCCATATCTTATTTTTTCTTTCTAACCTAAGTAAGAACGTAAAATAATATGAATACCTAACATACACATTAGCATATGTATATTTCATTTTACTATTTTAATTTCTCAAGGGAAATATTTCTGTTCCTCACACAGGCTTTTATTAAATAAGATATAGAAAACCAGTTGCTTTAAGTGCTGCCCTATTTAAGACTGGTGATTTATTACAGAATCTTGGGATTACAGGTATGCATTGCAACCAAGCCGTGTAACAGCTAGATTGTGATCCCCTTGTAAGTTTTATGTTGCCGTTATGAATCTAGGCAATTAAAAGCACTAAGCACTGTCATTAGGCTTTACTACTTAAATTAGTATTGTCTAGAAAGGCAAGGATAAGGAAAACATTAAAAATATTAGTAAAATCCTTCTTTTAAATTCTAGAATATTCTTCAGTGCAGTGCTCAAATATTCTTCGAGTACCAGTGCTCTCCTTACAGCACTTTTGTACTTTAAAAATACAAGAGTATATAGCTTCTTACTACCAAGTATATAAGTCCACCTGGGAATGGAAACTGGAATCCGTGTGTCCTGCAACTTGGACAAAATGTAGCCAAAATGTTTCCCTCTCTTACCTACAGACATAGTTTTTTTCTCTCCCTCAATTGCTGATGGAAAAAAGCCAGATACTCTTTGGGTCTTCTTGTTGAGCAATACAGGTACCATGAGAACAAACTGCAGATGAGAATTAAGTTTCATATACTTTCAATTCTATGGGAACTGAAACAGTGTCATTCCTCAACAGTCAGCTTTCTTGCTGACATTCTTTATATAATTCCAGGTCAATAAATACACCATGAAAAGGAATTAATTCCTGAAACCTTGGTATGACAGGTGGGCAGAAAAGAAATATGACCATGTTCAAACACCTGCATTGAAGCTGGATTGGCAGTAGTATTTTTAGTGTCTGATGTGCTGTACTTTTAAAAAACAAAAGAAATGAGTTTATTATAAATATTTTCTTAAATAATATGTGTAAAATATAATTGTCTGCAGAAGGAGAAGGTGTAGCAAATTCTACACTGCATTGGTCACATGCATTAAACGTCATTAATATAGTTTGACCTTATCTGCAACATTACAGTACCATTCAAGCTATATGTCTGGCCTAAATACTCTTGGTGCCATCTTCTCACTCTGAGCTACTGGTGGGAAGAAATAGCAGACAAGTTATGTGAGGGGATATATTCAGGCAGCCTGTGAATATGGGGGAAGGAAATATTCCTTCAGGTCTTCTCCGCTTCCTCTGTTCATGTTCCTTCAGAAACACTTTTTTACTGCTGGTGATAGTACTGGTGGGTGCCTTGTTAATCCCACTGAATGTGAACTAGAGAGATCTTCAGACCAACCTGTTATTCTGACACATTGACAAAATTTGTCCAACTGGCAGTTGGAACAAGGGTGATGGCAGTTCTTTGAATGCATAGTAACTCAGAAAAAATTTAAAAAACACAAGTTTTTACAAGACCAGGAAAACAATGTTTTCTTATTGCTTTATTTTTTCCCCTCCATGTTTTAAAGGTTTGTTGAACCTATGGGGAGATGGAAGAATTTTCTAAAGAAAAGCTAGACGAGATGATGTAGAATGATAGACCTTCTAAAGCAGCCTGAAATGAGGGATAACTAACAGATCTTCCATCCTGAAATACGCACTGGATTCTGCATACAGGCTTTACTCAAAAAAGTACCTACTTGACACATCACAGACCAAACCCAATGATCTGTCACTCCTAGGTATTAATATTTTAAGGATACATTAAGAAAGTTGCTTGAGTTGCTGAAAAGGTTACCAATGGTGCTGAAATATCCATATAATAAGAATTAAATAAAGCAGTGCTGTTTTATCTCAAATTGGTCCTACAAAGTGAAAGACACATTTTGGTAAAGGTTCATTACATTTTAGTGCTACTCACTATCAATCTTGTTTTTGAATTTCCTTTTTTTCCTTTCTTTGCTTTCAACTTATGCTCCTTGTATGCACTTCACATGATGACTTTAAAGGACCTTCTGACTGGCTTTTGTTATCATGAAAACAGATAGTTTAATCTGTTCAGTAGTTCAGAAGATATTTTAGATGTATAGTCACCCTGATATCCAAGAAAACATATTGCTTTCTTCAACTAAAAGCTAGAAGCTGTCTTTTCCACTTTAAACTCTGAAAAAATTGATTAATCTCAGTTCAAATATTTATTTTGCAAGTGGAATTTATATTACAATCTTTCACTTTATACCTTAGAAATAAAGAATGACTAGCCATTTTAATATCACTATCATATGTCAAAATATAAAATTTACTTTAATATAATGAAGAAGAAGCCCATGAATACATCATGGCAAGATACGTTCCAATGGCTAAATCCATGTGCAATGGATTTTAACATTAATAAAGGTGGATGAAATTTACAATAATTATATTGCATATATAGAAGCAGAAGGACATATATATGTATGTAGGCACATATATGTGCACACATATATATTTGAAACATATGCATTTCTAAAATACATTTTAATCTCTCAGTTAACCTAAAAGTCAAGAAATTGTGAGGACACCCCTTTTGAGGTAAGTTCAGGCAGATACACATGCATCAAGATATGTACATTGATTCTAGCATTCTGCATGCTTGAACAGCGTACAGTACATGCACGATAAAGTTGACATGGAAAAGGAGATTAAATTATTTTCTCATATTTCCTGATTTATCTTTTCTGAAGCATTTCATCTGTGTATTAAGCAAGAAAATGTTATTTTTTCCTGTTGCTTGAAATGTTTTCTCTGTTCTGTGTTCTGAAACAAATAAACCTGTCCTGAACATAGTTTATAATATTTGAACTGCATGTTACATGAATCAATGTTGCCAAATATTTCAGGCAATGGAAAAAAATGTAGTAGCTTTTGTCTTTAATTCAGACTGGTAAATAGTGAATCTGGCAGATGGTAGGCAATCAGGAATTCTCATTCAACAAAAAATTAGATTTAGATCTTGCATATCTTTGTGTTCATTGATTAAAACACACTTGTGACACAAACCTTGTTCTTTATTTTCTTCAAAAATATATCAAAACAAAAATGAAGGAAAAAAAAATCCTTTGTCAAGGTTAATGTCAATTCCAGCAATTCCAAAAGTTTTTTGGAACAGTAAGAAAACATAAGAGTTTGCAGTTTTATGATTCTTCAAGACTATTTAATGAATAATTCATACTTTATATTCACATTTTTTTAGTCATGACTTTACACATCAATACATAGTTTGAAGAGAAGGAAAGCATTGCCTTGACTGCAGGTTTATGTGAAATAATTCTGGATAGTTTGAATTCAGTAGAGAGCCAGAGCATAGGTATTTTAATTTAAGATATCAGGAAACACATGTTGAATTGAGAGTGCAAATGAAACAGCATAAAGTCAGTATAAAAGAACCTTTATTAGAAGCAATGTCAGGTGTCTGAGCATGTCTGCTGGGAAATCAATTAAGAAGTCACTTGAGAACGTGAATAATTAAGCAGCTAATAGAAGTGTTGGTGTTTCTTTTTTTTAATGGCAAATTTGATTCCTGAATTTATGCCATATATTAGGTGTTTGAATTATGCAAACTCTCTATTTCAATAGCATATGTTTCATCCCCTCCTGAAAATGTCCTCTCACTTGAAGCAGTGGTCTCTCATGACGATGCATGAGCACAAGATGCCGTAGCATTTCCTCTTTTAGGAGGCCCTGGCTGATAAACATGAACATTTAACTCTATCATTACATAGAAGTTGTAGGGTAATAACGAGAATAACTTTCCTTCAAGAGCTCAAAAACTTAAAGGAAAAAAAAAAACAAACACCTTGAGACCAAATCAAAATCAAAAATTTTAGTAATACGAACCAGGCTGTTTTAACTGGTGGCTAAGGCTAATCTGGAGAACCTCAAGGAAAGAGGCTCATTTCCGCTTTGTGATAATTTTCAAAATTATCTCTGAGAAATAGTGAATTGTTAAAATTTACTGCTTTTGAAAAACGTTTCAGAGTTTCAGAACAGTAAATTAGACTTACCGTCATGCTTGAAGGTCTCTGAGAAGTGATAGAGGTTTGTTGGGGAGTGATAATGTTGTGCAGCTCCTCTCCAGCCTGGTGAAGATACACTTCCTAATGAAGGACTGCTTAGTCGTGGTCTGTTCTTTGAATTAAATGAGGCTAAAGATGAACTAGCAGATTTGATTCTTAGGATAGCAGCATATGAAGTGGGGACTCCAGGGACAGCTTCTGAATATTCTGGAAAACAAGCAAGGTTAAAAAATATAACTCAGGGCCTGCAGGAACAAACCAAGCAGAACTACTGAAATCAGTTGTCCTGAAAATGCAACAGTTCTAAGGAGGTGAGGCGAACACTTAAAAATATATTCATAGAGATGAGCAAAGGGACTCAGACTGTATATCAAGTACCTTCAAAAAGATGTTTTGAAGGACAAGGGGAAGTGTCTGGCAGAAAAAAGATCATTGTTTTGTCATCTCTGCTGATGATAAATATTTAAAAATTAGGCATCTTTCACATTGGCATAACATGAACAATGAAAAACAATGAGTGTTCAAAAGCTTTACATAGCAGCACACTTAATTGATATAAAATCTCTTTAAAAGAGTAGATAGCTTTGGTGGAGAGTTTTTGCAAAAATATTCTAAACATAAATATATTTGGAACTATTTAATATATCAAATGCTTTAAAATTAGCGAAATATGCCTTTCACTTTATTTAACAAAGCATGTTTAAAGCCTTTAAGGTTTTGGAAAAGCTTATTTCAGCACATTATTTGATGTCTCTGATCAGATATTAAAAATTCACCTCTTCCACTTTACAGAAGAAGCTGAAGTCTGGCAAATGATGACCATTATTTTAAAATTACCATTTCTGTCTAGGCAAACTCTAAACATACATAATATTTGAGGAAGTCATATCACCTTCACATTTTGGATTTAAGTCTTTACAGTCAAATGGGAAAGACATAAATAACTTGTTTTTTACCCTAGTATAAAAAATAATCTGCTTTATAATGTGCATCATGCTGTTCTGCATATCATAAGCATAATATCATCTTTCCTGGACCACAAAGGGAAGCGAAATAGAATAATGATAAGTAAAAACACAGTATGAAAATATACCTTACAGATTCTCTTGAAAAAGTATCATTGGACTATAAATATGATTTCACAAACAATATCTTTTATTGTCTTTTAAGAAGTCTTCAATATTTTGTAATATTAATGTATTTTTGTTCTTAGTAAATACAATTTTTCCATAGGGAAAAGTAAAGCAAAAGCTGTTGAATTCCAGGTAATATTGAAAAAAAAAATAAAAATTTATGTTAAAATCTATTCCCATTAAAATAACCATTTTTTAGTTCTGATTTCCTTAAGATCTGACTCTCATGGTCATTGAGGTTACTTGAAGAAATTTTTATATTTTTTACTTATTTTGGTCTCAATAAATGTTAATTTACTTTATGAACAAAAATAGGTTTAGCCCGCCTAAATAAAATTTCAGAAAAATAAGCTGCAATAGGAATGCCTACAGTTAAACTTATGACATTAAACGCTTAATGCAAAATGAAGATCTTGTGAGCAGAGAAGGAAGACACTCCCTGGGGAATATGGATACAGGAAAGGGATAAGGCTCTCTCTAACATGGCCTGCATAAGAGGATGGCAATGCTTGGTGGTGAACTGAGCAGTCCTGGTGGCAGGAGAGATAACTATTTGGGCACTGTGGAGCTCCTCAGATCCTCGCAGCTGAGATCGTCTGATATACCCCATGGAAATGTGGCAGAAAATCTGGAAATCGACAGAGTGGGACACAGTCCTGTTTTTCTCACATGAAGCTGGGATGTGGCCAGATTGTAGCTGGTAACAAGATGCAAAGCACTGTGCAAAGGACTCTTGTTTTGAAAAGGCACCACATCTCTCTGTCTTTTTAATACACTTTCTGCTTATAGCTCACAGTGAACAAATGGTCTCTAATCTACATGAGGTGGACAAGGAAACAAAATTCTAAATGAAAAAGTGTGGTGTCACAGAACTATCCCTGGGTATATTTTTATAGAGAAGTAAACTAATTCTAACAGTGATATACATTCTGTTTTACATGATCTCTTTTTAGAGCTGAGGAAAAAAAAAAAAAAAAGAACATTTGTGTTCACTGTTAGGAAGACATTCCTCCAGAGTGCACACAAACGTAGAAGAAATACATATTTGATAGAATTTTAATTTATAACTAGAAAACAATGCAGAGCTGCCTTTGGTGCATACTTTACAACACAGTATAACAAGTCTGAATGAGATTTTAAAAGGAAACATGATTGCAATAACATATATAATGAATACGCTTTTCTGCAAATACAGGCACTTTTCTTTTTTTCAGCATGGTATTTTAGCACTATTTTATTTACCCTATGGCAAAGGACATGGATTAGGGAAAACTTCACATCTGTACTTTTTCAGTCAATGATAAATACTTTGAATGTCTGAAATATGGTATTAGTAGGCAGTTAAAAGGACTATATGTCCTATGTGTATCAGTAAGAAAATTCTAATGTGTGAAGAGCTTTTAAACTATGTAGTCCATTTGTTGATAGAACAAGATAGTTCCTCAGACGATGTTCCTGAGTATATTAGGTATTCTACCTTGAGAAGATTAAAATAATTATTCCTATGTCACTTCATTGGAAAAGTTATGAAACTGTCGTCCTTCATTGGGTAGACTGAAAAGCCTCCTTTGCGTGTTAGACAGTCTGAGTAGCATATTGTAATCCTGATCCTTAGACCATTTAATATAGCTTCTATGTTCCTAGTGCCCCACATTGTCAGCTTGGAAAGTTGGTGGAGCAAGCATGTAACTCTGCCTGTTTGTACATAAACATACTATATTATAATTATTTATTTTGTTTTCATTATTGATTTTTTTCAGTACAATGACATGCTGAGAATGAAATGTAGCCAGGGCCTTGCTCCTCTAGTGAGTCTGACATAGCTCTTCTCCTTGCTGTCTGTCCTATTTGTCGTCTCCATTGGCTTCCACGAAAGTCCCTCAGATGACCTTGCATCTCTACCAGGTTCTGCCAGATATATGACCCAGCAAACAAATTGAGACAAATAAACACATAAATAAAAAAACATAAACACAAAAAGTAGTACAGATACATAAACAAGCACATCAAAAATTGTATCCTCCATTACACTTAATTCATTTACAACCAGGCCAAATTGCACACTATACACACATGGGAGAGCAAAATAACCTTTAGTACTTTAAAAATCCTGCTATGAAGTACTTTATCTTTTTGCTCTTTTTAATTGGAAGGGCATGCTGTCTTACAAGATGAGGCATATAATAGTTCCTAGTAATCCTGAGCTAACAAGTACTCCTGTGCTAATTAGTTTAGGATCAGACTTTATGTCATTAGGGTGAGTGCCTTGAACATCTTCCAGGCACAGGAACATATCAGGAGGTGGAGGAGCCAGACAAACACAGAGGGGCAAGCAGGAAGTGGGACTGGAAGAAACAGAAAATACAATAGACTCACTCCAGACTATCTGTTTTGCCAATGTATTGCTTCGCTAGACGAAAGTAAATAGAAGCCATACTAAAATCTCCAGTGGCACGTAGCCTCCCTTTCTGCAGAAGTTTGATTCAAAGTGCAGTTTTTGCTAAAGTAACATTTTTTATTTTAGACTATGACTCTCCTGTTTTTTTGTATATGTGACACAATGAGCTACTCTGGTAAATAGGATTCAACAACCTTGCAATAGTTTTGACAAGTTCTTTTTGCTGAAATGGTTTGTGTAGGCAGCTTGGTGAAATGAACTTGTTCTGTGCTGCCTCATCAAGTTAAGAAGACTGTTATTTCTTTTCCCAGTTAAAAAGAAAAAAAAATAAAATTCTTTGTTATCTAGTTGAATGAGGAACACCACTTCTGCAGTGGTAATTCCAGGGTTTGAAAGAACTAAAGTCCTAACAAGATCTCAGATGGCATGAATGCAAAGTACTGTGGGAAGAAAGAGAAGGAAAAGATATAAAAGTCACTCTACATGGTGAAAAGGTGCTGCAGTAATGATGGTATTATGGAACCTGGCTTCTGACCTCTCATGGTATAATTATTTTGTTTGGTTGGAATTAGTGATCAATGTGAAATTTCATCCTGACTCCAGTTGCTCCGTCTTGCTCATGGGGATGCTGTACCTGAGTAAAGTATCTCTTGTAAAACATAACTTGAAATGGTTAATAAATTATACATAAGCAAATATTTCTTGTTTCGTTTACCGAAAATCTGTAGCCTGCGATCATTACTGACAACTACAGCAGAAATCACACTTACTTGAAAACAAAACCTGTTTCCTAATCCAAGCAATTGCCTTCAGAGATTTAGACCTCCAAACTGCCTAGTTGCAGTGACTTAATTAAAATATATTTTTATTTGAGTACTATTTACAGTAAAAATATTCCTTTAATTTGGTTTGGACTAGACTACTGAGATTCAGGAGAATAAATGTATATTTTCCATTATTTAGGTACATAGTTAAACTGCTTGAGAGTAGATATTACTCTCTAATGTGTTTTTCAGACTTACTAGTCTACCATTAAAATCCTTGAGTGATTTCATCAAAGATCTAAGGGTAGTTCTCAAAATACTGCTGCACTTGAGCTTTACAATGAAATTATATTTTCCATAATCTCATTCTGATGAAACATTCAAACCAAAGGTTCCTTCAGCTGCAAGAAGACACACATAAGGAATATATAGGCCCAAATGGTAATTTCAACAGTGGTATGACATTATTAAGATAGACTATATTTTTTTATTCCCAATGCACATTTTCTTAATGGATTTCCAACAGCAAACTATTATATGAAATAGATTTGGTAATTTTTTAATGATTCTGTATCAAGTCATTATATTATTCATGCATCTTTTATTATTTCCAACTCTTACTGCTGTAAATTAAAAAAAAAATATTCAGGTACCCCCAGAAATACCAGTCAGTGGAAGTTCTGGAAAGTTTATTCCAAGAAGTTGAGAACACTAGATCTACAAAGGAAAAACTGCTACAGTGCTGCAAAGCACTAGGCCTGAGGAAAAGGCATGCCTCCTGTTCCTTCAAGGCCTTTATCTTCTTTGGCCTTCCCTCTGCCCCTAACTCTCACTGCCTGCATAGCCTGTAACATCTGTTTCTCCTCATAGGAGAGAGAAAGAGAGACAGCAGCCCTCTCTGGAATGGAGAGGGAGAAGAAAACAGACAAAACATCTAACCACCCTTGAGAAAGGCACTTCCCAGGCATCTATCTCCTCAAAGTGAGTTCTTCTAGCAAAAGTGGTATTTCCCCTTACGCTGCTCTTCAGCCAGATTGGTCAGATCCAACAACGAAAAACCGTGCCACAGGTAACTGAAAAATTGTCTTCTACTGATTACTCAGGGGTTTTTAGTTTCAGGAAAAAAACCCCAAAAATATGACTTTCAAGGCAATGTGAAAGAAGTTTACTTCTGTTATTTGTTAAATTTGTTAAATTTGACTTCATGTGTTCTGTGGAGAACAAAGTTGACTCTGTGGGAAAGGGGACCTTTTCCCACAGGACAGCAAACACACAAGTTCCTTAGGTACAGTCCATGGGTACAAATATAAACCATAAATACCATACTGTTAGAGTTCATCTGTCAGTTTTGTTTTAAAAGAAAAAACATAGTTCAACATAGCTCAAACAATAGGACATGATAATTTGACCAAAATACATTCTTTCTTTAAACAGAGAAAGAAGGCAAATTCACTGAATTCATCCCCAAAACTTCTTTGAAAGCTGTCTTTGTAGTGTTTGAACTCTAAGGAGAGTAAAGGATTCTGACTCTTGGGGTGATGTTTTGTTTTCTCCATTCCTTTTTTCCTTCTTTAAGTGACTTCTGGTCAGTTACTAAATCATTGACATTTCTCCACTATTTAATTAAAATGTAGTCGGTCTTATAATACTTGCAAATGTGACCTTCATTTGTGTATTTTTGGGAGCTAGCATGTTTAATCAAATGTCACTAAGAATGCTAAACCAATTTTTTCATTGTAACTTTTAATTACATTGTTTCAGTGGAAGTTTTCTGTTTTCTAAGTTTATGAAAATATGTGCATTCATTCTGTAAACTGGATTGTATCAGTGTTGCTTCTCAAGTTTTTAAACAGGAATAAGCTTTCTGCCTTGTTCTGTGCACGCACATTGATATTCTCTTAAACTGCTCAGTGACATATGGCTTGGCAAGAACCCGAGAGAAAGATGCAACAATAGCAGGAAGCTGTGTTGACAAGGCGTCCATCCAGATCATCTATGAGAACTAATAAAACGTAGTAAAATGTGAATAAGTTATGTTTTTCTGATAAAATTATATTAAATGTAACAAAACAAACAAACAAAAAATAAAAAAAAAACAAATGAAAAGCTCCACAAAACAAAACAAACATATATATACATATATATATATAAAACCAAACTACAAAATAAGCCAACCAACCAACCAAACACACACAAAGAAACCCCAAAACAGAACAAAGCAAAAAAAAGAGTGGAAGCCAGCAGATTTCTCAAGAACTGGCTAATGATTCTGATTGCCCTTTGTATATTTCCCACTGTGGTGGTTTAGTGTCAGAGGTATTATTCTAAAGATTCTATTATATTACTCAAAATTACAGATAACACAACAACAGGCAGTCATCAAAACCAAACCACAAGATGGAAATCTTCACTGGGAATCTCATTTTAGATCTCTGGAATCTGGATGTGAGCTAGAGAGGCTGGGCTCACTTTTCAGGCAGTAGAAAGGAAGAGGAACATGGCATGTTGGCAGGCTCAATAATGGCTAGTTTTTGCCACAGAATTTAAAGGAAAGTAATATGAATAGCTAAGATGTCAACCTTTCAACTTGTTCAGATCTCCATTGTCTTAGGGACAGAATCATAGACTTATAAAGGTTGGAAAAGTTCTCCAGGACCATTAAGTCCAACCTCTGACTCATCATCACCTTGCCAACTAGACCCTGTCAACTAGTATTAAGTGCCACATCCAATCATTTCTTGAACACCTCCAGGGACAGTAATTCCACCACCTTCCTGGGCAGCCCATTCCAATCCTTAACCACAAGAAATTATTCCTGATGTCCAACTTCAGTCTTCCCTGATGCAGCTGGAGCCTATGTCCTCTTCTCCTGTTACTACTTGTACAGGAGAAGAGGCCAACTCCTATCTTCCTACAACTCTTTTTAGGTAGTTGTAGAGAGTGATAAGGTCCACCCAGGCCCTCATTTTCTCTACTTCTGTCATCATAAATCAGTCAAGCTCCATTTGTGTATTTTCTGCTCAAAATTTTTGGTTTTTCTGCAGAGAAATGAAGACAAGAGACATGTATTTTTTTTCCAAAGAAGAGGTGGGGGATGATTTACAAGATGGAAGTTTCCAAGGAAAACATGCTGATGGTCTTCATCAACCATTGTCATCACAGATGTGATAACACGGAAAAGGGAGAAAATTCATCTATGCAAGATGATCTTTCATTAGGGGGAAATAAAATATTTCTGCCAGGTCTTTGGCAAAAATAAGTAAATCTTCAATCCAAAAATTGTTCTGTTGAACTTTTCAATAGTCCACTATTCAAGGAAGATATACAATAATTTAATTTGAAAATCCACAACAGCTTCACACTTTATAGAACTTTTTTTTTCTCAGAAACCTGTTCATACAATATTATAGACATATTATAGACAGATATGGGAAAAAAAAATAAGATTACGTTTTATTTTCTGTTAAAATAACAAAGAGGAAGTTATTAGAA
The DNA here is from genome assembly GCA_035583185.1 of Anabacerthia variegaticeps. Lineage (NCBI taxonomy): Eukaryota > Metazoa > Chordata > Aves > Passeriformes > Furnariidae > Anabacerthia > Anabacerthia variegaticeps. The sequence goes on along the minus strand of JAWWEW010000001.1, from coordinate 39,354,628 downwards.
AATTTAAAATATTGACTGAGAGATAGTAAAGAATGCTTCCAGTGGCTACTAGCAAATGAATCAACATCTTTGGAATAGTATGCTGTTAGAGCTAATTTAAATGTCATGAATTTTTATGAGGAATTACTTTGAATAATAAAAAACACTTCTGTAGAGTTAGTCATCGTTTCCCTTACTACTCAAAAAACAATTTATTTTTCATCTTACTACCACTTCAGACTCATAATTCATCAAATATATGCCCAATTATTCCCACTTTGCATCCAACATACGACATACACCAGCAACCAAAATGTACTTTAAAATAAAACACTTTCAGCTACAGAATGCTTCCAACTGCAGCAACACAAATAATACAAGTAATAATATATTCCAATTATGGAAGAACATTTGTCCAAAGTAATTTTGAACTGAGAAAAGTGCTTTGAGATTATTGTTGTATTTTTTTCTATTAAAACACTTAATGCTTTCTCTTTCAAAACATGCTAATGTAATATACAGATTACAATCACTTAGGATATCTTTCTGCCATAGCATTGGTTTGAAACACAGTTGTTATGTTCAGTGAGTGCTTTGTGCCATTTTCAAATTCACTGTAGTCATGTAATGAAAAGTGTTTTTCAGATGTCAAAAATATAAAACTTTTTGAAAACTCCTCTAATGATTTATTGAAGGAAAATATCAGATAAACAGAACTTTATTAATTATCATATTTCATCTAGCTCAACATTTATTACTTTTGTTTTGTGCAATCTTAAAGACCACAGACATGTCTGACACATTACCAATGTGTTTAATTTTTCTGCCTGTTTGTCTAAGAGAAAGGAGTTTAATACCAGCTTTTTCTGAAAAATAATACTTGGAGTAAACTGTGTAGACAGCTGAGGGCATCCATACTCTCACGCCACCTAAGAAAGACAATATAGTAATTAGCTTATTTTACATATCTTGTGATCTTTGGTCTGAAAGAGAGGTGCTATTTACTAGATGTAATTTGTAGATATACATGAATAAGTGCTCTAAGACCCCTGTGTGTGTTTTTTGGTTTTGTTTTGTTGTTGTTGCTTTTTGGTTTCGGTTGGTTGGTTTTTTGTTTTGTTTCATTTGGTTTTGTTTGGTTTTTGGTTTCTTTTGTCAATTTTTAGATATATTTCATTACAGTACTTCTTCAGGTAGTTTTCCTATAACTTTTCAGCTCAAACATGACACATATTCTCTAGCAGGAAAGCATGGAGCATTACTAATGTGAGATCCATAGATTAGCCTACACTGCATGCTTTTAATTGAAATCTTAACTTATTTTCCCCCTGGTTGATGATCATCAGAGTGAGCTGTCAATTCCGAATGTGAAGGGAGAACTAGGTATTAAAGGTCAACTATTTCAGCACAAATCAATTAAAGTAATTAGATGGATAGAAATCTTTATTTATATCCCTTCCTTCTACAATGACATGCATATCAATGTTGGGTGAAAAATAATAGATCAATCCACAGCAAATGAGAAATTTGTAACTGACAATGTTAATATAAAAAACTGAATTAAGTTATTAATATCACCATTGAGCAATCAAAATCTTAATAATCAGTGTACAAAGGAAACAACCTGCTGATTTGTGAAATCATGCATTTTTTAAGAGATCAAATAGCTACTTGGCCAGAAAAAAGCTAATCTGGGATGTTTCCCACCTTTCAGAAAGCATTCTAAACTAACTTGAAAATACCAGTTGGTCTTCTGTTGCTCAAACACAGGATCTGATACTGCCTCAAAACTACCAGATTTTGCTTTCAAAAGCCACATTTTTTCTTTCTCCTGTGCCCTTCAAAAAAAGAATTAGCTTTCCAGAAAACATCTTTATTACTATCTTATTGTATTCCTCCAAAACTACACTTGAAATTGTCCTTTTTCTGGTATGCCAGTGCATCCAGGCCACCTGAATAGCTGGTGTGGGAGTTTTTATTGATTTGTATTTTCTTGTGTGCTCAATATACTTCTCCTTTGCTCTATTTTACACAATAACTTATTATCAAGGACTGTTTCTTTGCTTGCTCTTTTACTAGTCAGAAAGCCAGGACCCCCCTGCAACCAGGGATCATATTCCAGCAGAAGCAGTGCTGACTCCAGACTGGTGTCTTATGGTGTCACTGGGGCAGGAACTGGCCTGAAATGGGTCACTGAGCCATGGCAGGTGGGGCCTGGCAGGGCTAAGTAGGGTCACTCAAGCCTAGAAGGGCTTTTGAAGCTGTGACATCCATCTCCCTTCCCAGAAAGATGTGCCTCACAGTCTTCAGACAGATGGACTTAGCAGGGTTCTGCTATGGAGTTGTTGCGTTGCTTAATGTTAACATAGGGCTATTTTAAGGAACACTAGGATGGGGACTAATACAGGGAAGCTTGGGGTTGTGAGTGGGTTCCGACTGCACATGAGAAGGCCTGGCAGACTGTAGGGGACGATGGGAGAGCTGGGTTCAAGTCTGATCAATAACTCCTCTTTTATATGTTATAAGAAGACGTACAATTCAACCTATGACCTTAGAATCACAGAATTGTTTAGGTTGAAAAAGACCTTTAAGATCATCCAGTCCAACTGTTAACCCAGCACTGCCAAGTCCACCACTAAACCATGTGGCCACATGCCACATCTATACATGTTTTAAATCCTTTCAGGAATGGTGATTCTACTACTTCTCTGGGCAGCCTCTACCATTGTTTAACAGCGTTTTCTGTGAAGGAAGTCTTCCTAATGTCCAACCTAATATGCCCTGGTGAAATCTGAGACCATTTCATCTTGTCTAGTCACTTGCTCATTGAGAGTAAAGGCCAACCCCCACCTCTCTAAAACCTCCTTTCTGGTAATTGTAGAGAGGTATAAGGTCTCCAGCTTAAGCACTCTGAACTCCTTCAGCTTCTCCTCATCAGACGTGTTCCAGCCCATTCACCAGCTCCACTGCCCTTCTCTGGTCACACTCCAGCACCTCAATATCTTTCTTGTTATGAAGGGCCCAAAACTGAACACAGGTTTCAAGATGTGGCCTCACCAGCCAAATACAGAAGGACAATCACTGCCCTGGACCTGCTGGCCACACTATTGCTTATACTGGCCAGGATGCCACTGGCGTTCTTGGCTAACTGGTCACACTGCTGGCTCATGTTCAGCTGTTGTTAACCAACACTCCCAGGTCCCTTATTACCTGCAGCATTGCAGGGTTTTTTTGGGACCAGATCTTTACAAGGTTAAAATATCTATTTATTAACAAAGTTCTGAAAACAAAAATAGTTATTAGTGTCTATGTATAAGAATGATAACTGTCCATTTGAAAAGAAAAGCAGCTACTGCATGAGGCTCACATCAACAGGAAGAGTGATGCCTGGTGTTCATATCTAGGCATAAGCACCCTTGACTATTCAAACAGCTAAACCGACAAGGATGGAGAAAACTGGAAATTCAAAATACTCACTTATTTAAGAGGAACTACTGGAAATAATTTTAGGAGAATATGACTGCTTTTTATAAATAACAACAAGTGTAGACATATTTTCATTTTTGGATGAGAGAGTCTGGGTATTCTTCATCCAAATATGGAGTACCATGAACAATAAATCATAAAGGTTTCCTGAAGTATATGAAAGAAAAACATAGCTTTCTGATGAGAGATCACATACTAATAAGACAGAAAAAAAATAGAATTTCACAATTTTATTTAATCTACATATAAAGATTAATTTTCAGAGGTAACAGTTGTACATTTTATGACTTGCTTAAGGATTTTTGTAAAATATTCCTAAATTTTAGGATATTGTGCAGAGTTTGGAAGCTGCGTAGCAGCAAGTAAACAGAGATCAAATTAATATTCAATTAATACAAGAGCAAGCAATTCTAATGGTGCTTAATTAGAATAATAAAGTAATCCACTAAAGTTTGTCAAATAACATTAATATTTTAGAATGATCAATTTTACTTTGGCATAGAAATTTATGGATAGGTTTTTGATTCGCACTGACACATTTATGATTTACAGCTAAAGTAAAGCTTTCTGTAAATTGCAAAATTAAATAAATGTTACCTAGGATAATGTGTTTCTGTTCCCAGTGATACACATCCTTACATAGTATTCCAATTCAGTGTTTATGTGTTCAGTGGAAGCAGACAGCCTTTCATCCCCTTTAAAATATCTATCTCCAGGTTCAAACCATCTTTTTTGAGGCAGCTAATATATTCTTCCCTACTGTTGGCTCCTTCTGTAGTTCTCTGTCGTTTGCTTTAGTGTTCACTAAATATTTTACAGTGCACTCTCCACCCTGGCTTTCATCTTTGAGACCTTTATGTGGTTTAGTCTTCCCTTAGGAGTCCTCTGAATTAATCACTGGATGTCCTGTCAGTGTAAACAACTATTGCTAGCAATTAAACAATTCTTATACACAGACAGTGCAATTCATTCCCCTGCTCTGGACAAATACACTGGCAAAAGACTTTTTAAGTAATTTTGAATATTGAAAGTGGCACATAGGTCTGCAGACTGTTTAATGGTTTATGTTTTATGTTTCTTCTGAATAGTTTTCAAAATAATAAAGAAAATAAAAATTTAAAAAAACCGAGGTTGTTATGATGGATATTATTCCACTGAATTCCTAACCTGACACTGCCATGAAAAAGTACCTGGCAATACTTGTCTCTTGTCTTCTTTGTCTGAGATGCACTATTACAGAAGAAAAGACAAACCTTTCAAAGCATCCAAAGTTGTTCCAGTCCTTGCATTGAAATAAATTAGATTGCAGTGTGCGGGGATTTGTATTATCCATAATACAAACACATCTGCACACTATTAATATCCCACAGTCCCTTCAGGTGACTCTTAATTCTTCTCTTCTGTATTCATAGTGATTGGTTTTTACCACAGGATCTGATGCCTGCTTGTGTGCATTTCCCTCAGTAAACTTACTCTGATGGTGACTCTGGCAACCTCAATGAAATGTTTGCAAACTCAAAGGAAAGCCATTAAAAGGATTGCTATAGTTTCAAAACCCAGTTGGAATTCCTTCCAAAGAAACTTGGAGGCAATGCATTAGCATCACAATAGGTGCTTAACAAAAGGCACCACGGATATGCATATTCTGTTAACGACCCAAGTTAGAGTCTTTGTTCTAATCTCTCCCCAGACCAGAGGGGGGAAGTGGTCAGTGCTTTCCTGGGACTTCTGCGCAAGTCATCTAGCGCAGCGTCTGGGCACGGAGGAGAGAGGACAGGACACTCACACCAGGTCCAGCATCGCTTTTGGAGACCAGGACTGTGTCCCTTTGTTCCCTCGCCTTGCCAACCATCTTTGGACATCACAAGTTGCTAGAGCAGAAAGAGAGGAACCCGCCCGTTTCTTCTGCGGAGGCTGGGTTTCTGCTGCTTTTTGTTCTTTGTCACCGAACTCACAGGAGCCCCCCTGGCATCTGCTCCTGCCGCTTCCGCCCGTCCTGAGAGAGAGGAGAGACCAGCCGACCGGGCACGACATCGCCACCTGCTGTCCGTAAATATAACTGCAACCCCTGAGAACAAGCAGCCAGCGGTTGAGGTGC
>JAWWEW010000001.1:39310035-39348965 GCA_035583185.1 Anabacerthia variegaticeps | reverse complement strand
TTCTAAAATTTAAGGAGAGGGATTATTTTATTTCTTGGCCAACCCAGATATCTTAGTTCTCCCCTCAAACTAAGACAAGGATGCAGCCACTGAAACAGACTAGCAGCTCCTAGAAGGACACAGACTTGAGCTGTTCATACAGTCCTTTATAATGAAGAAAAAGAGAGTCTGTACAGATGATCTCCAAGAAACTGTGAGTTATTTCAAAATAATAATAGGAGCACTAAGTCCTTAATACAGCTGTTTTGTCACACAGAAAAAGTGAAAAGTGCAGTTTAACAATGAGCTACTTAGTCATTTGCTGAACTTTAGAAATGATGATTTTAATTTTCAAGTTCAGTAATAGGATGTGGGGTTATTTGTAATAATGTCATCTTTCTAATAACTATCGAAAAACTGAAGGATCAATTTTAGAGGTGTTATAAATGTCAATAGTATATAGGTGCCACATATATTTTTGGTAATTTGTAATTATTTTTGTTGCTTATTTTATAAATATAGATATCTATATATAGTGTAAAGAAGTAAGCCTATCTGACCAAACAGGACAAGTATTACATAAATTCCCAGTGACTAAGAGTAATTGTTAACAGAGAAGATGGTAAATATGAAATAACTTCCACAAATAAAGTTGGCGGAATATAACTGCTTTACATATTATACATACAAGTAAAAGATCTCAGCACTATAGATAAACCTTATAATTTTATTCTACAGGGTGTTCAAAGGAGAATGGAGGTCTGCAGTCTCAAATGAAGAGACACATTCCAAATGATTGGACAATATGGGACAATACCATCATGCAGCCCAAGAAAATGCTCTGTAACACCATTCCTTCCAGCAGTGGGCTGTCATACACCTTTGCAAATTAGTTAACGATTTGTTACAGCCCCAGACAAACTGTCAAGAAGGTTTTTTGCCTCATCTTTTCATAAAGTCATTCTGAAGAATATTATTAGGATTTAAAGAGAAGAAATATGATATTATATTTGTAAGAAGAAATACATGATATTTGTAAAGTTAAAACAAAAGCATGTTTTCCTATTGCTAACAGCAACAAAAGGTTTAAAGAGAAAATGATCCCAGCAAATGACAGTACTATAAGTTTTCATGCAGAATTCTATTAAAGCCTATAAATTCATTAGAAACATCTTTGTGAGAAACAAATCATCTATAAGCATTGTCATAGTAACAGAGGTAATGGCATTGTAGTTGCAACCAGCACCAAAACACCAAGACAGACAAAATTGCCCCCAATATGCACATCAAGTGAATAAGCAATGAAAATTTAAAATTCAACAGAGAAAGTCAGAAGAGTCGATTTTAGAAAGTTGCCACAAAGGACTTTTCTAAAGCAACTAGAATTACATTTCAAAGTAGCATTATTTTGTCAAGCACTTATGGAAGTATACAAGGGCAACAATAAAAAAAGGACTTGTCATGTCTTGAATTGTTTTGGCTTTATTGCTGATTTCCATTTCAAAAGTAGTTGCAAATATATAGACATGGAATACAGCAAGAATTTTTAAATAAAGGAGATTTTTAAATCAATCAAGGCTGTCTAAAATTTAGATACCTTTTCCAGGAGAATTCATATTAGTTCTTTCTCCTACTATGTAATTTGCCTCTGTCATGTAAGTAAATTTTTAAGTATGAATAACACAGAGCACAAAGATTTATTCTAATTCATCTGTTTGGTATATAGAACTTTACTGTAAACACAGTTAGTGTGACTGTTTCAAAGCCTGAGGTTATAGCTTTCATTTCAAAATCCTCTCTATAAAGAAAAGGTATTGTATCAATAAGCCTTGCCATTTCAAGGGAATTTGCATTCTGAGGGTTTTATGTTCCCATCTATGGTTTTGCATTACTAAACGACAATGAATGTCAATCATCATAATAGAGAAAATCTCTTTGCTTACCTGAAATTCCTCTTACTTTGAAATAATAAAGTCCACAGAAACTGTTATTCTGTGAGGTTTCAGCAAGTGTAGTACAGAGTCAGACAAGACTATCAGTCACAACTAGGAAGGACATATTTTGGAATTTATTTCCAGCCACATGGCTTCCAGAGCCAGACTATTTCTTCCCAGTTTTGATGGAAAGTAGCTTGGGGGGAGAAAGCTACAATAACTACTAATGAAGCATAAGGGAAACTCAACTTTGCAATAACATAACAAAATCTTTTTAGCTCTTTATTTATCTCCAAAATCTTTTTAACTCAATGTCCATCTTTATCTTTTGGACCTCATTGTTCAAGAAAGTCAACTTCATGTAGCTCTATTTTATTTCACTTCAGCTTGGAGTCCACAGATCTGTGACGACAGAATCACCACCACACTGCACACACTGGTAACCTAGGGCATTATGCTGACACTCTGGCTTCCCAACTTTAGCAAGAAAAAAACATTTTCAACTGCATCTTTCTCACATGTGGGTAATTTAGAATTTCTGTTGTCTGTTAAGTAGACAGAGATTTCTGTTTTGGGACTTTTGAACATTTACACAGGCCATAGGTAAATTTCAGAATTGTCACCGTCACTCTGTGTACTCAGATTTTAAAATTTTGCAAACTCCCCTAGAAAAAGGTTTTCACTCAACGGTCAAGTAATGCTTTAAATTACTAAGTTGGCTTGTGTCAGACATACAGACTGTTCCCAGGCATAGCATCAAAATTTTATTCTTGTATGAAGGAGGTTTACACTTTTGACAGTTACTGTTTTAATATTTGATTCTTAAACCCTTTTTGAGCTACTGTCCCTCTTGTCCTACAGGGAAATATCATAAAGGCACATCTGGAAGGATTAGAATATTTTTTTTTCCTCATGTCTTTTGTATTAATTTAACATTCCTTATGTATAAATGAGTAGAGCTAGGTCCTGAAGGATTATCTCCCTACATCCTTCCACCCAGATGAACATCAAAATCCCTGAAATTTTATTATGCATTTGTTTACATTTTTGTAATCTCCTCTAGAGGGAGAGAACTTAAGCAGAGAAATGTCTCACAGTATTTTGGAACATGCGGCTGGCTGTTTCATTTTTCTCAAGGCTGGATATTTTTGTCTCCTTTCTTCCAATTGTTAAGGAACAGGCTCTCTCAAAGGAGGAAGGGGCTTCCCAAACGTTATCCTTGCTATGGTATGGAATCTTTGTGGTATGGAATCTTTTCTATGCTTCTTGGTTTTAGGTGACAGCATAGAGTACAAATTGAGTTTCTGAAAGCTATGGAAAGGGGCAGCAGGGAAGGGTTATTTCAAAAGTCTTTTGAGAACAACTTATACTGGATTTCTCCATTCTTCATTCTTTGTTTTCTGACCGTGAACTTCTGGAAAGTAGAAAGTTAGAATAAGCTTTATGATGTTTTGGGCAGCAGAATCACAGAGGTTCATCCATTGCATGTGGGTTTAATGAGATTTACATTTACCCAAATGTTCTGATCTCCATTGCTTCTTCAAAGGAAAAAGCAAGAAAATCCTCTGAATTTGAAAATTGTTCTTGACTCTGCCTAAACTCAGAGGTTTGAAAACACAATGTTTTAAAATGAGAAAGTATCTTACATTTGTGTTCTTTTTTAGGCAGTGGAACCATGTCTGAAGACAAATCCTCTGCAGATTTTTGAACTCCAAACTGCTTTCATTTTTTTAATCCACTCACATTTCCAATAGATGACTGACACCAAACAGCACAGGAACCAGGAAAAGAAAGAGCATAAATAAGTACAGGAGAGAAACTGTCAAATTTAAGGTTATGGAAGATACATAGACTTAAAAAGAAAATGAATTTGACTCAGTTGTGTCTCTCCCCTCTGCAATTCACAATCACTTTATTCCTGCCAACAGAGTAGAGCAGAAGGGAATATTGAAGATATAAAGAGAATAAGAAAATCTGATATAGTGAAAGCAGTGAAGTTAAAAGAATCACAGTATATTTCTGATAGTAACAATAAAGATTAAAATATGTCTGGTTTCATTTGTAATTTTGCTATAACTGGTAACAACAGAAACAGGAATAAAAGACACAGTCACCAGCATAGTATTCCTAGAGTTAGTAAAGGATAATATGGACAAGATTGCACCCAGACCACAGAGATGAGATAAAGAATTCTAAAAAGTATCAAAACCCTACACCAGCAGGCATACTGTGTGGTACTTGGCCAAAACACCTGGTTTTTTGTAGAATCAGATCTGCCCATTATGTTATTGATGAGCACTCACTAACACAGCAAAAATAAATATCAGCTGCTGCTATTACTTTAACCTCTAAAAATAGATGGTTCAGACTAAAAAAATAGCACCAACTCTCTTGTGCTTAGTAATTTAAAACATTACTTGACCTTTAGTGAAAACCTTGTTCTAGGAGAGTTTGCAAAATTTTGAAATCTGACTACATAGGGCAATGGTGACAATTCTGAAATTTACCTATGGGCTGTGTAAATGTTCAAAGGTGTCAAAACAGAAATCTCTGTCTGTTTAGGAGACAACACCAACTCTTTCATACAGAGATTGCAGAAGAGAAGCAAGGTCTCTTACCTATATACTCTGTTTGTAGCAAGATTTTCTATTACTTTCTTTGAAAATTCTCTTTGCAAGAATTTCTGCACCAGGTTATTATTACAGTTGCAGTGAGAGAGCTGAGCTTACATCCACCACATGGCTACTGATTTGATTGAGAGTACAAATGACCAACAATGACCTTTACTGGGAACTTATTTCTGTAGTCCCTACAAAAATCCCCTGTATTCTTCTTCTTACTTCTTGTTCAGCTATCTCATTTCACCAGATTTGCCAAATTACTATCTGTGAAACCCTATGGCAGGAGTGTTGAACAATGATCTTTAAAAGTCCCTCCCAAGACAAACCATTCTGTCATTCCAGAAGTAGAAGACGGCCAAAGAAAGTTCAGGGATTTCTGATCAGATGGGCTGATCCCAAAGAAGATGCACACATTACATTATTGACTGACTCAGCCTTACAGAAGAACTGAGATTCAGTACTAACTTTGCTGGAGATTTTGGCAATATACTAGAGACTACACTGATACCAGTAAAAAGTTGAGGGCCAGGATGACAAGGGGGGAACCTATGGAAAGCTCCCCCATTTTTAGCAGGGGTTATTTGAAGGCATGATTAATTGCTCTGAAAGAAGAAGCTTTTTAGTTTGTTAATTGCAGTTGATAGCTCTTAAAGCTTCCATGAGTTAAAGGAAAAACTTTCTGCTAAAAGGATAGCATGAATAATTTTTTTTATTATTTTTTATTTTTATTTTTTTTTACTGTTCAAGTGCAACTAGAAACTGTCTTTTACATTTATGCTATAGGTCTTCATTTCTATCCATGGTAATCCAGACTGCTCATGGTTTGGTAAGTTATGTGTTTGTCAGTACTACCAACGTTCATGAAGAGTAACAACCCCTTAGATCATGGGACATGTTTTTTCATTTCCTCGGGACTCCTCCTGCAAGTCAGGTTTTAGACGCTGTAAAGAGAATGTTAAGAACTTGCTGTGGCAATAAGAGTTCAAGCTTTAAAAGACTGAAAAAAAAAGAAAAAAAACAAACCAGCTTGAAGTAAATAAATCTTAAAACTTTCCCTTTCAGGATATGAATTGTAGCAGGTAGGGCTGTCATCATGTGAGGAGCTGTTCATAAAAAACAGGTCAAATTTTCTACACAAAGTGTTCCTAAGAAAGGATATAAAAGGTTCCATTTAGAAGAAAAAAGTTTTCTTTTGTATCATATTACTCAGCTTTTTACCATCAATTCACCTGTTTTTACTGGGTTTTTTTATAATTTTCTTTAAAAACGTTGCTTTACTAGAAGGTATCTGTTTTTCAAAGTGAAAAAAAAAAAATTATTGCAAGAACATATCAATTTGGAAAGTTTTTTTTTATGGAAGTAACTTCTTAAACACTGATATAATCAGAGTGAAAAGCATCTCAAAATACCCAGAAGCTTAGGTATATCTGGCATTCACATAAGATGTGAAAGATACATATTTATGACCCTGTTCTTTTCAATTTTCAGACAAATCTTTATGAAGCATAAAGGAAAGTAGAGCATTTCCTTGTGCTGTGAAAAATCATTGGTTAAAGGTCCAGCTCCAGTTTATCTCCTGTTATTTACAGAGGCAGAAGAAGTAATGGGAACATCAAGACTACTGAGAGTCCAGTTATAAACTATCCTGGTGTTGTTGAAAAGATAAAGGATCAAACTTGGGCAGAGCACAAACTGAATCTAAGCAACACATCCTTAATTGCATTTTAAACACTGAGTTACTGAATATTACCAGAGTTTTATTCTTAGATTATTTTTCATAGGCAGAATCAGGTAGAACATGTCCCATCTTAATATTAAAATGTATTAAATCTATTCTTTCCCAAATGGGAACCAAACACAAAAATCCTGTGGTACAGGATTTTATAAAGGGTGGTAGAGTATATTAAGTACACATCCAGAGAGGACCAACCAAACTGTACCTTCTTCTTGGAGAGGTGACTTCCACCTTTGTGGGACTGGTGGGTATATGCTGTAAATTTAGGAATGCCTTCAGAACTTTCTGAATGTAGTAATTTTTTTCTACCTGCAGCTCCTCATGCTGTTGGGTTATGGCAGCACTCTGAGTCAGATTCATGCCAGCACGTTTTGGACTTTCACGGGTTGATCAGGTTCTCTGCAGAGCAAAGAGGAACCTCCAGCCACCAAGGAGGTTTTCACAGCCATAAAGATAAGCTGAAGGAACTTGAAACATGCTCTCTTAAAGGAATATTTTGAAAACTCAAGTGAGGTACTAAAGGCATTTTATTTTAGCATTATAGATAAATGAAAATATAACGTAAATAAGCAAATATTTGTCTCACATAAAAAATGCTACTTTCTAAATTTCGGTCTTATACACATATGTAAATAACATAAGAGATAGTGACAATGTAAGAGCATGTTACAACAGGGGTAATAGCATCTAATTGCTAACCATTTATAGGCACTAAACCACCCTGTACTAACTGCAAAAATATAGTTTATTATGGGAGTTTTTTTGCACTTTTTCTTCTTCAACCTACTCTATTAAACAATATTTTGCTCAATGTCTCAGATAATGCTTATTTCCCAATTAAACACAATCTATTACTTCATATGCCCACATAATGCAATTTTCACATCACAGTTGCACTTCAGCCTCCAATGACTTTTTATCAATCAATTTAAAAACAAACAAAAAAACCCCACTAAAGTAAAGAGTAGCTATGTGTATTTCTGAGCATGGAACTTTTACAGTTCTTTGAAAATGAAAGGAATTTACTTCTCTTAGCTTCCAAAATTGTAACCAGAGGTACCTAATTACTCATTCACTTCTGCACTATAAAGTCAAACAAATAGTGCTGAAGTCACTGTAGCCTATTTTAACTGTCCTAAGTAAACAAACTACTCAGAAAGGACTTTATGAGAGATTCATTGTATAGCAGCCCTGTTTCCCTAGTACAATTATGAGGGCTTCATGTCACAGGCAGAATTAATATAAAATACTTTTCTTTTGCTGGATGCCTAAGAGTTTTGAGGTTTCAATGTGCCATTTGTTTGATAAAATATTAGATGTCATGATACTATCAAAAAAATGAAATACATCCAACTTTTCAAATGGGTTCCAATTTCTGTTCCAAAGGACAGAAATTGACCTTTCACTAGCAAGCTTTAATCCCAATGTGTAAACTGAAAATAGGCTTTATAATTAGAAGGCCAAGTAATAGTGTTTGCTGATGCAAATGCAAATCCTTTTTAAAGTCAGTGAAACAAAGCCTGGTTGTCCCTCAATGATCCTTGATACAGGTCTTTGGAGTGAGTCTACCCTTTGTTATGCAAAAGGACAGCCGTCTTCACTCAGCTTAGTGCTTTATGATCTTGTAATGTCTTTGTACCTGTTACAGAGATACAGCTGCAGCATTTTTTTCTGCCCTACTAGGGATCCTCCTACACTGCAATGGTCCTTCTAACATCAGCTGAATTAACATTATAACAAATTTCTCCCACTAACTTAAATATTACACTAGCCAATTCAGAGACACTCCAGAGTAAAATTTTGTAATATGCTTCATTTTAAAAGAAACAATCATATTTAAAATTGTTTAGTAGAAAAAAATATCCTAGGCCACATGGGTCATATAGATACAATTCATAAGGCACTACATTAAATAGTAAATGGATGACGGGGGGAAATCTTTTAACAATATATAGAGTAATTCATTGTACTCAACATTTACACTTAGGGAAAATATATTTCTTCTAGCTTTTGCGACTTTCAATCATTTAATTTTGTAAACTTCTTTGTTTTAACAGTATTATGGGAGGGTGACAGAGATGCTGCTGTTCGTTGTCAAAAGGGAGGAAACTTGTATGGCCAAAGCTCTGTTGAAGTCTAAATTGCCAGTACTGTGGTGGACAGCCTAACCTCTCTGAGAAGGAAGAATAATACTTTCAACAGTAACAACTCTTATGTTGATATGTTCACAATACAAACTAAGGAGAAGCCAAACACAGTGAACTAGTCTGAACACTTGTTCATCAGAACCAGTTCTGCCCACAATGAAATGTGGATTTCTGTGCTGCAATTCTTACTGAAAGAGGAAGGGAAGAGAGGAATGTAAACCCTGGCTCTGTATGCCAGCTCATAACACAAAGCAGTTGTCTATTGGAGGATTTATGTCATGCTTGATTTTCAGGTCATGATTCAGGTGGTCTGTCTCCATGTTAGAAATTGTTTATCTTTTATAATAATTTCCTTCATATAAGAATATTCTATAACACTTCTGAAACTGTAATGAAAAATTTTGTTTTGAAAGTGCTGAAGGAAGATTGTCTTTGAAGTGGAACGCGATGACAGCTGAGCAGCATAAACCAGGACTAATGTCAAAATGTTAGGGAAGGAATAAAATGATCTATTGGTTCTTCATCTAAGCATAGTCTTCTGTACTGGAAACATCACACAGAGATGGGCATCCTCCCACAGAGGTTTTATCAGCCCTGAAAGTATATTCCTCATATAAATTTGACAAAAGACTGGCATTTCAGAGAAGAAGCCTTCCATTTTAAAAAAATAAAAATTTTTTGTTACCATTTTCAGAGTACTTGGTTATGCCAAAAAGCATATTTTGGCTAGGCAGGCAAGTAAAGAGATATGTAAGTTTAAAATATGATGATTTTGAAATTATTACAGCTGTTCATCAGGTGATAATCACCTTCTTCACTGACAGTTTAAAATTAATCAGTGGTTACTTTAAAAAGATAAATAAATCTGCTAGAAATCTATTAAGAAAACATTTTTGAGTACCTGTGTTTTATCTGCAAGTCTCCTTTATGGGAAGAATTTTTTTATAAATCTTACACTGAATAAAAACCTAAGCCCAGATAAGTTTAGACACAGGGACAACTTGAAACCTACTCTGAAGTCTCAGACTGATCTGGTTTTTCTGTGACACTGGGTAGATTTTTTAGCACATTCCTATCTCAGTCTGCAAAGCAAAACAATAATTCTTTAGGATCTTTATGTGCCTACACCGAAAATATCAAAAGAGGTTTAATCAGAGGATTAAGTAAATAAGTCTTGCTAATTTCCAAAGGCAACTGTACTTTGGATGCCAGTAAACACCCTCCATGCTGTTTCAACTTAACAAATTCTTGATAAATTGCTCACTAAGAGCAAATTGTGCCTGACAAATTTAGTGGGTTTCTGTGACGGGGTTGCAGCAGTGGTGGATGTGGGAGGAGTGACTCTGATACCATCTATTTAAACATGTGCAAAACATTTGACACGTGAAATCCTTTACTCTAAACTGGAAACACATGGGTTTGATGGTCGGATGACTTGGTGCATGAAGAGTTAGCTATATGGTCACTCTCAAACAGTTGCGGTCAATGGTTCAATGTCCAGGTGAAGACCAGTGATGACTGACATTCTGCAGGGGTTAGGATTGGGACTGGTGGTGCTAAACATCTTTTTTGGCAACGTGGATGTTGGGATTGAGTCCACCCTCAGTGAGTCTGCCAATGAAACTAAGCTGTGTGGTGCAATCAACATTCTGGAAGAAAGGGATGCCATCCAGAGGGACTTGGGACAGTTTGAGGACTGGGCATATGTGAACATCGTGAAGTTCAAATGGCAAATTGCACATGGGTAAGGGCAAGTACCCAAGCACAAGTATAGGCTGGGCAGAGAACACATTGAGAGCAAGCCTGAGGAAGGATTTGAGGGTGTTCATGAATGAAAAGCTCAACACAGCTCAGCTACATGCACTTGCAGCTCAGAAAGCCAATCACATCCTGGACAACATCAAAAGAAGCATGACCAACAGGTTCATTCCTCCCCTCTTCTAGTTTCTCCTGAGACCCCACCTGGAGTACTGCACTCAATTCTGAGGACTCCAATAAAAGTAAGACATGGACCTGTTGGAGCTAGTCCAGAGGAGAGTCATGAAGATGATCTGAAGACTGAAGCACCTTTCCTACAAGTACAGTCTGAGAGAGCTGAGATTCTTCAACCCGGAGAACAAGGGAGACCTTCTAGCAGCCTTCCAGTACTGAAACAGGGCTACAGGGGAGATGGAGAGATGTTGTTTACAAGGGCATGTGGTGATAGGACAAGGGAGAAAACTGAAAATTAACTATTAAGAAGCAATTCTTTACTGTGAGGGTGTTGAGACCCTGGAACAAATTGCCCAGAGAAGTCATGGATGCCCCATCCCTGGAAGTGTTCAAGGCCAGGTTGGTTTGGCTTTTGAGCAACCTGGTCCACCAGAAGGTGTCCAGGCAGAAGGGTTGAAATGAGATGATCTTTAAGGTCAATTCCAACCCAAACCATTCTATGATTCTATTGAAATTGCATGCAAGAAGACTGGATATTCAACACTGCAAATCTATATTTCCTTTTCAAGGTAAGTTCTGATATTTCATGCAGACAAAGGTCCAAAAATAAAATTTATTTCAAAGAAAGATGTGTTATTCTTTAATAACTCCTTCGTAGTGTCCTCTTACTGTTACTAGCTTATATTCAAAATATTAACTTTAATTTTTGACTAAGAAGCTGTAAAATAAATCTTCTGTAAGTGTGAAATACGTCATGAATTTGTATGTTTCTCATGGGTCAATACTCCTGCACTAGGTTTACAAAGATTTTCCAGTAGGTGAAACAGAGAAAGTTGGATTGGTCTTAATGAAATCTGACTGGACTTGATGTAATATTTAATTTATAATATTATAGATAGGTTTGGAAATTTATTCTAGATTACTGCTAAACTTAATTTAGTGAAATTTCTCCTTTTTTTTTTTTTCATACAAATCTACTCTAAATAATTATGAGTAAGGATTTTGTAACCAGACTTCACTGAAGAGAGTAAACTTGTCCGAAACTCCTGAGTATTAAAGGAAAGAGCTGCATACTGTCCACCATCTGCAGTTAGTGGTCAACAAAGGATTTATTGGAATAATTCAACTTTTCTTTTTGTCTTGGAATGCCTCTGCAAAAATTATTGTTTTCCTTATGTTTACTTTTCAGATTTTTTTATTCTTCAAATATGATTTAGAGAAGGCAATTGTTTACATTTAATCTTTGGCTTTGGAAAGTTGTGAGATAATTCAGCTGGACCTGTTCAGATAACTTCTGGAGGAAAGCAGTTCAGAAAGTGTATTCCCAGAGACACAGAAGATTTTCAAAATATCTCTTTGCAAGTAATCAATCTGGATTTCAAGTGCTAATAAAAGAAACTGGAGAAAAGAAGTGCAAATGTCATTAAACATGAGTTCCTATGGTATACAAGACCTAACTTTATTACTTCAGTAATTTTTTTCATCCACCCCCAATTGCAAAACAAGATAAGCAATTTTGTAGTTTAGAGGAAGAAACTACATTTTTAAGCCACGCAATTTTTTGTTTGAAATCCATTTATTTTTTCAAAAGTAGACTTGCTATGAGAAAGCCTTTATCACGCTAACATCACCCTAATTATTAAAAATATTACCCTGACTACAACTGTGATTAAATATTTATTCAGATACCTATTACCAGTACATAAGGTCATCAATAAACTACCATCTAAAATTTTATTCAGTCAACAAATATTCTTCTATACTTAATTAATTTTAAATATGTGTGAATAGTAGGTGCTGATTCTTTTGAAATTACCCTTATAGCTGGCCTTCAATTCTTCAAAATAAGTTTTTATTGAATAGTGAAGGATTTTATTGAATAATTCAAGTATCTATGTCATATTTAATTAGCATCACTATGTGCTGCATTTTCTTAATGCTATGCATGAAATAATATTTTGGATTTACAAAGACACAGTAACTTGGATTGCTTTAAAAAGAAAAAAGAAAGATGTTTAACTCCAAATATACTGCTTTCTTATGTAAGCATTCACTTCTTTTTTTTTCTCAAACTCTAGACATTTGGCAAGATACATAAACCTTACTTGACTAATATTAGACATGAAGCAGCATAAATGGTCTTCTCCACATTCATGCACTTCTCCATATTCAATGATTTGAATATCCAAGGACCTCAAGGAAACCAGAAGTCACTGTTAGTGGCAAATATCCACAATTTTAGTAACTTTTGAATAAACAGCTCAAGAAAGGAGCAAAATGAATACAACAACCAAGGAAGAAATAACTCAGACCTACCAATAAGAAACATAACTTGTTTTTGTGTTTCTAAGATTAGTCACACTACATTAAAGTTGTTCTTCTTTAGTTTTCCATTTTTTTGGGAGAAAGATGCAGACTCAATATTACTAAACTATTTGAGTATGGACAAGAAACAGCACAAAAGGCTGCAACCTCACTTATTGGAGGAACCGAAAAAAGGAAAGAGCAATAAGCTTCAAAGTAACATTGAACTTTTCTTAAGAACTACCCACTGGTACTACAAAACACTATTCTAGCTTTGCCTTGTAGAAATTTCATAGGGCTTTTTTTTTTTTTTCAATTTTCAGCATCAATGGTTTCTGTTAAAAATTGTTTAAATATGCTTTATGATCAGCACTGAATACTGAAATAATGACTAGGTTTTATGGTTAATTCCAGAGACAAGAAAATCCATTAGTCTTTCTCTGCTCCAGCCCCATCATTTGTAACATCGAGATAATCTTCAAGTTTTTCACCAGAAAGTGTGTTAAACTCCATTAGTCTCCAAGGAAAAACAAATAAAATACATCTTCCACACTGAGAGCAAATGTATGCTTAATCTTCATGACAAATACCACAAATAGACCAATGTAGTTTAGTCTGTTTTGGGCTCTGCTGAGCCCAGTTTAAACATTGAGTGAAACAAAGTCTTAATTTCAACCATAAACACTGAAGTTTCTAAATATCTCTTTTTTCCATTTTTAGCTTCACAAATCTTTAAACTGACAGACTGCAATAAATGAGTTTCTAAGGGCATCATTTGTATCACAAGTGAGGGCTTTTCAATATTGTTTTTGATCCACTGTGTATGTTCCATAGATATCAAAGAGTTGCAGTGGGTTTTGTTGTAGAAGTATGCTTACTTTCATTGCATCAGCTTAAAGACCTGATCAGGAAAATTATTATAAGCATTAGAATAACTTATGGCCTATGGGAAAAGTCTGGACTCATCCCACAGTGGGATATTTTCTTCTTTCAAGGGAATGGTAGAATTCCACTCCAGTAAAGTATAGTCTTGCTAAGCCATCTGTCCCTGTGGTGCTGAGTTTGGGGGCCTAAAAAGGAAAATTAAAACTAAAATCTTGGGAGTTCAAGGGATAATGATTTACACCCTTAGACCTTCTGAAGCAGGTGTGCAGCCTGCTGTTGAAGTTAATTACCAAGCATTATCAGTGAACCTGGCATATTGCCACTTTTCTAAAAGGAATTTTATCTCCTAGTATAGAGTGAAAATACTCTTCAGTCTTCCTCCCATTTATGTATGTTCCAGATCCCACCTTCAAATTAATAATCTTCAAGTAACAATAAACTTTAGCTAATTGCCAGTTCAGAAAGCATTAAAAAATACCAAAGGGGTCAAAAAATCCCAGTGACCTACACCTGCTTTTCCTAGTAACTACGATGAACTGAACAGGTAACTAAAATATTACATTCAAGTATTGTTATTTGTAAAGTCTGTTAGTAGTTTTTTGTACCTATGTATAAATGAAATGATAGCAATATTATTCAGAAATCAAAATATAGACTTAATTAGACTTTTGGTGCAGGCCCTGCTCCTGTGGCCATGTAACTAGCTGGCACATCACAGTTTGAACAGAAATATGATGTTTCCAGATCAGAAATGTGCTATCATACAATACACAGTGGATTTCCTATGGCATTGTGGCAGATCTTATCTCACTTATATGAATACCAGAGAAATGTACAAAAATCTCAGATTTCACTGTATAAAATTTTAGGGAGGAAATAAGAAAAAAATCACTGAAAGATACTTATGACATAAGGCTTTCTCACAATCATGGTTAGAAAGTAGATGTTTAAAATTAGCTGATACACTGAAAAATGTAATAGCTAATTAGCTATCTTAATTTTAAACCCATTAAAGATCTCCAAAAATGGAAGTGTCAAACTTTTCTGCACTGCCATTTTCTTGATCAAAATTCTACCCTCAAAAGCATCTTCATATCTCTGTTTACTTTTGAGGGAACTGTAAATGTTACTTGCAATGTGGGAATTATAGATAAGTGTGGTATTTGTAAAACCACATTTCATGATCAGCAGTGCATACCCTGTAATATTAAAAACACTTGAACTGAAAACACATCACTCCTATAGTAAAAAGGTAGTAGTATGGAATTCACACAATCAAATACAGGTGCCCACATTATGCAAGCCATTCAGAGACTTTATAGCAAGCAAAGGAAAATAAATACAGTCAGGGTGAAGAACATAATTAATCTCCCACTGAAGTGGATGAACGATATTTTTAAAGTGCCTTTCTTTTCCAAGATACGAGCAAAACTGAAGATGACTAGTCCAGAAGTGGAAACCAAATCTAGTTCTAAAATCAGAAATCAAACATGAGTTCTGTTTGTTTTTTGGTTTTAGGTTTTTTGTTTGCTTGTTTTGTTTCTTTTTTTCTTTTTCCAGAACATATATTGTGCTTAAAAATGGTATCTAAGTTTACTGCCTGTATGATATATTTTTTTTTAATATATTGAATCTTTCTTTCTCTATAAACTGGTATGATTGTCTCTAATTTAATAAAAGAATTCCTGCCAGTGATGTTTATGGGGTTCTGATCTTATGCTTTTAGCCATGATAACAAAAGGAAGACAGTTTTGAAGTTGAAGTTGCCTCTCCATCAAATTAAAAAATGCTTTAATAACATCAGTCTCATCAGACTATTTCAGAGAAAAATATGTTCTCACTTTTTTGATGTTTCCATAGAATATAGCATTAAAATGTTAATATAAACCAATAAGAACTGATATGTCTACAACAATAGAAAAAAATCAAAAATATTACTGGGATAACTTGTTAAAAAACTCTTAGTAAACTTTGTCTTCTTTTTAAAAGCAAAAGGAGACCTTAGTGTGTAATGTGAGTGTTATTAAAGTCAATGGAACAGTAAGACTAATATAATACTACATCATTTTGACAGGTCTTGAAAGACCAAGAAAAATCTAAACAGAAAAATATTTAAAGATGGTCTTTGGGGATTCAGAAATGTCTGTAATATTACACTTTGAAAATGTAGTTCCTTGAAACATGCAGCACATCTCATTTGTTCACCAGTACCAAATATATAAGCTATGCTACTTTATACTACTCTGTTTAATATATATGTAATATATGCAAAACTAAATAACATATTTAATATTTGTAGTAAAATGCAGTGTTAAGGGTATGTGGAGTTGAAAACTTCATTAAGAACATCCAGTCGAGGACTTTTTCATGGCAGAAGGGAATAACATTTGCAGGCGTAAACAATGAACAAGAGCAGTCAGAGACAAAAACCTGACAGACATGGGATACCGGAGATAATGCCAAAGACCAAAGTCTCCTGTCCATTACTGATGGGCCATTAAGAAGATCCAGTCATAACTTTGAAGAAGGTAGCCTAGATTTTGTAGCTGATAAGAAGGAGTAAACAAGAAGAACACGAGAACTTGTTTGTTAGAAAGTCCCGAGTTGGACTAGCAAGTGACTCACCCAATGTGGCAGGTAAGAAGGCTCAGGGTATGGGCAGAGGTGCTGGACAGACAGGAAGGCCTTGTCAATACCTAAGGATCTGCAAATGAGTGTGTGCTTGTGAATCTACACTACTGCGTGTGTGCCTTCACCAATGAACTTCAATCTTGAGAGCAGAGAACAAAGAAGAGTGTTTGGCTTACATCTCCTGCATATCCTGGTAGGTTCCCACTCTCCTGGCAGTTCAAGTTAGTGCTTTCTGCATGGCATTAAGCCTGTGTAACCATCCCTGTCAGCATCTTCTGTGTGTTCTTTGTCTTTGTGTGTGCCTCTGTGATAGACATTCAGCCTTGCTACTGGCTGAATCTGCAAAGAAAGCCATATATATAGACCTGGGGCAGAGATCTCCAGGTTTCCATGTGCACCAGACTGGGCTCCAGAAGCCAGGCAGTGGCAATCCCCCTTGGATACAGAGCTGCTAGACATTGGAACCATGAGTAACACTCCTTAACATGGAAGATCACAGTGTGATATGATCCCTCCTAAGTATAGCCTTTGCTACACAGCTATTGTATACTTGGCTGCAGAGAAGGTTCCACTGAGAGGTTCCACTGAGTCACAGGTCACTTGCATCCTATTGATGTATTTTTCTGGAAAAGCTTATTTTTCAAATTTACAAAATTCAAAGACCAACTTAGGAAGTAATATTGTTCTGAATGGCAATAGTAACACACAGAGAGAAAAGATGCCAGCTTTGTTTCACTTATCAGGAATGGCAGAAGCCTGTGAAGTTGAAATGGATGACACCTCTGTGCATGTAGTGCTATTAAAGATTGCTGAGTTTAATTTATTATTCCTGCACATATGTCTAAGATAGTTAGGTCATATTGGGCTAGATGTACACACACTTTTACATGCCTTAACAATCATGTATTAAATTGAGTCATGTAATTCTGTATCTGTAGATTCTCCTGTGCTGTTGGTGTGCATAATTACAAGACTAATATTTAAGTTTAATCATCTTAGAAGAACGGTCTGGAGTTACAGCTGCTTCAGAAATAGCAAGACCATATATTTCTTTTAGCACAATTCTTACAAAAATGGGTCATATTTTTTGTCTTTTTTTTTTTTTTTTTCCAATTAGGACTGTCCTATTATTCTACTATTTGAACATGCTTTTACTTCTTGAAAATGAAGACAAAAAATAGTCAGGTTTTGGGTTTTTTCTTTAAATCTTCACAGATGTATCTTGGTTATAAAAGAGCTGCTGCTGCAGACCTGCAGGCTGGGGAGCTGCTCTACAGTACAAGCCCTCAGGTAACCATGAGAGGTCACTGAGCCCTGGCAGTAAAGAGTTAAATATCATCAAAGAATCACAGAATCATGGAATCATTAAGGCTGGAGGGGATCTCAGGAAGTCCCCAGTCCAACCTCCTGCTCACAGCAGAGTCAGCTATAGGGACAAATGAGGTTACTCAGGACATTTTGTCCAGTGAAGTCTTCACAACTTTCAATGACAGCGACGGCACAACATTTTTGTGCAACCTGTATCACTGCTGGACCTTCATCATTGGGAACAGACTGTGTGTCAAAAGCAGAATGTGAATGTGAGATGAGGCTGGGGCAGCCAGGCTTCAACAGACTGGAGCAGAGACGGCTTTGGGGTGACCCAATAAGTACCCAGGTGCCTATGGGAAGTCTTGAGGAGATGGAGCCTGGGCTTTTCACAGGGCTGCTGAGCCTGAGTGAAATGGACACAAATTGATAAGAGAGAAGTTCAGACTGGATATAAAGAGAAATTTCTTCCCAATGATGAAGGTTCAGGAGTCATGATCAAGTATAAAATTGTTTATGATACAACAATAATTTGTAAAAAAAACAGTTGTCTGGATTCAATGCTCTTGAATATATTTTTTTTCCCCTCAACTAAAAAAAAATAACATTTAAAGCTATACGTAGCAGACAGTACTTTCACTAATGGTGGCCACATGGGGTTTGCTGCTGCAGTGAGAAAAGACAGCAGAGCACCAGGGCAAGCAGGTGGAGCGAACAAAAATACAGGTGCTTGCTTTGTCACCTCAGCTTTTATAAAAATCACATAGCATTGGATATTTTAATCCCAGAAGAGGAGAACAACTGGCACAGCAAATCAGCAGCAGGAATTGTGCAGGTGTGTGTTCTATGGACTCAGCTTTTTGAACAGCATTAGTGGTTAGTAGGCTGACATGGAAAGGACAACAGATAACATGTTTACAGAAAATTCTGCATTATCTTTTACTAAGTGGCGATGTACCGAAAAGGACAGAGCTGGTGGCATGCTTTAACAAAAACTGTAGGCAAGCAGTATTCTGGGTTTGAAGAGAAGACAAAGCTACCTGTGAATATGATGAATATTTTCAAATTTTCTGAACTTCTGATTCAGACTGTAGTTTGGAAATTGATCCTCTTATTTGGCCAGACAGCCTAGACATGAGGCCCAGATTGTTCTCAGGACTGATTCCCTTAGGTTTTCTGATCAAATCTTCTCTAGTTAATAAACTGAGAATTCTTCAGGCAAAGGAAAGACTATAAGACAGCTTCTTGGTAATGGCATTAACATGGAAATGCAGGAGTCTAGATTCTTTTCAAAACCTGGTGATTCATTTAATCAAGGAACTCAAAAATTATTTGTGTTTTCTCACATTCACATAATGCTCTTAATAAAAATTAAGAGTTTAAGAGAAAAATTTAGTGCTCATATTCTCTTCGCAATCTCCCCGTTGATGGCTACAGGCTATTTTTCTGCAGAGATTTGAGTGGGGGTTTCTGAGTATGCCATTGGTTGTTTAGGGGTCTATCCCTACACATCTTTCTGTTTGCTTGTTGCAAACCTTTAGTACACCAAATCCTCTTTCCTCCAGCTTCAGCTAAAATCAGACTCTTTATTTTGAAATTCCAAAATAAAACTGTTACTTGAAAGTGGCTTATAAGGCATTCAGAAGATACTGTGGCTAAAAACATTTTGATGATGAAGAAACCGTTTGAATTTATTCCTTTCTTCCCAGGCACTAGTATTTCCTCTTATGTAGGACTCTGTTTGCTTGACAATTAGATAGTATATATTTAGAAATATAATTGTTCTGCAGATTGCTGAGTTTGGTTAAGCTGCCTTATATGTAATTTGAAGCAAATGAATACCGTAAATTGAAGCAACTGCTAGAAGTCTTCACATTTTTCATGCAAATTAAGGTAGTCACTGTATGAAAAGACCTTTAATAATTAAACCTCTTAAAATTTAAAACTTTAAAGCACTTCTTTTTCCTGCTTTCACCAGTGGTTAACACTGATTTGATACTAATAACATAATTTATCATGCTCTACAGGTAGAATTATGTCAAATCCGAGGAAGGATTGCCATGGTCAACTTTCAGCAACCAGACAGCTAAAATAAAGAAGGAAACAAGATCACCTTTATGTGCATTTAAACATTGGCATTAATGACAGTTGAGATTAAGAATGCATTTGGTCACAGTATCAGTCTAGCTCTTTATGCAAATATCACCACATGCACCAAATTGGTTGGAGATTGGGGGTGGTCAGTTACTTTGCTGTGACCTATTCAATCTGATATCCAGCACTGATGAGAGACCTGAGAGATCGTAACAACACCACAGAGTATTTCAGTTTTTAAATACCAAAAAGTAATCAAATAATAATTTGACAGATATAGTATAGATAAATGGAAAGGGCTGACTTGCTGGCCAGGAGGGACATAAAATCTATACTTCACAGTAATTTGTATAAAAATTAGAAAGTTGTGGTTTCAGTTCCTTATGACCAGATCTGAAAACCTTGTGTAGTTATCATTCTTGATTGTGTTAGGCAGTTGGTCTGCTCTCCTGCTGACTATGGATTTTTGGGTGATAAATTCCTTGCAGAAATTGTTTGTTCTGAAATGCCCAACTTAACAGGCTCCTAGGCACTGTTATATTATTTACAGTATTATACCCTCCTGGTATTTTATGTCAGTGGATGCATAGGGTTGGATGGCTTTTGCTGTGTTTTTTGTTTTCTTTATTTTTGTTGCCTAAGAGAAATTAAACTCTCAAAGCAGCACTTCTCCGGGGGATTAATGTACTTCTTAGGTAAAGCATTTGACCTCGGGACTTAGAGCATATTTCTTCTTCTTGTTTGTGTGTCTCTGGAGGTTGTTCAGCAGTTACCCAGCTGTATGGTATCTGATTTGTCTTCATGCATTTTGCCCCTTTATATGATGTGCTTTCAAACATTAGCAGCAATTTGTGACTGATATGACTTTATATGAAGGTTTACAAAAGATAAGCAACAATAAATCCAAATAAGTCTCAGATTGTGATGGACTTGTAATGTAAAAATAAAACAGTGTTTACGAAAATTTAAAAATGGGCCCCTATTGCTATACAGAGTTCAATGTACCGGGGAACCCACACTATGAAATGCAACTTCAAAATCGTAACTGTCACATATGCAATATATGGCACAATTAGCTGCTTTTTCTGACTAGGGCTTCTGTAACAAATAAGCAAATGTCATTTCCCAGTAGATTTTCCTTTATGTCCATCATTTCTCTATATTTAAACTGTACCCTTGAAATTATGCTGCTGAATATATGCATGATCAACAACAGGCACTGAATTTTTAAACAATCATTTCTTTTTCTGCTCTCACAATAATCTCATTCTTATCACAATTTTACAATCTTAAACAAAATTTATTTTAGCATAACATTTAGTAACTGATAGAAAAGCACAATTGGAAAGCCTGAAAACAGAAGCTTTCTGACTACATTTTCTGTCAGTTTATATATATGTTTGAATGAGAGAAAGATTCTTACAGGAAAATTCTGCATAAATATGATGGTTTGAAGAATCTACTTATACAGCCCATGGTTTTTATGTAGAGTTATGAATTCACTATGCAGTCCTTAACAAAACTGCAGATTACACTTAGAGTATCCTTCCCTTTCCTTCTTCACTGCCTCCCTACCTCCCCTGGGCACCAAAATTCCAAGAAAGACACACCAACACTGAACGATCAACAAAGATTCCAGTGAAATGTAGCTGCTCTAAACCAGTTTTTGATCATTAGAAAAGATGGAGCAATCAGACTGTAAATCACCAGAACAGCAGTTTTATCTGTCAAGAATCTGTGAGCACCAAGCAGGGCCTTTTCAAGCAAAGCCTGGAAATTGTGAAAGGGCAGGGACTGTGCCCATCAATCCCACCAGTCAGCCAGAACTGCCTCTACCAGACGGCTAGGAGACAAACACAACTTGGTTTACTGCAGATGGACCTTGACACGCTCCCATAGGAAGGAGAAGCTAAATTAAGGAGCAGTGCATTAGGAAAATAATAAGCAAACTAATTTCTTGTACTTTAAGTAAAGTATCATCACATTCAGCAATTCTGTGCAAAGTTTATTTGCTTGTAGCTGTACACTTTTAACTCTTCTGATATCCCATTAAACCAAAGACATCTTTTAAGCACGGTTCTGAAAAGAAAGGGAAAAAAAAAAGTCTGCTTGGCCTTTACTGCAAAATCTGCATTACTGCAGCAATTTTATCGAGGGATACAGGGAGTTAAACAGAAAGTCTGCCTTTAAAACTATTGAGCTTGAAGTATAGAATCCGTTGCCTTTAAAGACCCAAGAGACTTGAAACTCCAAGATTCAGTGTCTGGATGATCTGTTAATAGACTACTGATCAGATGGAAAATGTTTTATCCTAGGATGTAATTAGCAAAATGACAATGCTAAAGCAATTTCTAGGCCAACTGAGCTTACTGGAGTAACTCCAGATTTAAAAAGTTTTACTGTAAAATGAAATTTATCCCTTAATATATGTCTAATGGTATAAACCTAAATTAATGCAGGTTTTCTCGCTTAAGGTTTTACTTGAAATGATAAAAAATGAATAAAATTTATAGAATCATATTCTTCTATCAATCCTTCCAGAATATATCATTTACTAAGTTCTGCCTTCATTACATTCTGTGCTCTATAGATTTTCAGGTATATCAGAACAAAGCAAAGGACTCAAGAAAAAAAATCACTTGCCCATAAAAAAGAAATGTAAACTAGTTTTGAATGCACATCATGCTTTTTCATCTTTGACAGCAGCAGTATTTCAGAAGATACCAGATATGAGGTATTTATGGCAGGTGCATTACTACTTAGAAACTAATCTCACACACATGGCTGTTAACGTGAAATATGGATTTTAATAATCCAGCTTGGTGAGATATGTGAGCCTGCCTGGTGGGGATGTGATTAGCCACAGTCTGCAAGATTAATTGAGATACACAGCGTAAGATTACATTTAGTGGATTCCAAGCCAGTCTGATTATGCAAGAGACCACTTAGTTAAGGCTGTATCTTTATGGATATGAAAACAGATAAATCACAAACTCTACTGTGACAGGAGAGTCAGAATGCAGACTTTTTACGTTAGTGAGCCCAGCAAGCAGATCATCAGAGTAAAATATTTGGATCTTTTGTAAGCAGAAAAATAAAACACCACCACCACCATCACCACAAATAAATAAATAAATAATTTTTAAATCCCATGTAGTTCACACAGAACAAAAAAAAACATATAAGGAAATAGATTTTAAATGTCTGCCATCATCATTATTTTAAATCCATGGTATGAAAACTATTTTTTTGTTTAAACATGGCAATACTCATTCAGGAGAGTTTTTAAATTGTGATTTTCTTTTTAGTTTACAGCTGAATCTAAAATTGCATTGAGATCACCACTACATGAGATACCACTTTGAAGGATTAAACAACTTTAGAATGGCACTGTCAGGAAAACTTTAAGCAATACAGTACCATTTAATACAGTTCCATAATGAGTGTATCTTCCAACCTACAGCACTGCTGAAAACACCAATTTTTAATAAAAAGTACAGGATGGTATGTGCAGAAACCAGTGCAGCCTGGGCTTACTGCCTTCCTCAACAGGCTATCGGTAATTTGGTTAATTTAGCTACTCCCTCCTTCCCTGATTTTTCCTGTCTATGAACTCTTTATTAACCAACAGAGATACTGAAGCATATTCAGATACTATTGTTTTACTTCTAAACCCTTAAGAGTACCAAATGTGGAGAGTGCTTTCAGAGAAAACATATGCTTACATCTGATAATTATTCTAGAAGACCAAAGTCCTGAACAAAACACTTGAAATAATTTATGCAAAAGTGTAGATTTTCTCTTCATGTTTTTGTTTTTGTAATTGGTACATTGGCTGCTAGCTGCAAAACTAATAACTTCTGGAGCCATGTAACAGGAACTTTTGCTCACTCCCATAAACCACAGTGAACCTCTCAGAGATTAGTCAGTCTTCCAAAACAGAAATGAAGTAAACACATACAAGAACGAATATCAGAATAAGGCAATGTTAATTGTACTTCATTTGTTTACGCTGACAGGTATGGTTAAGCTTAAACTATTAATGGAAATACTGAAAGAAAGATATGCCTTTATCTCAGATAGCTTAGGAATTTAGTGGGCTCTGACCCTTGCAAAGAGCTGTATTTTAATCAACTAAGGCCTGGATTTGTGCTATTTTAGTTCTTTTTCTCCTAAATCAGTTTAATATTGCAAAATGAAAATAGAAAACTTGAGCTAATAGAAGAATACTGGTGCACCTGAAGAAAATTAACTTCTAGAGGTTATACACTCCACAGAACCTTGGTTTTGCTAAGAGGTAAGTTCAATAGAGAATTAAGAATAACCTAGATTTACATTAACTAACAAAAAAGATAAATGTCTTGGTAGGAACTAGAACAATATGATAGGAGGTTAGAGGTCAGCAAAAAAAAAATCACATGTCAGGAAATCTGCCAATGGAAGGAAGACTCTGTGATGAGGAAGATGAGGAGGGCAAAAAGCCCTCCAATGTCCCGTCCCCACAATTTCCTACCAGTAAACAAGACCATAGATGACAATCCTGCTCCATAAAAGAACAGCAAAAAGAGACCTTAGAACCTCCATAAGTCAATGGGGGAGGGTGGATCTTCATGAGGAGCTTTTGAAAATTACTATGTATAGATACCTCAAAAGATTGTAGCAAAGGGGAGAGTGTATGGTGAATTATTTCCCGTGTCCCCAACCCAGCTGCATTAAAAAGGAATGTCTGATTCAATAGTGCTCTGTCATTGGATTTGATTGTTTCAATACTTTGAACTTACTGGTAAATGTCATATCCTAAATGTAAAAAATTGCTCAGCTTTTAGTAAACTAGACATCAGTCAATAACTTTGCTACTAAAGGATTTTCTGAATAAGGAAGAACTTGTATGTATGTATGTACATGTCTCAGGGAAACACTAAACCAGTAACATGCAGAGCAAATGAACACTGAATTCACTTTCACTCCAGTTCATCAGCCATATCATGCTGACTGTAGATTTAGTAATTCTCTACAGTGTCATAGTCTGATATTCAGTTTTACAGCACAGCCTCAAGTGCTGCTTTATTGGTTTTGCCTTGCTTAAGCTCTGTCTCCTGAAGCTAAGTCTACTTTTTCTTCACTAAAAGTCACTAAGGAAGCTGATATAAAAAAAAACAGGAGGAACAATAGCCACAGATAATGATATGGAAAGGATGAAGGAGATGACCTGATTTCAGCCCTTCTCATTTGATTTTCAGTTGATGACTAGCCACCAGGAGCAAAAAACAGAACCCTGGAACACCCAGAAATGGTTGTACACCAACACATAGTGCAGTAGGACATTCCAGTAAAATGGGACCAGACTACACTAGTTTTGGTAAAGTTTTAAGGTTCACAATATGTTAACTCATAGAATCATAGAACACCTCAGGTTGGAAGGGACCCATAAGGATCATCGATTCAACTTCCCAGTCCTACAGGGATTCTGTTACTGCCATAGATTTTCAAGCAAAAGTATTTATTAGTTTGTGTGATGTACAGGAAACTGCACCATTCAGGGAAAAAAAAAAAAAAAAAAGGCAAAAAGCTCTACAGTCTATTAAAAATGGATATTGACTTTGTGTTTTGATTCAATTGAGAAATAACCCAAACAAACTGGCAGTAGACTCAGGGCAGAAACTTTAATATTACTACCATGGTGAAAAATTCCTTTCTGCCCTATATTATGTCTCATACACAAAACACTGATGCTTTTGATATTTGAAAGCACAGTATTTTGTATACACGTTCATAATCTATGATTAAGTTTTAATATCTATCTGCATGTTCTTTCTGAATTCTCAGAAGGTCTGAGAAATGTAGACTTTCAGTTAAGGTTCCATTTTCCCATATGCCGGTGACAGCCAGCTGGAAAGCAGCTTGAAACTCCTCAACAGTACATAGGTAGTCCTTCAGTGTTTGCTTTGCGAAAAGTGATGCCAGGTATCTGCCACAATAACAGATAAACTTCTTAACAATAAATAATATTTTCCCCTTAACAATGTTTCTATAAAAATGATTTCTCTTCTTTCCATACCGATAAAACAAACACAGATATCTGCACAGATTTTGTAAGAAAATTCAGAAATATTCTGATATGTGACAACTCTCCCATGAGTCTTTTGCTTATTTGTAAATTTCCAGGTATACCAAACCTAAATCTTGTGCTCTTTGGGACACCTGTAACAAAACAACTATCTTTGATAGTATCTGAATGTAAAAGTAGTTTACAAAGTAAAAATAAGCCTATGCAAATACAACCACTAAGTGTTTTGACTAATGAAGGTGAGGTGTTTCCCATGAAGTAACATTCATGACAGTATGGTAGGGGTACTTCTCAATTATGGCTTTTGATACTACTGACATTAAAATTTTGCATAGAATAATGATGAAGGGGTGACAAAGAAAAGTGTCTGGTTTATTTCCCTCTCATGTCTAAATCTAACTTTTCTCTCCCCCCATTCTTTTTAAATTGGTGTAAGAGCACAAGTTCAAGTACATCTTTTCTTTACGATAAAAGTAGTATTTAAAGAGAGAGAAAAAAATTACATAATATACAAGAGGGCATATTTACAAGAATATATATGCAAACATACACATTTTACATTCTAGAGAAGGCATACTAGACATAATTAATATAATAATTTTTTTTAAAAAAGAATACATTCCAGGTTTAGTATGCTTGAAAAAAACATTTTATTGAATGCTTTGAGATTTGATGTCCTAAGCACTCTTTACAGTACTTTGACAGTAACTCTGAAAAAGGTGCGGAAAGTTCACAAGCAATTACACCTGATAGGCTTTCTCTTTTGTGCAATTGCAATTCAATTCATAGAGTCAAATGCTTAATTACATGATGGAGATGAATTAAAACATATTAAATATAATAGGTATGCTTTCTCAACAATAAACTGTAAAAATAGAAAATGAAGGTATCCATTCTATTAATAATGAAAGGGGAAGAATAAGTAAGACTTGCTCTTTATTAACTTCCCTTCTTTTTATTGCTGGAAAGGGTCTGTTTTGACTTCATCTTGTACAGAGAAATTTTCTATTTCTGTTTGACTATTTGATTTTTCCAGTATGCTTAAAAATACACTAAATGAGATTTCTTTTTCACTTAGAAGATATAAAAGTTAGAACTCTAACTGCATTTTAAATAACAGAAGACTAATATTTCTGCTAAGCATTTTTAATGCACTTTTTAATGTTCATTAATATTTTCTAGTAAAACAATAAATCCATATCAAATAATATCAAAATACACCACATATGGAGTGGAATCAGTCTTAAAGATTTTTCAGAACAGTCCTGTGTCTTGCACCTTTTATTAGCAGTAGGCACACTGAACCTATGGAACACATCAGATGTTCTTTAGACAATTATGTAAAGAACTGATGCACAGCTGGTCAGGGTTAGAATACTGTGAGTAATGGCATGTATGAAAGCAGTAATATCTTGTGCCATAACTTCATTTGATCTAAGCAGTTTGTGCTTGCATTCTTTTTTGTCAGAGAATTACATAAAAGGAACTGATATAATCTGTATATAATTTCTGCAGTAAGGGCTTGTCAGCATGTGTATGCTGTGCTTCTTTATACTTATATGGGTAGAACAGTTTTTTTAGAGCCACTCTTTATACTGCAAATAACATATGGATTTATATCAAAGGAAGCTGTTTAGAAAATCAGAAAAAACCCAAACCAAAACCAAACAAGAAAAACAAAAAACACAACAAAAAAACAAACCAAATCAAAACAAACAGAAAAACCTCAAAAAAAAAAAAAAAAAACCCAAACCCCACAAACAAACAAACAAACGAAAAACAAACAGGAAGAAGCTGGAAAGGGAGCTCTGTGATCCACCCAGTCTAGTTCCCCACCCCTGCAGCAAGTTCATTTGCTTCTAACCATTCCTGAAGGTGCTTGACAGTGTTTGTCACCAACGTATATTCCACAACGTCCCTCAGCATTTTTTCCAGGCTGAACCCTTACACTGGAAGCAAAGGTTTAGCTCCCACCTCACAAACAGTGTTAGTGCTCACACATGGTAGTTTGGGGACTACCTGCCTCTGCCTATACGAGAGCAGGTAACTGTCACACTGTCGTGACTGGATTTGATTGTTCTAAAGAAATTTCTGAAGGACTGCTGCACCTACAAAAACATCTATTTTGCTAGAGGAATGACCACATAAGGACAGGCCAATCCAACAGCGGCCATTAATGGATATTTAAGGATGACTAAAATTGAGACAAGCACATATGCTGCTTCCCTTTCAGATTGTTTTCAGTCCCAGCCTCATTATTTTCAGATTGTTTTAGCTGCTGTATCCAGAAGCTTCTCTTTTCTCATTTGAATGAAAAAAAAAATTAAACATGTAAGATTTTATAGAGAAATTTGTTATTGCTTTTCCTGTCCGCTGAATTGAAATCTACCATTTACTTTGTTCCTTCTCTTAATGCTTTTATACATATGGGCCTGCTTCTTTTTATACTTGCTATTCCTTACTAGCTTTTTTTCTGATTTTATGCAATGTTCTTATTGATTCTCTCCACATACATATTTTTATACTTATTCTAATGTAGTAGGTCCATTTTCACATTCTGAATTCCTTATGCTTGAGATCAATGAAGAAAAGCTCATGGGCCAGCAAACTGGTTTTACTCCACATCTTATTAATTCTCTGCATAAGAATAATTTTGGTTTTGTAGATGTGCTTCCCTGTTTAAGTCCTTCAGACCTGGACTCTAGATTTATTGAAGGATGCCACAGTGATATTCAATGTCATTACTTTAGTGCTCTTTCCCCTTTTTTTCCATAATAATCACTGTCTCTGGCTTCCACCAGCCCTCCTAGCTAGTCACCAAAAAACCCTCATTAAGCTTTCTGGTAGTTATCTCTAGTACAGGTCTGTCTCAATTAAGTTTTTGCTTCTATTTCTTACAGTTATGATAGAGTATTTCAACATATATATATTCCTGTACACATTCTATTCTCTCTATTCATCTCTACAGAAAAAAAATAAATAAATCTGTATCAATATTACTTACTTAAGAATTATCACAAATCTGTCATGCTAATCAAGTCACCAGTTAAGTTTGTAATATTACTATATTATGATCCCCAGCTTCTGTTTATTCTCCATATTTACAGCAGATGCACACACATATGCACACATACACACAGAGACAACTTCTTTCAAAACACCTGCTATCTTGTCACACACGTGTGCACTGGATGAAATTTCCTTGAAACTATGGGAATTTTGGAACTTTCTGGATTAGGTCAAAAGAGGGGAAAATATTTGAATTAAAGTAAAAAGATATAGAAAACTATGACACTACAGGTATTTAATTTAAAATATGCCTGAATCCGAGGATTCAATGAATTTATAATGCTTGCTTCAGGTGCTTCTTATAGCACAAAATAATAAGGCTGAAAAGGAAGTGGTGTCTTACATACTAGGGGAAATTTCAAGATTAATAAAAAATCCCTAAATAGAATCAGTGCAGGTGTGGCTGAAAAACAGAAAGAGCAATAGATTAATGAGGATGTTCTGCATGCAACTGGAACATACAAGACTTAGAAATCAAAGAGTTTTAACTTGTGCCTATGTTAAGTTTGTGAGAGAAATCTACAAAAGACATAAATCAAAGTTACTGCACATACAGTACTTGGTTTTTGACTAAAACAACTTATATAAGGAACCTAAATTAAATTTGAAAGAGAAAGAATACACAGGTCACTTCACTTGAGTTGGATTTCCTGCTAGTTTCTGATATAGGCTATAATTTCAGTAATAAAAACACCTGTCACTGTATTCTGTGAGAACCATTTTACAAAAGATGCATATATTGATGTAACATAAGGGAAAAAAAAAAGAAAAAGGTTTAGATGTCCCAGGTGTGCTGCATTCCTGCAACCACCATCTCGATGGGCTGTGGCTACAGCACAGCGGCAATGCAGTGACCACTTGGTGCAGACTCTCACTAGAAGGAGAGGCACAAACTGCTGTGGTGAGTTCATTTCATTCTGCTGGGTATTGCTCATGTAAATCAAGGATTAATGACCCGATGGACTATCACACATCAGAAAGGACGGAGAGACTTTGTGCATGTTTGGGTAAGGAAGCTCTCAGGGATATGCAGTGCAGGGAGCCATGAGTGCCTTTCCATTCAGCAAACCTTAGTTCAGCCTCACAGAGAAATTGATGGACTTGGCTGGGACCAAAACAAAAAAGGACAACTGACCTTCCCTCAAGAGAAAGAAATTTTTGGGACTCTAAAAATGATGAACTTTGAGGTGCCATAGAGGATATACAAACAAGGAAAGATGTAATATCCCCCATTCAGGGGACAGATTTTGGGATTTCTATAGATGTTTCTACTTCCTCAAAGACAGTAACTTCAGAGAACGCTGACATTTTAAAGGAATAGATCTGTATTATAATACTATTTTATATGACTTTTAAATAGGTTGCATTAGCTCAATTTAAAGAAAGACTAATGCACAGTTAAGAGGTATCCTGCTTATTACAAATGAGATAATTTGGGAGATAATTATTTGCCTGGGCTGCTTGACAGCAATATGTTGAAATGGTTTAGTGATGGTAGTACTTTAATTAAATATGTCTCTTTCTTAAGTATAACTTTCACACTAAAAGAGTTTGGGTTTTGGTGGCTTTTCTGGTAGGGAGAGAAAAAAAAGAGGAAAGAATAATGTTCAACCAGAAAATAATTTTCATTATTCACTAAATAAATGAGTTTTTGAAAAGTGGACAAAGCAAGGTGATCTTACTATAACTAAGGTTTATAAATAACTGCAATACCTTCTGTTATGTTTTGAGCTTTGTGAAGTGTATGCTACTATGATCTGTAATACAAACATTTTTGTATTATAAAAATTATTGTGTAAAAAACATGTGCATTTTATCAGCTTACTGGAAATTCATGTGTTGCAAAAAATCTGATATAAACGTAGGTGGGGACGTGAGAATCTAGACATGTAAAGTCGCAAGAGTTAAAGCCCACTACTTCAGTTGCAAAATACAGAGACACCTAACTTAAAAGTGAAAAAAGAAAACTGGCCTTCAATTTTGAAGAACAAAACTGGTATAAGCCTGAAAGTCCAGAGCAACAGATCATCAGCAATTTGACAGAGTGCCCAGACAGTACAAGGGACAATGGTTTCAAACAAAAAGATGGTAGATTCAAATTATGTATAGGGATGAAATTTTTTATGATGAGAGTGGTGAAACATTGGAACAGGTTGCCCAGAGAAACTATGTATGTCTCAACCCTGGAAATGTTCAAGGCCAGGTTCAGTGGGGCCCTGAGCAACCTGGTCTAGTGGAAGGTTCCATAACCATATATCTGATCTACATATATCTTCTTTCAGTTTAAAGCCATCACGCCTTGTCCTATCACTACATGCCATCGTAAGAAGTCCCTCTTCAGATTTCTTATGTCCCCCTTTAGATACTGGAAGGGTGCTGAGTCGTCTACCCTTCCCTTCCCTTCTCCAGGCAGAACAACCTCAACTCTCTCAGCCTGTCTTCAGAGGAGATGTGCTCCAGCCTTCTCATCATCTTCATGGCCTTTCTCTGGACTCACTCTAACAGGCACACCCACATCTTTCTCATGTTGGGCAAACCACAGCTGGCTGCAATGCTCCATGTGGGGTCTTACAAGAGTGGAGTAGAGTGGGGCAAAATCACCTCCCTTGATCTGGTGGCCATGCTTTTTTTGGCCCAGTCCAGGATATGGTTGGCTTTCTGGGATGCAAAAGTACATTACTGGGTCACTTTGAGCTTCTCATTCACCAGAATCCCCTGTTCTCTCTCCCTAGGGCTGCTCTCAATCCATTCTATGCTCAGTCTGTACTTGTGCTTGGGATTGCCCCAACCCAGGTGCAGGACCTTGTTGAGCTTCGTGAGGTTCACAAACATCCATGTCTCAAATCTGTCCAGGTCCCTCTGGATGGCAGTCCTTCCTTCCAGCATGTCAATTGGACCACACAGATTGGAGTCATCAACAAACCTGTTAGAGTGCATTCGATCCCACCATACACGTAGCCAACAAAGGTGATTGTTTTTTTCAATTTAATTTCCCTTGTTTGTCTATTTTCTCTCTACACTCAGCACTGTTGTCTGTTATATCAGTATTCTGGAAGATTGCATTAGCATTTACACACATTATGTGCCCTACTTCAACCCTGAAAATTAAAATAGAGTACTAAATCCCAAATGTTGAGTCCTTTTGGACATAGTTTAGGAAAATACTGTAACTCATAAGGACATCAACTTAAGAGTAGAAAGACGGGAAAGAGATGCATTATTTATTTACCGAGCATTGTTTTGTACTGAAAATATAATAGATATATCAACAATACTTAGAAAGTGATAGAGAATAATTCACAAAACCAAAACCAAGATATATAAAAGTAGCCATTTCTTAATGCAGAGGTCTGGCTAGGTGAGTAAGATACATGGTCAAATGCTAATTAATGGACTATATGTCCTTAGTGAACACTTTCTGCAAAACAACTGCAAACTTAGTGCTGTCAGTGAAGTCAAGTTTAGACTGATGAGAAATTTAAGTGTTAGATTTGTTCAATACTACCTATGAAAGTGACTCTAAAAAGCATTTAATAACCCTGATGACATATTCTTTGGGCTTTTTTATTACCATTTTAAGTTAATTACTTACAGCAATTACATTCTACAGCTTTGTTACAAAACTATGGACATCCTTAATGGCTTTCATTTTAAGTCTATTTTTTTCCATTTCACCAAAACATACTTTTTGTTATTAGACATGCTGGATTTAGGATGATTTTTCAAATGTGATAGAAATAGCACAATCTAAGGAATAAGAGGAATGTATACCATAATTAAAGATTGTAATTATATATCCAGAAATAGCTTTAAGATGTAACGCATGCAGAAATGAGTTCATTGTCAAGTGACAGATTTTTACAGTAGCCTGCCATGAGTACCAATCCATTGCTTTCTCAATCTTCACTTTCTACAAGCTTTATAGTGAAATGGATTTTCCATAGAGATTAATAGCTATCTGAGTGCTATCCATACTGTTATTCATTGTAAGTATCTCCAGCAGCCCTATTAACTTTAATGCATTAGCTCTTCTTCTATTTATTGCAACTTAATGAATGCATAACAATTTTAGTTTAGGACACCATTAGCAGGATAGATTTTCCAAGCTCCTGTAGCTCAGCAGATGTACTATCATAAATTAGCATGAAGCTATATGCTCTTTTATGATGCTCATAAGACAAAATTATTAGAAAACCATTTTTCTATTCTTCTACAGACTTGGCATTAAAAAAGGCTACAGGTTTAGTAAAAGCATCATGTCTGAGTGCTATAATCAGCATATGTTTCACAAGTAACCAGGACTGAAGCAGAAGTGAAGATATAAAACCAGGCCCTACAGCATTCTTTGAGGTGAGCTAAGTCAAGAAGACAAGTATCCAGAGGATATACATCATATACCAAGGAGCTGCTCATGTCTGACAATTGTGACTATAATTTATATTCTATTCATAACAGGAGATATTTCCTTTCCCTATTATTTGGAATAACACTCAATAAAAATAAACCATATCTTTGAGGGCTTGCTGAGGACCTACATGAGCAAATGAAATTATATTTTTGTCATTCACTTCAGATCTATAAAGAAAAAGCAATGAAACAGAGATGGTTGAGTGGATTTCAAGGAAAATTTGATACAAAATGTTTTCCAAATCCATCCCACACTTGAAAGCGATGCTTGAACCCCTGGAGAGCAGTTTAAGTTGTTGTAATATGCACTTGTGTAATTCATGGAAATCTTACATATAGAACGTTAGTATGGCAAACAAATTAACTTGCTGTGATCTAATTTTAAATTACTATAAATACTAATCCAACTGCAAGAATCAAATTATTAGTTCCAAAGACATCAAAAGAAGTCAAAAGGAATAGAGATAACGCAAGAAAGACCATCACTTCCCAGGGAAAAATCTTTGGTGAGCATTGGATGACTATTTATGGCTTTATAAGTTGTGCTATATTTCAAAATACAGACATAAATTAAAAAGAAAAAGAAAGTAGTCTCAGGTTTAGATATCAAGTGAAAATGGTTAGTAAAAGATAAAAAAACCAAAACCCAAACTTGAAGCTCAGTTACAGCCAAGCATGGTTCCTGCAGTTAGATAGTGGTCTGCTGAAGAAGTAAGACATCTTTACAAACCAGAGAGAAAAAGGCAAGATTTTCCACAATAAAGCTGAATTCTGTCAGTAAAATAACCAAACTTCTTTAATCTTTCAGAGTGTTTTTGTTTTTTTCCATTGAGCTGTTCGAAATACATTGCAAGATAGAACCAAATCTAAAGTCTTCCAGTTTTCACATTTTTCAGTGCTTCCATTTTCTCTATTTCCATTCAGAAATAGTCCTTAAAATTGCCTGTTATAGCTTCATGTATCCACATAATGTTCATGATCTGGAATGCTTGCCTTGAGTTTTGTTCTTGAACCATGCTATTTTATGTGTGTATAAAACCTTCTGATGTCTGAAAC
The DNA here is from genome assembly GCA_035583185.1 of Anabacerthia variegaticeps. Classification (NCBI taxonomy): domain Eukaryota; kingdom Metazoa; phylum Chordata; class Aves; order Passeriformes; family Furnariidae; genus Anabacerthia; species Anabacerthia variegaticeps. The sequence goes on along the minus strand of JAWWEW010000001.1, from coordinate 39,314,796 downwards.
AAGATAAGTTACTTAAGGATTTCTGTAACTGTCATTATATCAAAACATCCTGAAAATGTTCATTTTTGTCCCTTTTCTTTTCCCAAAACTGCTGGTGCAGGACTAAAATATGCAAACTTCTCTGAAAATCCTGGGGATACTTCAGCTTGAAGGGGACACTTGCTACAGGTGAGAGAGCAGACAGCCTGCCTGCCATCAAAGAGATGTTTCCTTCACATTACTCATTCTTGCAGTAAACTGTGATTGATAGAACAAGCATACAACTGTGAAGAGTCTAGCATTTACTTCAATATTATATTTTGTCATAGGATAAATGTATAAATTTAATATACTCTTACACTCTGCTACGCTCTGCTTCAAAAAGTATCTATAAGTAAAGCAAAGTTTAGTTTCCTTCCCTTTAGCTGGATGAAGCTTTTCTGGATCAGTAATTCATCACCTTTATGGGACCATAAACTAATACTACATGCCTTTCTCTAGAAATCACAAGGAGACACACAGACACATTTCATTTATCTGTTATTCTCAAACAAAGATCAGAAATCCTATAGAATTGCATTACATGCAGTCCTGACTAAAGGTTTGCACATGTGAGCAGTTATCTTAAGTCTCTTTGACTTGCATTTTGCATTGAACACAGCCTGTAAGCAGTTGGAAACTCTCACACGTGACTCATAAAAATGAGACATGGATATTCTATGTTACATTTAGTTAGATACACCAAGCTGCATGGAATAAATATCCAAGAACTGTCTTTCAGGGCATATAAGTTCGCACTGCATGTCCTCCGCTCTCTGTATGGCGTACTATTATGGTAATGACAGGGGTGTCAAATCAGGGGTGAGGCACCTTGGAAGCAGTTTTTTAAAACAGCATTTTCTCAAGGGAAAAGTACCTCCAAAACATGCCAAACAAGTTAAACTCTGTCTACTTTGTAATAGAGGAAAAAATAAGCATTGCAACATTTAGAATTCTTTATAATTTGCTGGCCAAACACTGACATTTTGTTTCATTTATCCATCTGTCTTTGTGTTTATATATGCATATATATATGCACTCTCAAATACATGTGCATGTTGTGTGGAATGTGTGAAACCTCAGTAATTACACTAATCAACCTGTTTCTGGTAACTAAGAAATTATTAGAGAAACTTTTAATTCTGTTTAATTACTTAATTCTATTGGATTTGGAAACATAATGGGATAATTTTTCAAATTCGTTCAGTAAGTTTTATGCGTAAGTAATAAACATTAAATCAAGTTATTTTTGTCTATACCTCAAAAATAATAACACGGGTGAACTATTATTGGTTTTGAACATCTTCTTATGCAAGAAATTTCTCTTCAAATTATGTTCTGACCATTTTGTATAAAATAGAAATTTCTAGAGTAATGTCACACCCTGCTGTGTCACTGCTTTTCCATATTGTGCATTACACAGACATTTTTCTGTGTGTATTAGTATTGCTGTACCTCTCTGGGTAATAATCAGTCCTGAATTCACACCCCTTAATTCAGTTAATATTAAAAAGTTCATTCCAACTCTAGAATTTCATTTTTCCTTGTTTTAGTGTTAGTGTATAGGTCAGTATGCAACCTTAGCTAGACATACATGTGCTCTGGATCCAGAAGGATCACTACCACAGCTAGTGTGGAATCTCTGCTAAACACATAGGAATGACCCTGAGTATTTGCAGAGTCTAGGTCTCAAAATGGGAAGTTAATATTCTGTGCTTCCCAGCACCACAACTTTACTGAGAAGATCTGAGAAAACAGCAAGAAAAGAAAGAGGATGGGTATTCCACTGCTACCCCTGAGTAGTAAGATCAGTGGGATTTCAAGTAATCAAACTCTTATTTGGAAAATTAAAGCTGAGTCTGAGAAAGGGCTAAGGAAGAAGATAACTGTAACTAATTCAGTTGAATAGAATATTTTAGTATCACAGAAAATCCAGTTTGTGAAGTTAAATAAATATAAATAAATATATAGAAAAATCCAAAACAAATAAACAAAAAAAAAACCCCTGAAACCAAAAACCAATGAAAGAGAACAAGAGACAACTCTTTTCCTGTCAGTTCAGGTTAGAATAACAAAGGTTAGAGTTGGTGGATTAATGATCTCCTGATAGGAAATTTAGGAAAACACAGAAACTCTTTCTTTTCTACAAAGAGTAAGATTGGTATGGAAGAGCTATTAAGAATGATTTTATGGATCAGAACTTCACTTAAACTCAGAATATCTGTTTGAATTCCCAGGTGTAATGCGTAATACTATGCCAAAAGAAATTCTAGATTTAGCATGTCTTCTCTCATCACTCTTAGTTTCCTTTGTAAATAATAGAGCAAAGTAGGTATCCGACTTCTGTGTAATATTTCTCCTGAAGCCTCCTTTTGGAATGTAAATGTATTAACTACAAAGATTCACTAGAATTCACTGTATACTAAATACATATATATGTGTATATAAAACACATGTAATATTTATGTACAATATTAATATATTCGTCATGGCTAGGCTTCGTGAACAAAGATTTGGGAAGGCCTCTACCCACCCTTGCTGCAAGCACGCTGGTGGCTGAAAAGGCCAATGTGAGATAGGCAAGTCCAATTGCAAAAGGCACAGTGGAAAGTCTCCATCAGCACTATTGGCAAGGCACAGTTCTTCTTGTGTTGCCTTTTTTCCTCCAGACTGATTCTGTGTGTGTTCTCAAAAGAAGCAGCAGCGTTATGGATGGTATGTCTCCATTTCTCCCAACTGGAGGCCAGAGTGGACCATTGATGGTGGTCAATATGGCCAAGGCTGAGGTATTGTTTCAAGGAGTCCTTGTATCTCCTCTTCGGGGCTCCTCTCTTGTGGCAGTCAGTGGTGAGTTCCCCATAGAGCACAATCTTAGGGAGGTGGTAATCCTCCATCCTGGAGATGTGCCCTGCCCAGCGCAGCCACGTTTTCAGCAGCATGGCCTCAATACTGGTGATCTCAGCCTGTCCAAGGACAGACACATTTGTCACATAATCAGACCAGTGGATGTTTAGGATTGTATGGAGGCAGCGCTAGTGGAAGTTTTCGAGGAGTCGCAGGTGGTGGTGGTAGATGACCCCTGATTCAGAGCCATATAGAAGAGTAGAGAGTACAATGGCTCTGTAGACACTAATCTTTGTAATTTTCTTCAGGTGTTTATTGCACCAGACTTTTTTATGAAGTTTTTCAAAAGCTCTGTAAGCCTTTGCTAACCTGTTGTTTATCTCTTTGTCGATCTTACCGTCTGAGGAAATGATGCTTCCCAGATAGCTGAAATGCTGGACTGACTTAAGCTCTAATTCACCTATGGTGATGTGGGGATGACGGAAGACTTCCTGAGGTACAGGTTGATAGACAACTTCTGTCTTGGAAGACTTCCTGAGGTGCAGGTTGATAGACAACTTCTGTCTTCTTCAAGCTGACTTCCAGCCCAAAGAGCTCAGCAGCCTCTGCAAAACAGGATGTTAAGCGCTGCAGAGCTGCTTCTGCATGAGCAACAAGGGCAGCATCATCATCAAAAAGCAGCTCATGGACAAGGTGATTTAAGGTCTTAGCATGGGCCTTCAGTCACCCTAGTTTGAATAGGCTTCCATTGGTATGATATCAGATGCAGATTCCGTTTTCTTCATCGAGGTCTGCCGTGGCCCTTTGTAGCATCACACTGAAGAAGATTGTGAACAGGGTTGGTGCGAGAATGCAACCTTCTTTCACACCATTGGTAATTGGAAAGGGCTCAGAGAGAGCATCGCCATATCTGACTTGGCCACACTGATCCTCATGTAGCAGGATGACCATTTTGAGGAACCTGGGGGAGCATCCTAATTGTTCTAAGATTTGCCACAGGCCTTTTCTGCTCAGTGTCAAAAGCTTTGGTGAGGTCAACGAATGTTACATAGAGTCCTTTGTTCTGTTCCCTACACTTCTCTTGCAGTTGTCTGAGAACAAATACCATGTCTGCGGTACACCTGTTGGCTCCGAAACCACATTGGCTTTCAGGTAGAAGTTCTTCTGCAACAGCGGGTACTAATCAGTTCAACAGAATTCTTGCAAGGATTTTACCAGCAATGGAGAGCAAAGTGATACCTTGAGCAGTCTGATTTTTCACCTTTCTTCTTGTACAGGGTGATGATGACTGCATCATGGAAATCTGATGGCAGTTCACCTTGTTCCCAACAACACACAATGAGCTCATGAAACTTAGCATGCTTCCAAACTTCAGGTGGGATTCTATCAACCCCAACTGCCCTACCAGTTTTCACCAGCTGCATGGCCTTAAGAGTCTCTTCCATAGTAGGGGCTAGATCAAATTAATTTTTCACCAGTTGTTGTGTAACGTGCTGAATTGCTGAGCCTTGGACTACACAGTTGGCCCTGAAGAGAGTCTGAAAATGTTCAGACCATCAATTCAGGATGGAGGTTTTATCTGTGAAAAGCATTTGGCCATCTGCACTGAGTAGGGGGCTTAGAACTTGGTGTGTGGGTCCATACACTGCTTTCAGAGCCTCATAGAATCCTCTGTGGTCACCCAAGTGTGCACATAGTTGAGTCTTTTCTGCTAGGTTGATCCACCACTTGTTCTGGATGTCTCAAAGTTTCTGTTGGAACTTACAGCACGGAAGACAAAAGGTTGCTTTTCTTACATGGCAAGATGGCTGAGGGCTGAGCGAGGTGTGCTTGGTGAGCAGTTCTCTTCTTTGCCAGCAATTCCTGGATTTCTTGATTGTTTTCATCAAACCAGTCTTT
>JAWWEW010000001.1:39276002-39309935 GCA_035583185.1 Anabacerthia variegaticeps | reverse complement strand
TTGAGACCTGACTAGCATGGGAGACCCTACCAGAGGCATGAACCACTGCCAGCACAGCTCGCAACCTCATAAGGGCATGCAAGCTTCTCCCCTGCGACAAGGGGGTGTCCATGGAGAAGATTAATATTTTATTTATACATGCACATACACAACATATTTAATTGTATAAGTATTATATTTATATAAATTATATATTTATACATTTATCTATAATATATTAATGCATAATATATCCTTATTATAATAACTGTTCACTATATACTAAATGCATATTATTATCCTGCACCAATGAAGTACCAGCATATAAGAGAACACCAGTTTGTAAATGAACTTAAGTTCCCGAGATAAGTTCATTTCCTGAAGAAGCCTCTGTTATTGAACAAATACTCCTTTCTCTAAAAGTATTTGTGACTCCTGTCTGACTTGATGGTGACCTAGCAAACTGCACATGACTGCTTTCCTCCAGGGAAGGTGTTTTGCTGAAAGAGACAGAATAATTCAGGCAACAGAAGTGCAGAAGCAAATAAAGAACAAGGTGCTTACAATCAAACGCTGCATTGAGGCCCAAAGCAGCCTGACATAAGCCTTGACTAATGATTTAACTCAGTCCTTCAGCATGCAGGTGTATCTGTTCTATCATCTAGAGGACATGCAAATCACTAACACATGCGAACGAGCTGATGTTACAAGATAAAGGCAAAGTGCACCTGTGATTCAGAAGACAAATCAAGGCCTTGGAACAGTAGGCTACATAAATTATTATAAACCCCTTTGACTCTAGAAATCAAGAGGCTTGCTGAATATAATAGTTCATTGCTAATATTTAATATCTTATCAAAGATTTAAGTTTAGCTGCAGAAAAAAATCCCTACACTAAAATTTATAAACAATCTCAGATATTCATAATTTATAACTGGTTTATGCACAAATGTCAAGATAAGTTTGCTGGAGCAGAGAATACTGCAGCAGACAGCAGAGTCACTGTCTGATGTTGACAGACAGTGGCTGACTACCTGCCTTCTCTTCTTTTGAGTTAGCATTTCAGATTTGGAAGTGTCTAACCTACTTACAGCAAAGTAAATTACTGGTAGTGCTTTGTATTTTCATCCTTTCACTCTAAGATTAATTGCTTTGCAGACACTTTACAGCATTTTGGTTTGCCTTTCTCTGTATGAGAGTGTGTTCACATACAGAAAGGAATGAGGAATTGAGACTAGGAAATTACTTTCATTTTCCTGCTACCACTAAATAACGTAACTTCTCAATATCAGGATAAAAGGTCAATATCTAATTTAGAATCCTATTCCTGTAATCCTTGTAATCGAGATGAGCAACTCGACTTCAGGAGAGATGGCTTTGTGATTTAGTGCTTTTTTAATGTGAGAAAAAGCTGAGGAATTTGGCCCATGCTTGAAAGCAGTCAATGAAAAATGCACAGTGCGTTTTCTCTTCCCTTCCCACCTCTAACCATCTTTCCCTTTGGCCAAATGACCATTTTCTGACATTTGTCCTCCTGGTGATCTCTGATACACTTTTATTTAACATTTTAGAAGTAGCTTTTAAGCCTACTTCTTTGGAATAGGGCCTACAGCCTATTTACTTTCATATTTGAATGTCTGAGTGGGTTGCATTAGATATCACAGAAAAGTCATAATCTGTCCTTTAGTCCTTTCACACTTGTGAGACCTTGTTCCCACAGTTTCAGTGCTATGGGCACAGAATTTTTAAGTTAATACATGAAAAATGTACAGTTAGCTTTTTATACTAGAGAAAACAATTTGTTTCTTCTTTAGCAAAAGATGGTCATCCAAACATGTGTACATATCTATTTTCCCCTCAATTTCTTCTTACAGTCTTGAGAGTTTGGGGGGGCACAGACCAGACCATTCCTTGGAATTTCAGGGTATTCTCTTGCATGTGCTTTTTCTTTCAAATCAAGGCTTATACATCTCATACCTTCATCGAGGTTGTTGTTTTTTTTTTTCTTAAGAGACACTTCTGTCGAGATAAACTTCTTTTTAGCAAACAGAAACCCTCCTTTGCTTTTCTTGTTATATTTTTCCCTCGATCTATATACATCATAGAAATAACTGAGAAGCAGCGACTTGAAAACGATGTATTTTCTCAGGCATTTTCCACCCCAGATCTCTCCCTCTTTTCACCTAGAAACTTTTTCCCACTTCATGTGGCCTTCTTAGCTTAACTATTGTTTGGTCACAAACCAGTCTGTCAGATTAATGGCTGATACTGTTTGTTCTGCAGCTTCATCCAGACAAGCAGTTTGATTTCTGTTAGAGAATTTGTCAGTTTGTGATGGACTTAATACTCCTTGAGGTATTCAGTAACATGGCAATTTTAGGAGTTAATGAGCATTCTTCAGTGATACACAGACAGATGCCCCAAATTGTTCCAACAGCTATACAAAAACAGAAATTTCCCTGATTGTAGAAATGGTATGTGAAGCATTTATTAATGTATCATATATGTTTGCTATTGAAAAGAACGTCTTACTATAGCATGCATTCTAAGTTCACAAATTCTGCTTTACAGAGTCTTATTTCCTCCTTATGATTAATAAGCTCCGTATTCTTTCACAACACTACAAATACATTTTGAATAAATATTTTAAAAAAGTTCAAACTTATTCTGACTGCCCTACAAACAGCCTAATTTATTATATGTAATGTACAGAAAGTTACTATTTCTGTTTTAATATAACAAAGTAGAGCAAAGGAGAATGAAAACTATAGCAAGAGACTTCTCAATGACATTTTAATGGATACAGGCATGCCGCAATCTGAATTGCAACACAAAAGTGTCTGCTGGGCACTCCTATGCCATTGGCCTTTAGGAAGGAAGAATGGTTTTTGATGTCTTTCTGGCTCTGTCTGACTTTGTGTGACCTTTTGCGAGTCACATTAGTTGGGTGTGCAACATTCATAAAAATTAGTAAACTATTGCTTTACTTGTTCTCTTGAGGTTTGTGAGGCTTAATTAGTGAATTTTATAAATCTTTTCTAGACTCACAAGTGCAAAGTGCTATACGGACAAAGTTTTATTGTCACTATTCCTTTGGGAAATGAGTTTCTTGGAGCTGTGTGAGATAATTAGTCACATTTTGCAGGCTGTGCTGCAGCTAATCACACCATTAAAGTAATCTGTTATATAATTTGAACAATATCTGTTCTCACAAGTTTGGGAAAACCAGATGTGGCTTCCAGGTTTCCAACTTGGCCTTCTCCTGTCTCTCCACAATTTGAAAACTATTAGGATGTTAAGATTTGTTCCATTTCCTTTAAAACCAAACCAAACCAAACCAAACCAAACCAAACCAAACCAAACCCAACACAACAAAACAAAACAAAACATGATGATAGCTTTTCATGTGATTTCTAGAAAACTGAACATATTGTATGTTTAGGAAATGATTTCTCTTGTTCCTGGCAATTCTACAGAAACTATAAATTATCCTTTTAGAAATACTTGGAATAGTCACGAACTATTTTTGCTAAGAAATTTTGTAATTTAAATAAAATATTTGGCTGTGGGTTTTCTTGTACAGGCTGTGACTGATGGCTTTAAGGCTACCTCAAGCTGATTCTCAGCTGGCCATTTACGAATGGAGTTTTTGTTTTTTTTCCTTTTTTGAGCAGCCGATGTCACCTTTCTTCATTATTTGAAGAAAGAGCACATCAACTGTTTGAGAGTCAGCCCTGTTTAGTGGAATCATAGTAACCAGACTGCTTTTGTGGCATTAATAAAGGTGCGAAGGCACTTCTAACAAGTTTATCTTATGGGTCAGATTTTTTAAAGTAGATGCATGAAGGACACCTTGCTCATATTTTTATTCTTTTCATGTCTCTATCTCCTTTACTAAACTTTGTGAATTTTCTTTCCTAATGGTTATATGTTGAATGATAATTTCACTTTTTCATACAGATCCACTAAAACCAAGAAAGCCATCTGTTTATGGACACTTATTTTTCCAATTTCACTGTCTTTCAAAAAAATATATGACCAACACATTCTAAAACCTGCTTGTCAATCTGGATTTTACTCTGTCTCTTTCTGAATAGTTGTCCAGGTAGATTAAATCTTTTACTTCATCTGAGACCTCTGCTTTGGGGGAATCCCTTAATCCCTCATACAAAATCCTTATCCATGTGAACATTCTCACTGAGCTGCAATTTCAGTCACAGTAACCATGTTCATCTCCCATTTTTTTATCAAGTACAGAATCTCAACAGGTACAGTTTCTCTGGTAACTCAAAGAAAGCACTTAGGTTGCTCAGACTGTGTCATGCCTTCTTTCTCACTAGCCAGTACTTCCCAGGCAAGAAATACAATGTATGATTCTGTTATAGCCATGTGACTTTACCAAATATCTGTTACAATAACTAAGTCATATATGTGATCATTATCATAATCATAAGATGCTGCTGTTTAAATTTCTTGCATTAATAAATATTGATATAATATGTTCATCAACTTGATTTACTACACACTTTGTTTTTCCTCTCTTTGTGATCCTTGGTTTACATGCCTTCTGCCAGGTTAATTAAAAAGCTAATAATCATCCTGTGACCAAATTTTAAGTTTTCATTTGTCAAGTCAATATGGAAAAGCTGTTAGGTTTTATTCTTCATGAGGCAGCTATAACTCAGTAAGCTTATGGAAGTTCACCTTGTGGTTTAGAAATCCACTCTCTGGAATTACCATCATCGCAGCTATGCCTTAACCTCCAGGATAGCCCTTCTGAAGCCTTGACCTTCAACTAGGAAAAGTAACAATAATGCAATCTGTGTCTTAAGAATTCAATTCTACAAACACCCATACCACCTTTGCAAATTAGAATCATGTAGTAGTGGTCTGTGTGAAAGAAAAGCCACAGCATATTTTCAGTAACAATCTGGACTCACCAATACCTGCTGTGCCTTACATACTTTGCAGCCAGAACACCTGGCATCTGTGGAGTTCACTACTATAGCTTGTCAAAGGCCTGGACATTCTAAAGAGTCTGGGTGTGAGATAAAGAGTATATATCTAGGTGCTTCCTGATTTCAGAAAAAATGCCATGGACTTCTAAAAGTGTATCATCACAAAAGAAATCATAACATCAAGAAATTCCTCTCACCATTTTTTGTAGTTCAAACTATAATAGAGACAAATCTTGAAATGTTTAGTAAATATATATCACTCCCAAGAGTTCATTAAAAAAAAAAAAGAAGAAGAAGAAGGGAAATTGCATGACCATCTAGTGATGCTAAGATAGTAAAAACCAAAAAAAACCCCAAATTTCTCTTGGTGGCATGACACAGTTTGTATGTACTGAAAAGAGTTTGCTTTCCTCAAGACATTTATAGAATGTTATACATGAAAGATCCAGATATTTAAGGGGCCAGCAGGGAGTTCTCTCCCTAGTTTGTTTAACATTTACCTGCAGTGAGAAACCAAATATTCAGGAGAGGCTACATGTAAAAGGGAATGTTTACACTCATTATATATAATCACAATACCAGTACCACGACAAATAGGACGTGTAAATTAATTTTGACTTGTAGAGAACATGCACTACAGAGATTCATGTACTGCAACATGTTTATCTCTGAGGTGTAAATACGGTTCATATTGATATAATAATAAGTGGACATTTGTGCAGTGGGAGAAAACAGAACTTGAATCAGTCAATGCTAACCAAAGTATAACATGTTTTTATGCTTCATTCACGCAATCTTACTAGATCATTCCCAGCAAATCCCACAGTGCGCCATAGCTATAGATTACATAAAAACTTTTTTTTCTTTCAGCAACATGGATCTTTGAATGCTAAAGGTTTGAAAATCTTTCACCTGACTCTAGCAAAAAGCTTGCCAAATATAAACATCAAAAATCTTTTTGAAAATAGAACTAAAATAATGAACTATGCAGTCTAATTTAAATATAGATTTTATATTTTTGAGAGTAGATCAGTGTTTATTGACTCTAGCTGTTTTACTTATGTAACCAGAGGAAAAATGGTCTCAACCCACTGCACAGAACGAAGGGAGTAGTCTAGAGAGAAATATTGTGGACCTGTGCAAAAAAATGTGTGTTCCTATAATTCTGTTTTATTTTTCTACTAAATATTCATTCATGCACTTCATCCTGGTGAGAGAAAACAAGAGGGAAGCAATTTGAAACATACTCATCCATCTCCTGCAAAATCTTCTTTACCTTGTTCTCTGCACACAAACAGTATTAAATTCCACCTGAACAAGGATCCAGAGAGAGACAACTTAAGATATAGATATAACATACTGCTCACCTGTGTTTGGAAATGGCTCAGTCAAAAAGTGGCAGCATATTTGGTTGCACATTTTGTGCTGATAGATGACATGTTACTGGCATCCTGAAGAGTGGCATTTTGATAAGCCTGAACTAAGCTCTTTATGTGGATAACCTTTTAAATCGGAAGCAATGTAGTAATTCCTTTCTCCCCCAATCACTTTATAATTGTCATCAGCCCAAGACACTTCCAGTTCACCTTTCAGCATTGCAAGACAACAGTCAATTCTATACTTTTTTAGAGTGATTTTTTTTTTTAACCCCAAATCTATTTTTTGACAGCACCACATGTGTATGAAAAAAATACTCCAAATCAGTAAGACAGTAAGTTTAAGACATGGGCAAATTCTACTGTTTTCGTCTTCATCAGGATTCTTATTTTAACTTTATAATGTTAAATGTCAATAGCAGGTGCTGTTTGAATCAGTGCTGGACAGTTTGAGTAACGTTTTACAATTTAGGCATGGCTTTTGAAAATATTGTTGGATATTGTTTGCATGTCCAAACTAATTAATGCTATGGTTAAATAGAATCATAGAATGTTTGGGTTGGAAGGAACCTTAAAGATCATCTAGTTCCAAAACCTGTGCCATGGGCAGGGATACCTACCTGCCCATCAGTCCACATTGCTCAGGGTGCCATCCAATCTGGCCATGAACACTTTTAGGGATGGGGCATCCACAGCTTCTCTGGGCAACATATTCTAGTGCCTCAACATGCTCCAAGTAAAGAATTTCTTCCTAATAGCTAATTTAATACTACCCTCATTTACCCTAAGGCCCTTTTTCCTAGTCTTATCACTACCTGCCCTTCTGAAAAGTCCCTCTCCAGCTCTCTTGTGGCCTCCTTTAGGTACTGAAAGGCACCTACAAGGTCTCCCCCAAAGCTTTCTCTTCTCCAGGCTGAAGAGTCACAACTCTCTCAGCCTGTTTTCATATCAGAGGTGCTCCATATGCCATCATCATCAACACAGTTAATGTACAGAATTAATGACAGTTTGTAAGTTTCCCATTACCATTTTTGTTGGGTGAAAATACCAATCAAAATAGTGCTGAAAGCACTGTGGCAAGCCTGCTATAGAGCCACTACTCTCAGTATCACCCTCACTGTTGTACCTGATAGGCAACATTTATTTCCAAAGAATCCTTAACATGCTCAAAAGCTGAGCTGGTGCTGATAATCATTGCTAGACATCAAGACTTTCACTGGTTATACTTTCATTGTAACAGTTGACTAAAACAATCTAGAAATCAGAACTGAAATGTTGCACAGCAGCTTACCAATTTTTAAAAAGTATTGCTAGAAAAGTCTTTCAAATTAATTTTTTTTTTTTTAACTCTAAGATAAGACAGTCATAGCCATTGCTGCACAAAGGATATGTAGACAAGACAGACCTGGTTTCAGTTTTCTGATCTAATTTATTCAGAGAACAATTATGAGCACAAGTATCTCATCTTCAGGGAAGTATAACATGCGTTATATCATAGGATAAATAGTGTTGATATCCCAGAGTTTATCCTGACAAAGGTCTTGTATTTTGGCTAAACGTGATTACGCTATGGCATGAGAGGGAGATATTCCACAATTAATACTGTTGAGTAGATTATTTGTCAAAGTTTGAGAAGATTCATATCAAATATATTCAATTTTTCTCCCACAGATCATTTCAATGCTTTAACAGTGTTTCACTATTTTTTTTATTCTGGTCTATACTTTTCATTGTAAAACTTTATAATTGTTTATTAACTAAAATTTTCATTTCATCTCTCAATAACCAGGTTGCTTAGGAGGAAATCTTAGTCTCTTTGAAATGAAGCCTTTGTGCTGTCAAGCAAAATAGAATAATAAAATATAGTTCTAATAATTTATTTAGATTAAATGGTACTAAAGATTTTCCATAAATTTCTGTGCGAATTGCAAGGAAACTAGCTTTTAATTGAAATTTTTATAGAATAGATTCCTGTCTTTTATTCATTAGCAAAGATTCAAACCTCTTTTATACTTTGGGAGCACAAGAACTTTTACCTATCACTTCTGACAGGGCTACTCTAAATAGTGTCGCAAAAGCATTCAGAATGAAGTTATCTCAATCTGTGTTGCTTAAAGATGCTCCAACTGCCAAGGATTTTACCTTACTTATTTGTTTAGTTAGTGGGGATAATCTGGGGAGGAAGGAGTACTGGAAAAGGTTTGCTTCTAGTCTGTCTGATAACAATTTCAATTATAACAGCTTTAATTTCCCTGCTTCATGTCAGGCTGGTACTGTGTCTATCTGGGAGACAAGTCTGAACTCTTCCAGCTCAGGCTCCCCAGACAAGGGAATGCTTCACTGGTAGGTCCTTATGGGGCTGTGATGTCAGGGAGTGATTTCAGTGCTCTGCTTCACAATGTGGGTTGCAGAGTGCATAGGTACTGGCATGAACTCAGGCACAAGGGGAACAGCTGATAGAAAGTATATGCACCCAGAGCCTAAGTCTGAGCAAAGACTGACCCGGGATTATGAGGTCTACTTTTTTATACTGGGTACCCACAAGCTACTATGAAATGAACCTGAAGTACTTCACGTTCTTTCCTCTTTTTAAAAATAACCCACAAATTATAATTGTAAGAATATATACACTGTCCATGCGGGAAAGAACAAAACAAAGCATTTGTTTTTGGATGCAAAAATTCCAGCTCCTTGCAATGTCTTGCAGAGATCAAAAATCAATACTTAAAAATGGACTCAGCAAAAACAAATTAACTCTGCAAGTGACTTGGACTTGCTCTGCAAACCTTTCTCCTACTGTTTTTAACCCTTTAAGATATAAGAGCACTGCTATATAATGGAAAAAGGTGCAGTCTTATGATTTGTTTGTTTATGATGTTTTAACACAATTTGTTAGCACAGCTTGCTAGGTGAATCTCAACATAAAGCTTTCCAAGTACGTTTCAATTATTATGATAAAAGATATTCTCTGTTCAAAGATGGATGAAAAAATATATGGTACTTTTAGAACTTGTTTCAAATATTAATAAAAGGTTTGATCACTCAGGCATGACTTTATATTCCTAGTATATAGCTATGAAATTTAAATTTTTGGTATATTTTATCTACTCTTTCTTCTTTCTCTTTTTTTTTTTTTCCCCCCATTAAGTACTTTAGATGCTTTTGTTCTGCAGTTTACTAAATGATGGCTGCATTCCAAACAGATTTAAGAAAGTGATCAAACAATATATCATAATACAATTTTCTAAGATTGACTGATTCAAATAGGCTGCTGACTAAGACTGCCAGAAAACAATGAATGTTCAAGATTACTCAGAAAGTTAATGTAAATTTTGCTTTCTATCCCTCCAGCATTAATTAAAATTAGAACAGTCTCTTTCATCCTCTTTATGATTACAGCTTAAACAGCCTCTGACTGACATTTCAGCTGACTTATTTTCCTTCAAAACTTTTATATGTATGCCAGCCTGCCTGGTCACAAATGTAGATGGTAATTCTTATTCACATTATTTGCAAGTCTAAATAGTGTTGATGGATAGAAAGAACTGAGAATTCCCTCTACTTCCAAGGACACCTTTTTTCTTCCTTCATTCCTTATGCACTGGAGAACTTAGACCTTTGTGAAAAATAAACAATAGATGAATATATCACTGAAATGGTTATAGAAGCAATGACAATTGAGAATAAAAGTAACAGTACTAGTTTTAACATTAAAAACTTATGATAAATAGATAATACCATTAACTAGGCATCAAGTACTCTCTACTATATTGATATATTTAGTATACAAACATAACATTTTAATATATTTCCTTTCCAAAATCTGCTCCTCAGCAGAACCAAATCATGTGATTCACTGACATGCTGGAGGGAGGGGACCTTGACAGGCTAGACAGGTGGGCTGTGCAAGCCCCAGGAAGCTCAACAAGGCCAAGTGCAATGTCCCGCACATGAGTGGGGGCAACCACAAACAAATACAGGCTGGGTGGTGAATGGATCAAGAGCAGCCCTGGGGAGAAGGACTTGGGAATGTTGGTGAACAAGATGCTCAACATAACCCAGCAACGTGCATTTGTAGAACTGAAAGCCACCTGTGTCCTGGGCTTCATCAAAAGCAGTGTGGCCAGCAGGTTAAAGGAGAATGTTTATGACCCTCTACTGCACTCTTGTGAGACCCCAGCTGGGCTGCTGTGTCCAGTTCTAGGGCCAAAAATTAAGAAGCATGTAGACCTGTAGAAGCGTTGAAGCGTTTCCAACGGAGGGTCACAAATATGATCAGAGGGCTGGAACTCCTCTCCTATGGATACAGACTGAGAGAGTTGGGGTTGTTCAGCCTGTAGAAGGCTCCAGGGAGACTTTATATCACATTCTAGTGCCTAAATGGGGCCACAAGAAATCTGGAGAAGGGATTATCACAAAGGCATGTAGCGATGGAACAAAGGGTAAGGGCCTGAAACTGAAAGAGGGCACATTTAGATCAGCTATTAGGAAGAAATTCCTTACTGTGAGGGTGTGAGGCACTGGAATAGGTTACCCAGAGAAGCTGTAAATGCACCATCCCTGGAAGTGTTCAAGATGAGGCTGGATGGGGCTTTGAGCAACCTGGTCTGGTGGAAGGTACCCCTGCCCATGGCATGGGGTTGGGGACTAGATGATCTTCAGGTTCCTTTCAACCCAAACCATTCCATGATTCTACCTACTTGTTATCACTTCTATGATGCAGTTCAGCCAATCCATGCTAGGAAGATTCCACATGCCGCTTCATTCCAAATGAATGTCTAGGAATACAGCATAGAATCAGGCATTTGCTTTTGATTCTGAGGACTTTTCTAGACCAGTTCCAGTGCAGATTGTGGCTTCCAGGACTTTTCTAAGTCCTGCTCTTGCTTTATAGCCTTTCTCATAAATTTTCATAGTCTAATACACTGTGAAAATATGCCATCTAATTCCAAGTATTGCATTGGGGTCTTTATGTTTGACAGAACAGGCCAAGAATTACCATGCTGTCTTTAGTTCTTAAGTCCCCTCTCTCCTGTTTGCTGTCTCATACCACCTCCCCAAATGCCAGGGCTATGGTAAAAAACAATACTAGTAAACTGCCTGTTCTTTGATATAGCTTTATAAGAAAAACTAAGGCCTTAATGCTTTTGGAAACATACTGAAAGTTTTACTTCAGATAAGTCCTTTTACATTGGCCACTGGACAATAAAAAGTCATTCATTGATTAGATGGGCTGGGAGCAAAGTAATGGGCACATGAATTAATAGATGTTGAGGTATATGGCTACAGAAAAACTAATTTATGTTACAAGAATAACATTGCAGGTTGTTCATAGATTTTCTTCTCATTCTTTTGTGCAGTGGTATGATTAATGGATGGGGTATGTTTTTATGTTTGTGTTCTCCTATGTCTGGATTCCCAACATAGACAAATGCCTTCCTGTTTCAGTATCACCACAACATTTATTTATTTTCTAAAATTAGAAGCAACTAGAAAGAGGAAAAATAATTTTTAATTTAAATTCTTCATATTCTCTTAATTCTCTTCTCATATTTTCTAGTAAAGCAAAAGCTATTTCTCTAAAATAAAACAAAATGCAAACAAAAAAAGAGATAAATTGTTTTGAGTTTTCAGTTTTCATGAGACATTTTTTCACCTGTAGCTTTTGTGCTTTCTAAGCCTTCAGTACAAGTGAATGAGTTAAGTGAAATCTTCAACCCGGTAAATAACATCTTGGGATGAACAAAACTGGGATTCACAGAAGTAATGCACATATTCCTTCAATTAGCAAAGATATTGAGCCTTATTAGAGAGATTGTCTTTTGCAGAGCTTCCCTGCCCCTTCATCTTTTTTCACAGCTACAGTGAATGTATTTGAAACTGAAGAATGATCAAAATCTAAGCAGCTGTCAGTTTGCAGATTTTCCAGCCTCTGCATGTGTGCTGCCACTCAGTTAAGGCCATGCCTAAATGCCAGTTATAACAAGGAGGACATGCATATTCTGTTATATTAGTTGCTGCTAATTTTCCCAATTATTGTGGCTAGCACTATTGATTGTTCCATCAAAATGAACAAATTGGACAAGACAAAACATTGGAAGAATCTCTGTCTAATTATAAACACCCTCTAAACACCTCCATCAGGCATAAACATGCCTTTATCATGTATTCAACATCCCAATTGATGAAAAAACATCTATTTTCCTTACAATGAGTGCCTTATTACAATTAGTGCCTCTTGCTTACACTGATTTTAAGCTCTGCAAAGTCTGAGATTTTTTTTTTGTTTTCCCTCATTGTTCAGAACCTGAGTCTGAAATTGGCAATCTCTACAGGTACAAATCCTTCCAAGAAAATTTCAAGAACAGGAGCAGAGAGTAGTGTGATTCTCAGAACTGTCCTATGCAGTGCAAGGAGTTGGAGTTTGATAATCCTCATGGGTCCCTTCCAACTCAGAATATTCTGATTCTGTGAATGCCCAAAATCACATGAAAAAAAGAAATCCAGAAAACACATATTCATGTTATTCCTATGACTGTGGTATCCAGTATACCTAACAGTTTTCTCAATCTATTCTTTTTGTAATGTGCCATTCCTAGACTGTAAGGTACTTCTGTAAAAACACCTCTCCTCATGTACTCACTTCTAAAATTGCCACATACAGCCCAAGTGAGGCATCTACAACTGATGTTTCCCATTACTTTCTAGATCGTATTTGCATTTTATCCCTATTTTTTCCAAACATTCTGATCATCTGCCAAACAGCATTTTAACTATAGCCTAGTATTTGGGAACGAATGTAACAGAAATGAGGGTTGTGCAGCTAATAGAAAGGAAAAACATATCTAAAGATATAACCAATATAGAAGGATGTGCATCTGTTGTATTGAAGTGGAAAAAAACCCACAGAAAACCACTGAGGAAAAATTATGCTGAAAAATTCAGTTTAAAACAATATATTCCTCAGGCCTCTTTGTATTATACAGTGATTCTTGACATGGATGAAAATTAAAATATTGCTTAGATAAATACATTTTAAAAGGGAAATTGGGCACTTAGAGTGACTAGAACAGTTGCAGGTTTATATTTTGCTGGCTTTTACATATATCACCATCCATTGAAAAGGTGAAATTAATCAAAATTCTTAAAGAGACAAACATAGAGACTTCCTTTTAAATATTTTATTTCATGCACAAACCTATGTTACCAGCAGTTTTAACTAAATCTAATTCCTTTCTCTGTCTCTTAAGACTGAGTTTAAGGAGAAAATTCTGTCTACATCACTCCCAGGACGGAGTCTAAGGAGGGAATTGTTGTCACAATGGTAGGAGGCTGCTATCAATTAATATCTATGGAAATTGATGCCTGGAGAACAAGAGAAACCTGATCAGGCTGGTTTTGTCTCCATAGTTCTCTAATTTTACAATTCTTTTGCCAGAAAACAGATTTTCATACAGTAAGGTTAAACCAGTTTGTGAAATGAGCTAAAATTAGAATAGTAAGTAGAATTCCACTTTTCTTATAACATAGTTTCATTGTTTTTGTGGAGGATGCTATAATCCAAAGATAGGAGTATTAGAACTACCTAGATACTGAAATTCCGAGTACACATGAAGAGTTGCTACATTCCAGCAGTCAGTTAAGTTTCCTCTGAGTACTTTTCACAAATGCATGCTGAGTATCTAAGCACATTTAGAATGCTTCATCATGAAATGTCCTATATAAATGTAAATTTAGACCAATATCTAGACATTATCAAAGTTATTCCATAAACTGCAAAGTGGCATGTGAAGTAGAATAAGAAATTAATCACTGTATATCACAGACAAAGCTACTTGCATACAAGTACTTTATTTTACATAATACGCATTATCCAAGGAAGGCTTGATTTCTATACATAAATATAGACATATTTGCACACACAGCAAGCAGTGACACTGAAACAGAGATATATCGGAAATAACTGACTCAAGAAGTAAACTTCACCAGCTCCATTTCATTTGTACATGAAATGCCTTACTAATTTAAAATGGGGTAAATTAAAATTAAATTAGGTATTTTAAAATGAGGCACAATACTATGGAATAGCTGAGGCTGGTTTTGTAAGTCTCCATCTGATTTTTAAATAGTTAATTCTGGTGGCTGTACAGGGACAGCAAAACCAACAGAAACATTTTTTTTTTTTTTTTTTTTTTATCTGTTAATACGGAGAGAATTTTTAAAATTAACCTTCTGGAACCAACACACCTTTGAGCTTAAGACTGCTCCTCTATCCAGACTCACCTCACCTGAATTCAGCCACTTGATACACTTGAGAAATGTGGTAACTATCGTTTCTCTTTCAAGTCAGGTGAAAGAAGAAAACACTAGAGAACAGCATTACTTACTGAGGCCTAATCCAAAGCAAACAAACCTGATCCATTATATAAAATCTTCATAAGGCTCACAGGATCTGTACTACATATTTCAGGGAGAGGTGAAAAAGGGAAGCGATGCCCCATTGGTGGTTAGTTGTGCGATGACAACTCACCACCTAATTTCAGCAAGGAATAGCACAGAGCATGTCAAGACAGGACCCATGACATGGGTTAAAAGCTTCCCCAGCTGGCTTCCTCCCATATCTGTGGATTTAGACTAGATAAAAGCCCTTCTCCTTTGTGGTACAATGCAAGTCCTATGTGGCAGATCAAGCAGGGGACCTGAAGTTGTACTGCTCATTAGCCACAGGCAGCCCAAGAGTCAGTTTTATCCAGCTGTGACCTGACGCTCAGAGACTGAACGCCTGCGATTGCTAAACAATCTAACAAATTGTAATAGTTCACCTTGTGTTTTATCTATTGGCTTTAGGAAAAGCCAACTACAGTATTAAAATGTCAAGATGTTTGTTGTTATTAACAAGGCCAAAAATAGATCTTTTAAGAATATGAAAAATGAGGGCAGTAGAATTTAATAGGGTCTCTGATGACCTGAAAAAAGCCCATTTACAGCTCTTTTGCTATGTAGTACAATGAGCAAAAAGAAAGCTAATTTATCTCCAAAACAGCAAATTGCTTTTTAGTAAATGGCCCAAGAGGGGGCAATAAAAACATTAGAGAAACTTTGACATGGTAAATAATTAAAGACTGGTCAAAATCTTGATAGAAACTCCCCATTGCCTGCAAATTACAAGACCTCAAGGGTACTCCTGCAGAAAAGGAAATTCACAGTAACACAGGAAATGACTAAAATGCCAAGTCCAACACAACATCATTAAATATTAAATATTCAGTAACAGCAAGCCCCAAAGGAAGGGAACTTTGCATCATCATCATCTAATTTGGCTCTGTATCATGGGGACTTATATGTCTTAATGGTTCAATTGATAAATTCAAATAGAAAAACCAACACTGTAATAATCTTAAAAAAAAAAAAAAGATAGTACATTAATAGGTCATGTATGTGGTAATAACCTCTTAAGTTGACCAATTAACTCATAAAAGATAAAATTACATTTCATAATTAAGTATTCTACGAGACATTCTCTAACAAATACTGAGCATTTTCCCTTCATTTGATGAAATTTTAAGGACAGTAGACCCATATAGAAATATTTTTATTTCATTGAACTACAATATACCCTAAGCAAGAGTGATTTGGATTCCCAAAGCAGTATGATGGTTTTCACTAAATCGCCTTTGCTTCTAATAACCCCAGACTTGTGCTGCCCCAACTCAATCAAATAATATCTCCCTACCATCTGCAAAAGCAAAGTCAAGTACCCAGTCCTCCGCATAAAATGCCAGTATTATTCCCCTGAACTCTACTTGTTTTGGCACACTTGGTACTGTTACTTGGTCTAATGGTGTCAATATTGAAACAATTTAATAGAAAAATGCATAGCACTTAGGGGATATACTTCAAAAACGTCCCTTCTTTGTTCTGGCAGATCTCCAAGTCGTCACAGCTCAATGTCATGGATAACTAATGATAACCACCTAACGAGAGGAATTACATTTCTCTCTGTAAAACAGTAATTTGGAGAGAATGAAAACCCGAAGAGAAAACCTGGTTAGAACAGACCTGAGTTTTGACTCCCAAAGCCTCTCTATAATTTTCTAAGAAATTGTGCAAGGTCAAGAAGATGATATAGATTTCTTTTCAGTCATTGCCATTTGGTAACATAAGCTTCTGTGCATTCACCAATTATATTTAGTGTATTTACACAGAGATTTAAACAATTGTGCCTGCTTATCCTGGGGAAATTCCTTTGGCAATAGATCTAGAGAATGCCAGGGTCTGTAAGAGGAAACTTTCCATGGTCTTCTGCTACTGTGTCAAAACACTGGGAAAACTATGATTACCTATTATGAATCAGTACATCACTGGTATAACAGGTAAGACATTTATTTATGGTTTTAGTGTATTCTAAGAAAATGACACTTAGAGCAGAAGAGGAACACAAAGGAAACTTATTATTTATTTATCTAGGCTCCTGCGAAAAAAAAATATTTGCACTATCAAGCACATTCATTTTAGCCGTACTTTTATAGACTACTGAGGACATTACAGTCCAGAACATAGGCTTTTTTGTACAAGCACTCTCAAAAAAAGCTTTGAAACCTATTAATGGTGGGGGTTTTTTAAAGGACGACCAAGAATTATTAACTAGAGAAGACCTGGATTAAAAATCCACACTGTTTTTATGACTAGGAATAAAGGGTTAACTAAAGGCCAAACCATCTGTGTTTCCTCAGCAGCAAGAAATTATTATGTCATGATATTGTGACACTGTATAACACCTATCACTATGGTGACATTGTAATGTCAACACACTGATACTTTCATCTCTTTTTGAAGGGTGATCATGTCATTATAAAGGATGTGAAACACAACATCATAAGAATTCATCCACATAAATCTATCTAAGTCCTGATAACTTCAGGACACCATTTGTTCTGCAAAAACTGCCTTGCTGAAGATACAATGGGTCCACTACAAGGGAGATAACTCAATTCTTATTTTAATGTACTATTTGAAATTCTTTCCTGTCCGTGAAAAATGGAGAAAAAATACGTTATTTGAAAATTACCAAAATTAGAAAACATACACAAAATATATATCAAAAGACTCAAACCAAAACAATCATATGCACACAAATATACAGAGATACACATTCAAGTTTTGGCAAAAAATGATTAAAGAATGATAATGCTTTTTTTTTTTTTTTTTTTAACTTGTAAAAAAAAGCAGCAGAAACAAAGAAGGCTAGATTATAAGCATTTGTATCCAATGGTTAATGCTGTTAATCTATAGATACAGAATTTATTTCCCTTCCTTTTCCTTTTGCTAATAAAAAAAGGTCCAAAATGTTAACACATATTTTTAATGTGCTTAGAGGAAAAGTCCAAAACCAGTGTGGATATATGTGTAAATTCAGGGGTTTTTTTCTTCCATCCGAACTCTGCTGAACAAGTAGAAAATAAATGTAAATGAGGAAGGAAAGCAGCCAGAATACCTCAGGGTTCCACTGGGAATGCAAATAACATGTTGATGGTGATATTTCTGCTGTTGTATTTAGTGCCAACAAATCTCCAAAGATTTTTTTTCACAATGGTAAACTGTTGCAAACCTCAGTCAACACGCTCTGCATAATAGTACTTCTAAATTCATACATGGTTGCTGTTTTGCTTTCTCAAGCTAAGCACCCAGAGACCCCAAAGCAAGTCAGGGAAAAATAGCCACTGTATACATTAGCAAATTTGTAACTACAAATCCCTAGTCTGTATAATTACTAAGCTTTTTACTATTCTACTCCACTATCAGTACAAGGTATTTTACAATCACGGAAGCCAAGAAGTCAAATGTGTAGACCTATGTAATGGCTAGTAATGCAGTTTTAGAAACATGTTTTGTCTAAGAATGAGGTGGTAAGAAAATGTATGACAAAAAGAAGACAGGAGGGAAGTGAGGAGAGAAGGAAATGGTAAAAGTTGCCATACTTAATCTACTCACATGTAAAGGTCAGCTCCCAAAGCAAAAAATGGTTTTCACACTTTGCTTGGCAGTAGTAATGCCTCTCTAACTAGCAAACTTAATGCCTAACATCTTCTGACTTCTCTGAGAGCAGAAGACCTAAGGCATAAGGAAGGATAAACAACAGAAAAAACAGGTCTATTGCAAGCATCCTTCTGTTAAGGAAAACAATTTTGAATATGATTCCTGCTTCTTGGCAAGCTCACTAGTACCTACACTGATCTTTTTTTTTTTTTTTTTTGGAAGATGTTGATAGTTTTAACCTGCTCCAGTACTCATTAACTAATTCATAGATTGCCTAAGGCTGGAGATGACTTCCAGAGGTCATTTGGTTCGACCCCCATACTGCAGAACGGATAAACAGGGCTGGCTGTGCAGGACCATGTACAGAAATCTTTTCAATTTCTCCAAGGAGAGAGAGTTCACAACCTCTAACCTCTCTTGGTAACCTGTGCTCAGGCACTCTCAAAGTTGAAAAGCATTTCTCAGTGTTCAGAAGGAAACCCCTGTGTTTAAACCCATTATCTCTTCAGTCACTGGGCACCAGTCAAAAAAGGAGACTGGCTCCATCCTTCTGGCACCCGCCCTTCAGATTTTTGTAGGCATTGATCAAATTCACCTGAGCCTTTTCTTCTCCAGGGTGAACTGGCCCATGTCTCTCAGCCTTTCTGCACAGGACATATATTTCACTTCATGGCCCTTCATAGGAATTTATTCAGTGTGTCCACGTCTCTCTTGTGTTGTGGAGTTCAGAACTGGACACAGTACTCTGAGTGTGGCCTCCCCAGAGCTGGCAGAGATGTGGATATCCCAACCTTGGAAGTGTTTAAGGCCAGGTTGGATAGGGCCGTGAGCCACCTGGTCTAGTAGAAGGTGTCCCTACCCATGGCAGGGGGATTGGATGGAGATAATCTTTAAGGTCCCTTCCAACCCAAACTATATGATTCTATGACAATATAAGAGTCAAGAAAGCGTGTGCTCTCACATTTAAGCTCTTCAATTAATTCCTAAAATTTGGTTGAAAGACTGCATTCCTATTAATATAACCCCTTTAACAGCCTTTGCTTATTCTGTCATTGTCATACAGTTGTGCTGTTCACTTTGAGAATTCATACTTACAGGGATGATGTCAAAAGAAATGCAGAAATTCACTGAATTACAAGAAAAAATAAACTGGGAAACAAGGTGAAACACCAGTTAGAAACATCTACTAACATCTCCTAATATTCCATACTCTGCTTTCCTTAAATACCCTCAATAACAGTGGGAGTGGCAGTGTACCTAATTGGATTTGGTAGATAATAATTTGGTAGATAATGATTTGGTAGATAATTTACTGCCTTATCAAAGCATAGTGACTTGCATCCTTGATCTATCCAAACAGACTTGTGAAAATTTGACTTTTTTGTACATAGTGTTATTACCTTATCTTATAAAACACTGAAAATGCCATCATTATTCTTGAATAAGACAAGGTGTTCACATTATCTGAAAAAAAAAAAAAAAGGTACCAAGAGAAAATGCAGAGAAATATTCTATGCAGGTGTCTATCCAACATGTTTTAGTTTTGTTAATCATTGTCTTAATTCTGCCTGATAACAATATGCTGAATCAATTCTATTCTGCTTTCTTTTTTTCTTAATTTCAAATGAAATGTGAAATGTTTTCATTGTTCTGCCTAGAAAATAGGTGACAGCTGAGGAGAACACTATTTATCTAAGCCTTGATGATGAAGTAAAATAGAAGTATCTGTGTGCTAAATATGCACTACTATGCACTTTGAGATACAAAAAGTTGTACTAATTTAAGTATTATGATACTCTTTTATTTAAATAGGTGGGGTAACGTAGAGAAGTGCTCTCAGGATTTTAACACTTCCATTACCTGAGAAAGTTCGTATTTCATAATTAAAAATTGTTTGATTTTGAGTATTTGTTTCTAAATGTCTCTTTTTACATACAACAGGACTGTAAGACCCATAAAAAGAAGAGGTATGCAAAAGAGTATACACTCTAAGAACTGCACAGCACTGTTAAGAACACCAGTAAGAAAGATTAGTAAGGGTTTGGAACAAGGAAATGCACAAATTTGAACATACTAAATGAAATCATAGACTCGGGACATAGACATCCTCTGTTAATTTAAACAGAAGTCAAAATAAGAAATACTTGTGGCCAGCATAGCAGTTGCTAATTCTACCTACAAGGTAGAGAGATTAAAGGGGAAAAAAAAAAAAAAAAAAAAAAAAAAAAAAGAGTTTTTAATATGTACATATCCCTTAGACTTTTATTTGGAAAGGCTGTTTTCACAATAGGCAAGTGGTTGACATATAGGAAGTTTGGTATCCTATAGATAGATCAAATTATGGTTACATTGTATATTGGTGACACAGCTTGGAAAAAATCAATTGGTCAAAATAGGCAGCAATTAGGCTTTCAGTCTGTGTTCTAAAATAATCGTTCAGGAGTGTTATTTTTGTCTATGCTGATTACACCTAGAGGATGGACATTTAATGTGCCTGAATTAGACGTCTAGTATAGGAAGTAAAATTATGTCTACATATTTCTAAACCTGTCAAATAATAGGAGGGTATGCAAAACAAATATAGGCATGCCAGATTTATGAAGCAACAAATATTTTATCAGATCTACATCCTTTTTTTTAGATAAAAAAATACTTTTAAAAATTAAATTTTGAAAGTCTAGTTGTTCATCTTAATTAGAAAGCAAATACAAACCAATCCTACACATGTCAGAATAATTTCTAAATAGTGCTTCTGTTTGGAAGATTGATTGACTTGTTTGGTTGTTAACCAGTTAAACATAGCAGAGGTGCAGTTTTACAATGTATCTGCAAAACTTCTCTTAGAAAGGAAATCTCTATATCTCCACAGATGAGATAATTAAAATTCTGTACTTGGCTGATTAACTGAGAAGATACTATTGTAAATCTTTCCATAATGTTTTGAAAAATCTACATTTGCATATAATCTACTTGTTTTTTTACACTTTCATCTATTATGAATTCAGGCAAGTACCAAAGGACTTACTCTCCAGTCATACTCTATGGTTTTAATTTCATTAAAGCAAATTCGTTGCAAGCTACTTTACTGTTAAGACAGCAGGGAATTGTAAACTTTTATAATAACTGTTTGGAATGTATGATCCAACAAAACTAACAGGAAAATAACTTGTTCCTGCAGTTCTGAATGTACTTTGATCAGGTTTACTTGGTGAAACCCACTTGCCAGTTGAGGGCAGCGAGAGGGGTGGGGTGGATGGGGCAGCAGGAGAGGAAATTAGTCAGAGTTTTAAAAAGGCAACAGAAATGAGATTTGAACAGTGATTTGGCACATATCCATCTTATAGAAATCTGCACTATTGCATTTGTGTAAGATAGATGGATCTGATTTAATCTTGCAAAAAAAGACCCCTGAACACTGTAAAAAATATGCCTGATTTATGAGACTCAACTCACTCTATAACCAACAGAAAGAGAGATAACCATTTTCACAAAACCAATCAGTTCATCCAAGGTCTAATGCAGACTCCATTGAAGGGTCAGTATCTATTTAAAAAATGTTTTTCTGTTTTTCTTTCATCTTTTTAATTTTCTTTCTTTTTTTTTTAAGGGGCGAGAGGGTTACCTAAAATTCATATTCATGCAAATTGAAGATCAAACACATACTGCTGTTCATGCAACCAGAAGAATGCTCTTGCCTCACCATCGTCTAAGAGGGAAATGTCACTGGCAGGTCCCACGTGTTAATTACAGGGATTGTCTTTGGGTATGGTTGAGGGCAGACAGAAATCAGAACAGTTGATTTGGCTAACAACTTTTGTAATTGCAAGAGCTACAGGTCAAAATTCCCTAGCTTGTTTTAAAAGTCCAAATAATAAAAAAAAAAAATCTGACATTTTTTAATCTGCGACATTTGAATGCTGCCTAAGAAGCATGTGGTGATATCTTGAAATAGGTTATATCAATATCTCTAAGTAGTCTAAGTAGCAAAATATCTCATTTTCTGAGTCTTCTCAGCACATAATACTTCAACAGAGTCCCTGAAATTTACTTTTTCAAACTTCAGTTTGAATCAGGAATTAAAGCAGTATTGACTTACCGTTACGAGAAGGGGGTGCAGCATGTGAGGGACATACAGAAAGAGGTCTAATTGCAAATCCTAAAAGTTGCATGGTGGAGATATTTTTTTAAACAACTAATTATTTCCTAGTATGTCTGGGGGTTCCCTGCATTTTCTTTATGAACTAAAATATAAAGCAATTGTGTAGGTCAAGTTCAAAATTGATTAAAAGCCATATGCACATAAATCAATAAATCTCATTAAAACAATCTCTATTTGCATTTTGACCTGTTTGACACCATTAAATGAAGCTGCTAATCTATTAATTCCATCAATATCTAATACTCCAACATTATAAATAAGAGAAAATAATTGTGAACTAATTAATAGCAATCTTTTCCTGCTGGCAGGATAATGTGTTGTAATGTAAAATTTGACTTATAATCTTGATATATTACATCAAGAACATAGGGGTTTGTTTATCTTAGGTAGAATATGTCCTTGAGAATTAATCATCTCTGAGTGTGTAATTCTTGGAATTCATAATAAAAACTGAAAAGCAAAGTTAAGTATTTATCCATTTACAATGTAAATTTAGGATGGAGGAAAGCTACTAGTATCAGTGTCAGCTGCGGTCATGTCTCACTGAACATGAGAACAAAACAACTTCTGCATTAACAAAAATATCTCTACATAGAATAAAACGTGTTCTCTGAGTTCGACTGCAAGAACTTCTAAAATTACATCCAACCAGTTCCCAGGATCCAGACTCTGAAAGGCCTGACAATCCTTTTACAGTGTAGTAGTAACATGGGCAGGCAACATCATGTACTGCAGATATGCTTTTGCATCCAGGGCAAAGGCAAGCTTCAAGGCTCCCAACTAGAAGCAAACTCATCGACTGCTGATTTTGGTACTAATGTTTTTGCATTGATTACTTCTAGACAAATAAAGCAAATACTAGAAAAAATTACTTTGAAATTCATTATGAGAATATTGTGATCAGAGCCCTAGAAAGAAGTTTTGACACATTTCTCTGCAGATGCATTCAAATTCTTTGTAGATTTAGAAACAGAACACAGATCTATTTTTAATTCTTTAATTTCATTTCACAAAATCTTCATTAAAGCATGCTTGGACTAGAGCTAGCTTTTTTAGTTTACAATTTCTCATTTATTAAACACCAATAAAGTATTAAAACCACAGCTAATAATAACTAATTAATTAATTAATTTTAGCCTTTAGTAATACTCTTCTCCCTTGAGCCAATCCAATAAATTGCTTAAATCTTTATATTCTTTACACAGATGAATAATATCTCTATTTGATACCTCCAAATATTTTAGGAATATTGAGTTTTTTGGAATATTATGGAGCACTGTCTACACAGCTGAATGAAACAATAAGGGGCTTACCAGCCTTACCAGCTCTTTTAGAAGGAAAACTGATGGAAGAGTATAAGTAAAAGAGGAAAAGAAGAAACTTATTTAACAGTTCACAAGAACAGGTATAATAAAAATGTTCCAGGAAGACTCCAGTTGTAAATGAGAAGCCTTTATAAAAAGGCATATGCTTTCTCTCTAGTTGGAAGATTAATTATTATTTAAAAATGAACCTTTTCACTGACATGAGTAATGTAAAAATGAGGGTAATTAAGAAAAGTTCATTATAGAACTCTATAATTTATGACAAAATATACCTTATCAAAGTGGAAACTCAATATCCCTTTTAAAGTGTTGCTAAGAATTAGACATATTTTAAATCAGAATTTTCTTTAGTCTTATATCAGAAAATAATTAAAAAGTAATTATTTAATAATAATAAGTAATAATTTAAAAGTATTTTGCTTGTTATAAAGAGTTTTATCATGAGTATTTTAAAACCTTTGCAACAAATATAAGGGAAACTGACCAGAAGAAACACAAAACTAAAAATGACCTTGTGTGTTCCTTGATAAGGGTATTGTACTAAATGATTTTTTTTTTCCATAAATCCCGTACAATTAAAAGGCTAATATTTTGCTTTAGATTTCCTACTTAATTTTTCTTATAATGATCTGGCATTTCCACTATATTGTCAGACTACACTACAGTAACCTGCTCTACAACTTAGGAGAGATGCAAATTTATAGCCTTAACTACCACAGATTACAGGATAAATTATAGCCATTATTTAAGACCACACTGAAGAGAACACAGAAGACCTAGAGAGTTTTAGAGGAAATTTATTTTCTTTGCTTTAGGTTGCTAACAAAATTGCTTTTTTTCATTCCTAAATCTAATCTAATGTGAAATTCAGAAATGCAAAGGAGCATGCATAGGATATCTTGCCAAACAAAGAGTTTGAAATTTCTTTTTGACATTCTTAAAGGTGCAATTTAACAGTTCTTAAAGCTTGAACAATAATGATACAATCATCAAATTAAAGAACACAGTAGAAGTCTAGAAGTACAAACTGATCAGCTTCTAAAGTTTTGTTTGCCTTGCACTGAGTCCTGTTAGACAAGCTAATCTAATTGTACACAATCTATATCAGAATTTATACATATTATATTGTATGTTAAACTCGCTAAATCCAGCACTAGGCCCCATTTCACACAATGAGGCACGCAATGCTCAAATCAATGGCAAAATTAACTTAATGAAAAATCTGCTGTAGTTTCTTGTGCATTTCACTATGTCCATTTCTGTTTGAGTTGCCCAATTTTTTCATTATAACATATTTTTTCCATAATTATGAACATTTAACTCATTAAAGTGATACAGCCAACAGTGTTAAGAAGTTTTAAGAACTGCCCAGCAAATGGAAAATACAAATTTTATATATTTTTAGCTCTATCCAAAATGGTCATTGAAAAAAAGAATTCAAAGAAGAAAAAATACATTACAAACAGAAAAATATGCTACTTTGAGCTATAATTATTTTAGAAAAAAATTGATTATTCTGATATATTATAGAAAGTAAAATATAAGTACAAATGGAAACTCTACAGAAACGTAATGTTCCACGTAACACCCGGTGGGTAAGGTCATCTAATGAGAATAAAGGTGGACATCATCAGGATGAGTTTATTTTCCTGCAAATACAAGAATTTCACTATTCACATGCTGCCCATCTGTGACATATGTAGATTCAGAATAGATCGTCACAAACTTTGCTTTATAATATATCTTAGCAAAAATTAGCTATGAGGCAGAAAGTATTCATTTTCAAAGAGCATTCGTAATCTGCCATTTCAGCAGATTTTCATTCTACATTTTATACATTTTGCATTCTAAAATAATTTTGAGAGCTTCTTCACTTTTAACTTTTTGAACAGGATATGTTTTCAATTACAAGTGAACAGCAGTTGGAGAGTTATAGAACAACGTTCACATCACTTGCTTTAGTCATCTAGATCAAGCACCTCATTTAAGAATAGTTTCCACAGGGCTTAGAGAAAAGCAGCATCTTTACGGAGGGGTTCAGAACTGCTAACTTACACGGGTGCTAATGTCAGGAGATATTTATTAATATGCTCATCTTTTTCTTCTGAAATTGGCTGACTCTGTGCTCCATTGTTCTTTCTTAATCACTTTAAAAATCAATGCTAAATTTCAGCGATGCCACATCCTCTTGCAGATGATGAGACTATATTCTTTTTCTTTCACCTAACTCACTTAAATCACAGGCTCAGTAAGAATGCCTGCCTTCACATTTCTTCCTGGACAAAATGAGAACACTATCATTCACAGTGTTATAGGGAGTTTAAATACTATCACTTGCAATTCTGTACTGAGCAAAGATGATACTCTTAATGGCTGTGTGGTGAGCCATAGCAAACCACCTACAGCTTTGTACTGAGCTAAATTGACACTACCTATAGTGTCATGACTATAACACTACTTTTTCACAGTTGCACACCTTATTAATGGCAAACACTAGAAGCAAAGGCTATGGTACACTCACCACAGGGCTCACGCCCCAGTGGATATCAATGCTACAGGATCTGTTTAACCACTGAGCTCATGAGTTGTGTTAATTGTAGTGGTCCTAAGATAAAAACATCAAAAAACTTTACAATCTCACTCCCTCAACACAGAACCACTGAAAAATTCCAATTAAAACCATTTCTGGTGGAATATTTAACAAAATACTAGATAAAGCCTTTCTACTGCAATACCTAACATTAAGGTTAATAAATCCAGTGAAGTAAACTAAAACCACTACTGAAGTGGCCTCAGTACATAGCGCAGGTAGCCATGCTGAATGAAAGCCAAAATTGCAGGATATGTTCTTCCGTATGATCAACATTTTCACCCTACTGCACTTAATTGGGAAAAACCTCCCTATCAAAGCAGTACACT
This sequence comes from Anabacerthia variegaticeps, assembly GCA_035583185.1. Classification (NCBI taxonomy): domain Eukaryota; kingdom Metazoa; phylum Chordata; class Aves; order Passeriformes; family Furnariidae; genus Anabacerthia; species Anabacerthia variegaticeps. The sequence goes on along the minus strand of JAWWEW010000001.1, from coordinate 39,283,183 downwards.
GAGCAAAGCAGTTACCAGTCACAGTGATGTACAGAGCTCAATAATCTGCCTCCCACTGCCTTAGCACTGAACGATGTATGTATATATCATACTTTTTGACAGGAGAGAGATTTATTTTTCACACTTTATTTTCATTCCGTTTAGGAAAGAGATTTAGTTGCAGTACAGTTAAGAAATTGCTCTCACTTAACTGCTAGCACCAATTTAAACAAAGGCAGCATAGAGTTGACAAGTGCATCTTTAAGTCTGGAACAGCAAGAGATTCACTCATAGCTACTTATGTTTGTGAGGTCACATACATATGAAGTATATTTACTAATTATTTGATAAGATATGTGACCTCACTACCTCATCCACCTTGCCTTCCATGTGGAGATACTGACAGATTTTATTTTTATATAATTTAATATTTTTTCTAAATGACAATCATATTCTCAACACAGGGGTTGACAATTTTCCAAATGATAAGAAAACCTGTTATATGATCAACTGATAAACAAACAGAAGAAAACCCACATAATTTTTTTTAGCACATGAAGACTTCTTAAAGTATGACATAGATAACAAGTATTAACTTCATATTGCTAAGACTGCTGTGAGTTTAACCTACTGCCACTAGTCTGAGGGGAAAGTCTGAAAGAAAAAGATAGTTAACACCTAGTGAGCAGCATAGAATATTTGCAAGGAAACAGGTTATCACTAACTTTAACACAGGTAATTATCAGATATAGAGTAGCTATGGACCTTAGCTATTGGAGGAAAATCATATAATTGCTGAAAGTTTATGACATTAATAAGTACGTGACTTTTCATTCCAGCACACCAATGAGTTTAGCTCCCTGGTTCATTTCTGAAGGTGTTTTATACAAATTTTGATCCCCCCCCCCCCCCCCCAAAAGTAAACAATTACTTCCATCTTTTATATCCAAATTTATTTAGTCCATGATAGCAATTTGATTTCTCCCATATAATTTTGGTGGTGTTATTTGCTATACCAATATTTTGAATTTGATAGAGCAAGGGGGTTTAATTTACTCCAAATATGTGTTCTGTGGTTTGTCAATTCAATCTCTTGTTACCACCAAGTATATTTGACAGTACTAAGTAAAACCAGAAAAGATTCTCATACACTCTTAGCAATACCCCCCTTGAAGAGTCCTGACTGGAACTTTTAACCACAAAAAAGTAAACTCGGGAAGTCTCAAGGACACAGGAAACTTTTCCAATAATATGTTTGCTATTCAGTGTTGGAATTGAGCAGTGAGAAATAAATTCATAAAACTTCCTTTCAGCTGTTTTTGATTACTGGGTTGATTTTTTTGTTTGGTTGGTTTTGTTATTTTTCCCCTAACATCTTAATGTACAGAGTTATATTCCTTAGGGTTAAAAGCTAAGGTGCTATTGGTTGAAATAGGGCTGGACATAAACCGACAATTTGGTTGTTCTTCTGTCTTGCTTATATGGCTGTAGGAAAGTAAAGCCAGAAAAATTCCTGGACACATCTAGCCTAATAATTTGATTTCACATTAAAAAACTTTTTGCCAGCCCTATGAGACTGAGCATGAGAGAGCTTGCTGTGCTCTCAGTGAACCCCCAAAGGGAAGGCATAAGGAAAGCATAGGGATTAATGCAACTCAAAATTGTTTACAAGGGAACCCAGTATTACTCTCTTTCAACACAGGTGTTCACACAAACACACACACTGACATGCATTCTCGACAGAATTTCTATTAGAAACTTGATAAACCATTTAATTTTTAAAGTTCTTTAATTTTACTTTATGACTTGGAGCACTGTCACATCTGCCAGCTCTTCTAGTAGAGCTGTTACAATATTGTTTTAACATCATTACTAGAAAACTGTATATAATTTCAAAGCTGAATTTGTCATCATTTCAAAGGTTTCACTGCCTTTTTACTGCATTCCTATTACAAGAGGCCAGACCAATGCTTAAGAAACATTGTGCTAGCCATTAATGATTTTTTGAAACGAAGTGAATAACTTATTTTATATGTATATTGTTCTGTTGTTACTGGTGCTTTGAAACTCCTGTATTATAAGCTAACTACTTGTACATGTCTGTACTGGAAGAAAGGGAAAACTGAGTTAGTTGTTTGTTAAGAGCAAATGTTACTGGTTTTACTACATATGATCATGACAAGTGGTCACCTAAAAGCACACTGAAGCAAAATGATAATCACTTCATAGAATAAATTAGTTTTCCAAGAAAACCTATTACAAATATTGCTACAATAACCTTATCACTGCTACAATGTGCAGCAGAACTGCTGAATTCCCAGGAACATGAATTAAAGCAGCAGGGGTTCCTGGGCATGAGGACTTTATCTGAAACTTCACCCACTGCAGTAGTTGAAAAAGTATGACATGGACTATCTGGGAAAAGTAGTAAGAACGACTTTCAACATCTTGGCCTGCAATAAGAAACAGGTTTTATGAATGAAACCAGTGGATCCTGAGTACCACAATGAGTGGGCTGATACCATTTTTCCCTGTGCTGCATAGAACTGAAAGGCTGTCCCCCACAGTCCTGTTCAGCTGAACTTTGGGCTGAAGGCAAACTTTTCACACGTAGCTGAGAGACAGGTTTGTTTGTTTTTCTAGTGATTAAGCTAAATTAGTCTCTACACAGCTCTATGACCTTGTTTACAGTGGCTACAAGTGATAACATTACTTTGGGGGAAAAAAAAAATAAAAAGGCAACATTTATCAAACAGAACAGATTGATTGTCCTAGCAACAGAAGTGCTCTATTAAATATTAACTGTGAGAGTCTCTTTTACTGAAAAGAAAGATGTATTGCCTTGCCACATATACTACCTAACTGGAGGTGCTGGATGCAAAGATAAAATTCCTGAATACACTCACTAGCAAGTAACACCATTCACTACTTGCCGCTATTGGAAAAGATATCTGAAGCCAGGAAGCTGCTTGGGGTCAGGACTGTCTTCCCATCAGCCCATGCCAGGAGCCTTTTCCCTAATGTGCCTGACTATGCTGAGCTTTCCCACAGCCAAGGTTAGAAAATGGCATGATGAAGTAGCATTCATGTCTATCCATACTCTGGGGACTTCTCACCCAACACTCAAAAATGTTAACTTCTCCCCAGTCAGATATGTCATTGATATTTTGGAACAGTCTTGTAGATATAGTGTATACATCACCTTAGGATGAAAGATTTTTATTTTTTTCTTATTGTTATGAATATTTAGTATCTGTCCAGAAATATTCTTTCTTTCTATGTTCTTTAACCACAAAAAAAAAAAAAAAAACAACACCAAAAAACCAACCAAACAACAACAAAACTAACAAAGAAACAAAACAACTTGAAAGAGGTCTAACTTCGTATCCTTAATGTTAAAAATTACCGTGTTCTAGTGCAGAATTCCAGACAGTAGTTCAGATGCAGATGGATTTATATGCCTTTTACAAGTGCCTATCTCTGTCCATTCACAATATATAGGAAGGAAACTAATTATTTTCTAACTGTGATCTTTCAGTTTAAACATTCAAGTGAAACAAGGTGAACCTGGGCCTGCATCACTGGTGTTTTGCCCAGGTCTTTGTGACTGCTTAACAGCAGATTTCTCCCTATTAGCAGGACTTTTAAAATATGGTTTTGTGGCTTTAATAAAATAGTTTTACTACTAGCCCATTGTATTTCTATTAGCCCATAAAAGTAAATGGGCAGCCTGAAATCTCTAAGCATGAAAAAATCAGGCAAAACCTCAAGTAAAGCAGAATTATTTATTCCTTACTGTAGTCTGGTATAAGTATTGTTACATCAGTGCTATGGACATGGAGCATCCTTAGACTCAAATGATGGAGTTTTGAAGTTAAAAGAGATTTAGTCTTTAATATTTTAACCACAAAAAAAGCTGACAAAGAAAACCTAAAAGCTTTAACTAAAGCCATTATAAAGTGGCAATACTGATTGCCATATTGACTTCAGGTCACGATGAGACTCCAGGAGTACAATGTTGGGACTTAATCTCAACAGCATATCATCTTCTATACAATTTAAAAAATATGAAGAGAAGTAGTAGAGGCATTATTTTATTGTGTATTTTTGAAATCAATAGATATTTCTGTGTTAAGTCCCAGATGGAATGGGAAAATAATTCTGTTAATAAAAAAAAAAAAAATCATATTCATCATATTTTTTTTTAATTCTATCAGTAAAATGCACATGATTTAGTATCATATAATGAAATGGAAAATATTTTAAAAGCATCACACCATAATAGGATAACTAAACAGTTTGCTAAATTATGATTTATCCATCATATATGATGGAACACAAAAATGAGGACAGATGTGCAGGGTAAAGTTTATCTATATTTGTGGTGACAATAGAATGAGTGGAATCTATTTTCCAGTGGGCATCACAATTATTTTTCTGGAGGAAGACTGTTTGTCATTCCAATTCCAAAGTGGAGATAATCTAAACACCAGTTTGCTAGATTTATGATGGATAAGACCTCGTTGGGAGGTAGGAACTTTTTAATGAACAAGCCTAAGTGTATTAAGCTGAGAAGGTATTGTTACTTAGGTAACTAAAATATGTTCCCGTATGCCACTGATATGAGTGGATTTGTTAAAACAGTTATTTAAAGAAATATTAAGTATTAATTTAATTCTTGTATACATGACAATGTTTTTGTCCTGATTCTAACTATTGCTCACATTTACTATGATCTTAGCCCTGAAAAGGTCTAGCACAGCAATTCTTACACGCTAAAAGAAAGGCATCTGGTGATTGCCTAACAACTGGTATTCTGAAAGTTGAAGCACCACATATCAGCACATATGAATATCATTACATAGCCCAATCAAGGTATAAAAACCTAAATAATTAATTCCAGAAATTCTTAAACATACAAAAAACCAACCAACCAACAAGCAAACAAAAAGAAAAAAAAAACAACCCAAATAAAATAATAACCCCAAACAACCCAGACATGCAAACAAGCAGAAGAGTTTATCTTAAAAATGCTTTCTTATATCCATACTCACAGTGCCTCTTCTCATGCCTACAACTTTTCCCATCCTTAACACTTCTTAACATCAAACACTTTTCAGGATTCTGGGAGCAGTAAATAATTTGTACTGTTTCATTCTTCTTCTGAATTAACAATGATAGAAAATGCAACGTTCAACAGAGAAGGGCTTTTTCCCTGGATTCATCTAAGCACTAGAACCAGGAGTGAGGTTGGACAGCAATCTACCCCGGACTTTAGCACTGTGTCTGCCTGTTTTCTTGCTTTGCACTGTCTGCAAATGTAATACCTCAGGATGGGCAGTAGAAGGTTTAATGTTCTCTCATTTTCCATTTTTACTTGGAAAACAGAAAGTCCCCAGGCACTAGTACTTATCTACAGCTCTGTCTCCCGAATTTTATGCTCAGCTACCAAAGGCGATAAAGGTGTGTGGTATTTGCTATACTGTCATCATTGCAGGGCCAAGGGGTGGGGGGTGATGCTGAGTAATTGTATAAGCTTATCAGTGACAAACACTGGTCATTTATGTGTTCATCGTTCATTTGGCAGAGCAACAACCTTTCATATACTGTCCGCTCTGAATTCGGAAGGACATTGTCTAAAAAAGGGAAGAATAAAACCGAGAAATAGTCCTGGCACTCACAGTGGTATGCATATTTATATGATTTAGTTAATGAGTTTATGAACCTTTGGCTCTGAATTTTAATTCTGGCAGTGGTTGCTGTAATTCTGAAAGTCACATACTGAGCAGGTTTGAGATGCGTTTTGGAAGCCTGTAAATGCAAATTACGGAGACATTCCTAAAACCCTCCAACTAGACAGATGGAGAGGGATGGACATGATAAAAGACAGGAAGCACCTCAGATGACTGCCAGTTGTAGGTCAAAACTAGACAGGACACTTGTGTTTGTTTCATATATGCTCTCTTACTTAAGAGCATTTTTTATAAGTCTCCATATCATATTCTGGCAAACAACTCTTCAGAAAAAGCTCATGCTAGTTTTAATGTTGAGTACCACAGTAAGGGATACAGAGAAAAGCCCAGTATTTAGGGAGTTTTTGCTTGGTAGTTAGAATGTTTTAGGTGAAAAGAAATGAATGGTACATAGAGATGAGGTTTAGGGACAAATGTTTACCCACTTGATGCTATGGACAGTGATCACTGGGTCTCAGAGGTATTGCCTCTATCTTACAAAGCCTTGCTACTTTCATTATACCCATAATTTTATTGATGCCATGAATTATAAGGTCTTACAGAGAAAATGAGTCTCACTTTGACCTGATTAACATGCAGCAGGTAATAATACAGAAATAGACAAATGGGCAGGGGAACAAAAAGGCATATGGAATATGTGTTAGATTAAAACAGAATTACAACTCTACAAATACATTCACTCTATTACACAATCTGGAGCATATATTTAAATTTTGAAGCATCTTGTCACAGGTACCAATAATTATTAAAAGGAATGACAGGAGCCCTAGCGTCAAGCTAGCTTTTTTCAAGTGTCTAACATCTGTAAATAAAATAGAGTCTTATTTTTCCTATTTACCATGAGCTGATAATCTGATGTCATTATGTTCTTTTTTTAAAAATACTTTTGTTTTTGAAACACAAAGAGATAAACCTGTTTGTCTTATGTCAAGGTTAGGGAGTGCTGTTTTAAAGCAATGCCTTTCAGCACTATTCAATTCCAGCTTCTCTGAGAAATCAGAACAAGAAAACCTTAGCAAGGCTAGACCAAAAAAATGATTTCCTGCTTAGCTGTTCCTAGCGTGAACAAAAAATAAATAGCCTTTACTATACACATTAAAGCAGACTGTAAAGTGAATAGGGGGAACCAGGACGGCAAAACCCTAGATACTCTTTCCAGAAGATTGATGACGAGAAGATTAGAGCTTGTTTTGCTTAAGGAAACTTTCTGCCTAAGAGGAAACCCCTCTTTCAAAGATGGTTGGATGTTTCTCCTCTTGCATTACAGAAGAGGCTCACAGTCCCTCTCTCTGATATGAAGAGAGATAAGCCCTCACAGTGTTACAGGCCGTTGGGGAGGGCCTGGGGGGAGGGCAAAGAAGAGAAAAACCTTTGATGGTGATGCCTGAAATCCTGCAAAACAGACACTCTGCACAAGGTTAATGGAGATAAGATATTACCTTTATTGTG
>JAWWEW010000001.1:39250030-39275902 GCA_035583185.1 Anabacerthia variegaticeps | reverse complement strand
TTCCAAAGCTATAAAGATCCATAAAATACACACCAAAAATACATAAAAATACATAAAAATCCTTAGGCATCAATGGAGAACAGGAGATGTGTTTTCTCAGGGCTAGTGCTTTTGCAGCAGTGGTGCAGGGTTTTTTCCTTTGTAAATCTAGAATTCTTTTTGGAATAAACTCTCCTGAACTTCCACTGTCTGGCATTTTTGGAAGTACCTGCGTATTATCTTATTTCACAACCCCAGATTAAATTCTGATGAGCTTGGATTAAATTTAAACTGGGTATCTCTGAACTCACCTTGAGTATTATTATAACTGAATCATATCCAAAAACCTAATCTGAATTTCACGTTAACTGTTTCCCCAGGAAATCTTAATAGGAAGAAAAAAAAAATAAAAAAAAAAATCACCCCCAAAAACATTCCAAAAACCTAAGTTTTTTTCCAACTGTCAGTTCAGAACTGAGGTAGTCTCTAGGTCTAAAATGACAGCTTAATTCTTCTTCAACCCCAATTTGACTTGAAGAGCAGTACTATACCACAAGAAAAGACGGAACATATTATCAATTTTGAGATCTTCTTTTCATCTGTTAATTATCAAGATTTCATAAATGTGAACTTTTTGAGAATGAAAATGTATAACTGTGAGCTGTACTTCCAGACTACCTTTTTCTTATGTTAAAGTAAACTTGAGTAAGAGGTATAATTCTGTCCTCAGTCTTGTGTTCAAAAAGTAATATTTTTTTTCTCCAGTCAAATATTGTTTTCCACATAGCTTAAGCACAGTTTAATACATTCATGCACAAGCAAGATCCAAAATGCCAGGACGAGTTTTAAGACAAAAATTATATAAAAACGGGATCAACAAAACTAGAGAGGTCGTCTATTCTCACATGATTTCCCTCACTACTGCAAAATCAATACAACAGTGCAGTATTCTCTTTCAAACACTGCCTGCTGCTAAGAGTGATCCCATGATCTGATGATTTAATAGATAAGCAAGTACTGACTTTTAACACAGCCTAAACCCATAGAAATTGAAGGAACTTTATCTTACTGGAGCTCCATCAATATCTATTCCTCTATTGCTAAGAATAGTGAATCCAGGCATCAAACTTATTAGGCTACCTTGAATTGCATCAGCTGTAGGAATGAACTATTTGGAGTTGTAAACGCTGTAATCAGTGCTGTAGTATAAAAGCATCTCCAAATGCAGGATGATGTGAAAGGTAGGAAGACAGTAAATTACTAGTTTCACTGATGATCTAACTAAAATAACTTTTAATCCAATTTTGTTATATTTGGTTAATTTATAGCTCTTATAGCATTAAATTTATTCATGTATAATTATTATTTATTAAATAATTACAAAGTTATCTTTGTGCATGAGAAAAAGGTATGTGTTACCATGTTATGTGTAATAATGTGAAAACAAGTGCCCAAGTTAAAAATTATTTCTTACAGAAGTTATATCTGATGCAGTAATACGAACAAACCTTTAAAAATCCTAAAGATTCATAGATCAAAATGAAATGTAAAAAGAGAAGTGCTTTAGAAACCACCAAATATTAGTAAAAAATTAACAGATGAGAGGAATGGTCAGTTTTAAATATGGTGCTGAATGACTGATAAGAGTTTTCAGGGTATTATGTTATTTAATTGTAGCAATGAGCCCCTGAAGAGATGGAGAAAGCTGACCGTAATGCTTTGAAAGCAGGCCTTTTACTTGGTTGTAAAATGGAGTCTACCCTGTCTGTGTTACCTTCTTGTTCCCAAAACCCCCTGGGAACACCCTCATTAGGATCCAAGAATGTACCTGGATATGTGAAAAGCCCCCTCATTGGTCTTTTTGTTAACCCCTTCCCTATTTGCTGTTAGCCCTCGGTTTTGATTGGTTATGACTCACTTCCCCTAAAACCCCATAAAAACCCAGACCCTGGGAATAAACTTCTCTCTCTGTTGCCTGTACTGCTGCCTGTCTGTGTCTCCTTCCTGGGACATCTCTGGGACCACGTGGGAAGGGGGAGTGTTTCCAACTCAACTGCCACATTTAAATAAAGTACTTTGCATATACAGACTTTCAGTTTAACTTCCAAAGTATTTTAATGCTATATTAGACACTGCTAATGCTTTTAAGTTTTTGCAAGACATTATTTTAATGTACATACCTAAATAATTCCTGTGACAGACAGCTGAAACTCATTCCTGTATATTCAATTTTAGGGTAGAGAATTGCCAACATATGAAATGTGTTTCAAAAATTTTGCAACACATTATTGTGTCACAGAGAGTTAGATAAATCTATTTGGAGAAAACATGTATTCTTTTTAACAATAATTGAAGGTAAAGAGATATTAGCTATGTGAAACCAACTGCAGTCTAGGTATATTAATTTCACAGTATAATACCTTCTGCCAGACCTTGACTTATAACTCTCAAAGATTTCAAGGTAGAAGATATAATTCTTAAGAAGAAATTGTTGATTTAAACTTTTGAAAAACTTCTGAATTTTATATCAAAGTTCTTGGAATTTGTAGCAATAAAAATATTAACTTCAACTATTAAAAAAAAATAAAAATAGATAGGTGGTGATTGTAAGCTGCCACATTTAGAAACACCAAAATACAAATGTTACCAAAATTGACAACGTGGCTGACAATCCAACAGAAGTAAAAAAAAAAATAAATATTCCCTGTCCTAAAATAATGGATTTCGATAACACAAAACAATGAAGTTACATGAGGAATACCAGATCAGACTGTTTCATGTACGCATCCATAGCATGTACATCAATATGCAGGGACATTTTCCATTATTAAATTCCTTTGTCAAATGTCACAGTATCAAAAATCAAAATGTTTTATTTCAGTAACTTTTACTACGTTTTATCTTGTGATGACACAAAACCAAGAAGTCTTGGATGAGTGTGTGAAAAGAATAGCTTAAAATTATTGAGAGCCATTATAAGGGACAACATTAAGAAAATGGGGAAGCCAAAATAGACTGATTTGAGACAATATGCTATCAAATCTCTAACATTCTCAAATGAGAAGCTTAAATGTTTATTGTTGAACTCATTTTATTACTTGCAAAGATAAAGGCAACTAAAGTAATGCCATGTGAAAAACCTGCAAATGATATACACTTACTATACATGTAATAGTTTGGGTTCCTTTAACAAAAAGTTGTTATTATCTTTTCAAGGGAGACATGCAGTTGTCCTGTCTTTAAAACTTTATTCAGATGTAGGTGAAAATTAAAGGCATGTGGACAGCACTTGTGAAGATCTGAATCTAAATCTTTGCAATTTAGCCACTCAGTGTAGGGGCCGAGTGAAGGTGACTTAGTCACACCCCACACCCCCCCCTTAAGCTGCAGTATGGTCTGAGAAATGCTCATTAGACCTCAGCCTTTACAAACGGCACCTGAACTAAGCCCCTCTCCAGCTTCTCAGACGCACTGTCTATTCCCAGGAACTAGTGTTGTCTAATGAACACCTTTTTTTTAACAAGCAGTCTTGGAAACTTATTTTTCTTGCCTGAATAACAAACCAAGTGGAATAATATTTTTGTTGCAGAAACTTTAAAGAGAGATACTGAGTTGAATTGTGGTCAGGGTGAAAGACGACTATGACTAAAGAAAGCCCACTCTCTTGCGACCCTATAGACAGTGATCTAAAGTGAGACCATTTGAGCTCTCAGTTATGAGGGGTGGATGTGTACTAAAGCCCACTCTCTCACGACCCTGTGAACAATGGTCCAAAGTAAAATTCTGCTGAGCTTTCAGTTCCCAGAAGACAAGGGGCTAATGTGCATGTCTCAAACACCAATAACCAGATGGCTGTGAGGCCAACCAAGTACTGCTAGTAATAATTTACAAGAATTGCTGGTAATAACCAAGGGCTATTGGTATTAAAACAACATGAGAAAGATCAGGATTTGGCTGGAGAAAGGTGGAAAGCCAGGTGGAAATAAGGCAGCCCTTTTCCATGGGAAAGCATCACAACACAGTACAGCACAAGCACAGGAATGACTGGCAGGAAATGGGCATGAAGTATAAGGTGGGATTGGAACCACCAAAAATCTGAAAGCCCTCCAACCCATTTCTAGAAAGGCCTAAAAGAACAGACTGTGCATGATAACTACTTAGTATAGAAAATAGAGCAACCTGTCCATAAAAAGGTACCACCCTAGGCCTGGGCAATGCGCCTGGGCATCTCATCAGCTGAAGTGATGCAACTGGATTGCCACTTATCTCCTGGATCAACACTGAAACCAGGATTGGCATCTCTGCAGCTGGGTTGGCTCCAAAACCAGGATCAGCATCCCATCAGCTGTATAAATGCCGGAGTGGATCTCACGATCCCTTTTTTCCCCTCTCTTTTTCTCCTTGCCTTTCTTTAATTCATCTCTCCCTTTTTAATCAACCTCTTTAATTTCTCTTTTCCCTTCATCCCTACCCCTTTATCCAAGACACACTGCTGTATGCTTAATTTATTTTTTCCCTGCACCCTACTCCAGTATTCAAAACCCCCTGCCTTATGCCTATACAGTAGGTCAGGAACTAACACACCAATTTCCATGCCAAGTGTGTCATTTACTAATAAAACTCTCTGACTGTTTGTGGACCCTCTGACTTTTGCTGTTCCTTTTGACTGAAGAGCATTTTCAATCTTAAGTGCTTCCTTCCCTTGAAGATTGGCTTGTTACACGCAGGCAAGTAGTTTTCTTAATGATGTTGATAGTAACTGGCATGATTTTACATCTTCCTATTTCTGTTTGCAGTTAAGAGCCTTGAAATGATAGGCAGAGTTTTCTTGGTTTTGTTTTGATTTACCTGAAAGACAGCCAGTGAGTGACAGAAACAGCAACAGTTTCCATGACAACCACATCCTTGGTCACAAAGGTCTTCCCTCCCTCTTTGTGCAGTTGTTAGCAACGTTGATGTTTCTTCATTAAAGCTTAGCCTAGTGGGACAAAGACAGATCTTTGTTAGGAAAACTAAAAATCTCTCTCAATAACATGACAGACAATTCAAGAAACAAAGCTGATCTTAATGCAATTAAAAGTCTAGTTCCAAAGATCTCCATATGGATAGGGACATGTTCCATTATTTACCTGTGTTAATAGCGCAAATGCCTGTGGCAGTACTTTAAGTGTATCTGTATATATAGGTTTATACGGACATAGCCCGGAAGCTGTATGTGTATTGAAGCTTCAAATTTCCAAAAAACCAACCTTAGAAGACAGTGCACATATCTTTCACAGCAAACTTATTCAAATTACATATCTTGGCATGTGTTTTTTTCTGAAAGCAATATGTTGATTTTTGGTATAAAGTGTTTCAAAAAGCCCAAGTGGAAGTGTGTTGTGATCAGTGGCATAGAGTCTATTTAGAGGCCTGTCGCTCACAGCGTTCCCCAGGGGTCAGTACTGGGTCCATTCTTGTTCGACTTTACTCATCTGTGACCTGGATGAAGGGACAGAGTGCACCCCAAGCAAGCTTTCTGATGATACAGAACTACAAGGAGTGACTGATGCCCAGGGGTCTGTGCAGCCCTTCAGAAGGACCTCAACAAATTGGAGAGATAGGGAGAGAACCATCTAAAGTTCAATAAAGGCAAATGCAGGGAGGCAACTGAGGAAGAATAATCCCATGCAGCAGTACAGGCTGGGTGCTGACCTGCTGGAAAGCAGTTCTGCAGAGAAGAACCTGGGAGTCCTGGTGGACAGGAAGTTGTCCGTGACTCAGCAGTGTGCACTTGGAAAAACATTGCCAGCAGGTCCAGGGAGGTGATGCTGCCCTTCTATTTAGCTCTAATGAGGCTGCATCTAGAGTACTGGTGACCCTTGCTGGGATCCCCAGTACAAGAGAGACAAAGAAGTACTGGAGAGGGTTCAGTGGAGGCCTGCAAAAATGGTTAGGGGACTCTCTTATGACAAAAGGCTGAGAGAGGTGACAGAGCACTGGAATGGGCTGCCCAGAGATGTTGTGGAATCTGCTTCTCTGGAGATATCCTGTGCAACATTTTCCATGTGAACCTGGAACTTCGAACTATATATCTCCAGACTTTCTTTTAACTCCAACCATTCTGTAATTCTGTGATTCTTTTCCTGAAAGTACTAGGTTGACATTTGGTATAAAGCATTTTAAAAAGACCAAAACAAAATAATAATTTATTTTAGGAAAATTCAGACATTTTTACTACTTGCAAATTGGGTCCAAATAGATTCCAGTTTCCTCAAGTTTACCCATTATGCAAAGAATCTATCAATCCATTTGAAACAATCACCACTTACAGAGAAGGGATTGTTCGTACTTATTTCCTTCTATCACTCCTCAGATTTTTGTTTACTGTCTGTCCCATCCACGTACATACATGTTTGCACATTAGATTTTTGATCATTGTCTTCTTAGCTATTGCTTTAACAGTGTCTGTAGCTTTAACACACTGGAACTTGAGAGATTTTGCATTCAAATGACTGAAAAATCAGCCCAACATATGAGAAGTTTTGTCTGGTTACATATGGATATAAGTGAACTTGTGGTCTTTGACTTGAAAAAACATAGAGTTGCAAATATAGTTTCCTACACTTAATTGGTCATATCTGTCCAGAAGGTTTTTGATATCCTCTCATTGGAGCCCAAGTAATCTTCAACCCACAAAGGCTGTGATCCACAAATACAGGAGCAATTCCATGGGACATACAATGAGACAAAGGAGAATATGCTTTTTTCCCTTATCAGATCCATTTTGAGGATAATATGATTCTTTGAGATTATAATCTGTACGGTTACATGCCACATTTACTGTTTTGGGGATCCTATTCTTTATGTTAGAACCCTCACATTACAAGAACAGAGGCAAAGCTCAACACAGTTGGAAAAAAACCCACAAAACAAAACAAAAAAACCCAAAAAGATCAAAATGTACGTTCCTGCTGGATTATTCCATTTCAACTGCTCTCTGAGCATCTCTAGTTGTAACCAGTTTTGACAGTCTTTCCCTCATATATAAAGAGATACACATAGTGTGAGAACAAGATGACAACATCTGTTTAGGCTGCTGGTAGTTACTCCTGCAACAATCTAAAGGCATAGCTTGTCAGCTTTCATTTAAAGAGCACAGCAGGTACAGTTTTAAACACAGATAAAAAGCCCCATGTAGGGTTGTACTTCCTTACAGGTAACTCAGACCATGGAAACTTAATATTGAGTTTACACATTAATATAAACAACTCTGAAAGAGAACATAGCAATCTGGTAGTCAACTGACTTTTCACATAGTGTCTGTAGCTCATCTAAGCCTCCACAGGAAACCTCTTCAATTAATTATTGTCTGCTGCCTTTGTTTTTCACTTCAGCGATAATCTGCTTTTCAGTCACTGTGTTCCTTTGGTTGGTGAATTATTTCCTTCAGCATTCTTTGCTGGTCAGGCCTTTGGGAAATAAGTATTTTCATTAATATTTAAATTTTTCCCTTATGGCCATATGTGTTAAGAGAGTAAAACACAGATTTTTCCCTCCCCTATCCCCCAATCCGCAACTTTATTACTCTTTCTTCTTCCTCTTTTCCTCACTTCTCTTCAGATACTTTTACAATGATGCAACAGAGAAATTATTTTAACTTGGTGATTTATCTATGGTGTGAACAGGGAAAAATATAACAATTTTTCCAGCATTAAAGTGTGGGATCATTGTTATTATTATTATTGTTATTAAGTATTATTGTGCCTATTGGATTAGACTACTAAAAGAATAATATTAAAGGTTGTGATTGGTAGACCAGAAACGGGATGAGGAATAACTGGACCTAAACAGCAGGAACATGAAAATCAAAAATGCAGTTATGCATGTTTCTCTTGGCATTCTTGAAACATGATGATTTTAAACTTTCTGTGAAAAAGAATATTTTTTTTAATGACCATTTCATTAAAGATGACAGAATTATGACAAGTTGTACCAGATAAGGAACCTATAACTAAATAACTGTAACAATTTTTACATGACAACCCTTAACTGTGATCTACCCAACTTGAACCTATCAATGTAATGCAAACTTCAGACCTATTAGACAAGTATATTAAAATGCAAAAATAGAGTGCAACAACAGAGAGATGCTCTGAATTAAGTCATGAATGTTGGACACTGACCTTCCTATTTGGATATTCATTGTGTAAATATGTTGGCTTACCTCAGTAGAAGAATTATTAGCCAAACAAGCAAGGGGAAATGTCACTTAATAGCTTCTTAAAAATCTACCTAGAAATCTTGATTATTATCATAAGGAAAGGATTTTGCATATTTTTTTTTTCTTCTATAGTCATTGTTTCTTCAGGGGTACATGGCAAGCACTTCACTGGCCATAATGATAAATGGAATGCATAACAATGTTGTACAGTTATTGAACATCTAAGAATTGAGGACTACAGTTCATACAAACACATTGATATTGCATTTATGGGGCTACCACATAGCATGTGGGATAATGACAAAAGTGATTTGAAGTAAATAAAAGGGAAGAGGATGAAAATGCTATATTTAACAAATATAGGCATATATTCTAATTTCTGCTCTAGATTTAATGAAGGTATGTACTATCCCAAAATGCGGAATCTTAAGAAGGTAGAACAGAATATATAGTCACTTCCTAATATAAAAAAATTACAGCTGAAGATACCACTCAAAAGGACTTAAAAATAATTTCAACAGAACACTATTTATTTTTTTCCCCCAAATATAAATTTGGATCTCACAAAAATCCAACTGGCTTGTTTGAAGCAGTTTCTTGGCTTTATTGGTTATTCAGTGCAAGAAACAAAAATTAGGTTACTCAGAATATACTGTGTTCTATAGATTTCTTTTGCATAATAGCATGAGCTGACAAAGTTTTATAGTCTATGTTTTAAATTAAGGATGGAATGTCTACCATTTGTTGATTTTTTTTTCCCCTGTCCCATTCTTATTTTGGTTTCTCTATAATATATACAGTTTGAGAATACTTTTTTTTTTTTTTTTTTTTTTTAATCCAAAGATTTAATTTTCTGTCATGGCAGTTTTTAAAAAAACAGTGATCTAAAATACAGTTGTTTTGTCTAATATGCAGCAAGCAATTTATCTCACTTCTTTTTCTGTGCAAATAATTAAAAGATGCAGTTTTCAGTTTCCAAATGGTACTACCTGTGGTCCTTTGTTTTCCCCAGAATCTCTGCCAAATTACCTTTGCAATTTGTTTTACTTCTGTGTGATAATTGTAGAAAACTTATTAAAGCACTCACCATTCAGTATGTTTTAATGAATTGCTTTGGCTAGTAGTGACAGAGTGGACACTTTCTCATGATACTGACTCCTAGTAGAATTTGTGAGTACTGAGAGCATGAGTACTAAGGCGATGTTGTCAACACTAATATGCTAGAGGCTTGAACTAGATTCAGTAAAACCATGGTCTTTCTAAACATAATAGCATCTACTATTATTAATGTTTGTTTTCTGGCACTTACAAGAAGTTTAAATGCAACTGCAATGGTTTGTTCCTTTTTTTAATTAAAAAACTTATGAAGTGAAGCCTTTAGCATAGATACCATGATACTGATATCAAAGTGCTTTCTTCCATTATCACTACCTCATTTCCCTTTTCCATCATAAGCATATTTATCCATTTATCTGTACTAACATGAAAAAGATGATTGCTTAAATCCACATCCTCTTTCAAAGCAGTATAACACAAGCCTTTGTCTCTACAGTGACTATACCGCTCAGAGGAAAGGATGTGACTTGTCACCAAAAAAAGAAAAAAAAAATTCTTTGTAATATTTCTTTTTCTTCATTAAAGAAAATCTCAGACTATTTAATGTTCCCTTTCTGTTCAGAAAAGGAATGTGTTCACAGGTAATGAAGAAGGAATAACACCAGTGATAAGTAATTCTGATGTTCTACATTGACTTGGAAAAATAGGAACTGAAGACAGTTAGAAATTGGGCTATTGACACCCATTCACCCATACAATGGAAAGAAAAAGAATAGCATATCCTATGAAGAACAAATACACTTATGTGATTTTAGATAGTGTTCTTAGGAAATACTTTACATTCAGTAAGTAGAGGATGTTGGCCTAAGCTGCAATGAAACTGCTAATACTCCTTACTTGCTGTGGCAAGCCCATGAAATCAATAAATGCAACAAGCTAAGAATCACTGACTAGTTTTCTATAAAAGGCTTGTTATACTCCTGGAAAAAGACAGAGGTCTAACATAAGATCCAATTCAAAGTACTGAAATAAAGCCTTCTAATCAACATCAAAGTCTCTGTCCCTCCCTTCTCAACCTTTACTTCAATCAGGGCTTGGAAGATATGTGTGGAATTGTCACAGACAGTGATTTAGCCTGTCTTCCTTGCTCCCATGAGTATCAGACCGGGTAATGCTCAGGCCATGGAGAATTAGAGGCTTTAGAAAACCAGAAGCTCAGATATTAAAGTTCATCATGAAAAGAGGAAGCAGCTTGGCTAGAAAATTTTAAAAAGAGCTTGTCTGTTGAAAGCTCCCTGATGATATATTTTCATATAAAGTTAACTGTTAGGCCATGATTATTACAGACACTGGTTATACAGAATATAAACAAACTTGATTGAGTTCATGTCCCTGTTTGCTTTGAATAAAGAATTAATTTGCACAGTCCAAAGTATTTTTGACAATACTATTTACAAAATGGCTTAAATTCAATAAAAAATTAAGTTACTATTTGATAAAAGTCATACCATAGAAACTTTTACAATGAAGTATCAGTGGAATTTGCTATAGGACAAATGAAAGAGAAATGATATTAAGTCAATGTAAACAGCAAGGCGTCTTGTAGGACTGATTATCACTCAAAAGGAAGATAATTTATTTTCAAATTTTAATACTTGTTTAAACTATTGCAAAGAAAATCTAATAAAGGACAAGTTTTAGCAGTTAAATAAAACAATTTCTGAGTTGTTTTATGAACACTTAATTTGCTGCTAACAAGGTTAACATTCTGTAGTATAACCTTTCCTTGTCACGTTTCTCCTGGCAAGCAACCAGGACTTTCAATATCTAAATTCATATTTCATAAGGTTGGGGTTTTTGATTTTTTTTTTGTTGTTTATTTGTTTTTGTTTCTTTTGTTGCAGTTTGTTTTTTTTTGTTTTGGTTTGTGTTTGTTTTGTTTTGTGGGGGTTTGTGGTTTTGGTTTATTTTTTTGTTTGGTTGGTCTTTTTTTTTTTTTAATTTCTGATACTAACAAAGCTTTCAAAGACACCAGTAAAGCTCTAGAAAGAGGCATAGAATGCTACTTTACAAAATAATCAAATTGACTATTTTTGAAATAATGGTCAATCACAATTTCTATACTGGTGAAAGAATGTCTTAACTACTGATTTGAAAAACAAATAAAAACTATTTGATTGCAAATGCTGAATAAGTATTTCAAAATGAGTCCAAGAGATTCTGAATTATTCAGATGAATTATACCTGTTTGGAACACTGTGCACAGTGCCCATAAAATAAAAAGTTAATATTATATTAATATTGTATTAAATATAGCTTATTTTCAATAGTATTTGAATATATTTGCACATACATATTTAAAATAGAGGCTTTGGATGTAAGATGCAGAATGTTTCCCTTTCCAACATTTCAGACAATTGACTGCATTTTCATTTTTTTTAATATTACCTTTTTTTTACCGAATCACCCATTAATAAGTATAGCGGAGATTAACAAAGTCACTTGACCAAGAAGGCTGGTTTTATGCTGAATTATTTCAGGGATCTTTCAGTGTTACTTGCTATAGGAGCTAGATCCTCTTAGGCATTATTGCAAATCAGATATAAAATGTCATCAATGTGCTCAGGTGAAGGAGAAGGTGGCAGTATGAGTTCTCAGCTTCTCTAAACCTGCAATAGTGAGGTGCTGCTATTTGGAAACATTTGCTTGAATAAAGCATGGAAAAATTAGAGTACCGTTCAGGCAATCAAGTGACTTGGAATATATCTTGAGGTACTGGGGCCTGAGAAGTAGTAAAACCATGGACTCCTGTGCTACTTGCAGGCACTGAGGCAGCTTCACTGCTGCTCCCACTACTAGGCGTGGTCATGATCTCTGGTGAAAAAATATCTGTTGGAAGAGGCATTTTGAGAAGGAAAGCAGTGAAATTAATTCTGCTGGTTTTTTTCCCCCATCTATTTGCCAATTGGACTGACAGTTTCTAAAATTCAGCTCTCATTTCAGAGAATAAGCAGCTGCTGTGGATAAAGCAGTGTAAAAAGCCTTGCTCTCTCTCTCAGGTATGTGAATGAGTGCTGCAATACAGATTCAATTCAGTAGTGTGACTTCCCAATTTCTTAAAGACTGGACTATATTAACTCCTGGACTGGAGTTAGCATAGATTTGCTTACAAGTACCACAGTTAAGCTGTTTAGTTTCTTGTATGAACTTTATGAACAGCCATTTCTTAAAGTCCCACAAGCTGTCATCACAATAATTTCAAATTTTATTTTAGTTCTGCCAGTATTATTCACGTGTAATAGGAAAAAAAAGAATAAAGAGGAAAATTATGTACAATTTGACACTTTGGAAATGAGGTATATAAGCTCTCTTGTTAGTAAATGAAGAGGAATAGAAGGAAACCTGAAGGAAAATTAATTCAAACCATTTTCGACAGCTATTTTGGAGTGAGATGAGCAGCCTTATTCTTTTTGCTAACTGTGATGGAAACCTGATTGCAGCAGAAGCCTAGACAGCTATTCTAAATTATTCAATTAAGTTTCAAATGGCTAAAGCTGAGTGATAGCAGTCCTCACTTGTTTTTTCAAGTGTATATGAAAGTTTTGACACGCTGTGAAAAACTGAACTGGTCATTTAACTCCTAAGCTCAGTGGTATTGCAAGAAAATCACCCTTCATCTTTGATGGACATTTCTCAGTATTTTGCTTTAATTATTTAGGAAATACATTCAAGTGCTTAATAATAAGTCCTACAGATGCCCTCAGAGAATGGGAGAAGTTCAGGGACAAACAACTATAGAACTGCATGTAATTTCTCTGCATTTCTCTGTGGGTCTTTTCTCTACCAAGCAGCAAGATTAAAGACAATGGTAGGACCAACAAGATACTGCTGTTATTTTGTCTCCTAGCTATACTTGGTAGAACTAAGAAGAGCAGCTCATCTCGGCTTCTCATTTGCAGCAGCCAACTACTGCCAAGAGGAAAGATGATAGCAGTTAAATAAATGTCCTTGATGTCACTTGCATCTAGAATTATATCAGCCAGCATAAATAGGCCTAGCTTAAATCTTCCACTTAATGCAACTGCCAGACTAATGATATTATGCATTTTAATAACACACACCAGCATCTCCACTCATTTCTCTACAAGGATATAAAATCCTGCAGACTGTGTGTACTGCTTTGAAGTAGTGACCACAATCTCTCTGTGAGCCTGTAAATTCTGTGCTCACTTCCAGAGAAATCAGCTCTGGCATAACAGGGTATATTGTGCACCAGGGTGTTCAGTACTGTTCATGAAAAGGATCAATATATTTTCTGTGCCTAAGATGTGAGATCCTACTCACTTGATATGGCAGGTTTGGGGCAGGGTCCCAAAAGTGTGTTAAGGAAAAGTAAGATCCTTCCATACCCTGTTTATCTCCTGCCTATGGGCCTTGTGTGATGCTGTCAGCTTGACAGAAGAGATGTAGAGTGAAAGAGATGTAGAAAATGAGATGTAGAGAAAAAGAAATGTAGAAATTGTAGAAAAAGAGATGTAGAAAAGAGATGTAGAGTGAAAGAGGCCATTTCATGTGTAGAGTGGATGGAAGACACAAAGAGAGGTTAGTGTCCTAAAAGACTGTGCATAAATGATCCATAAGTGCATATGTGGTACTAAGCTTACTTCAATGCCAATCCACAAATTAGAAAAATGACAGTTCCATAAAAAAATCTTGTCTTGGCATCTTCCTCGTGAGTTCTGGGTTAATAACTGCATTAGTCACTGTCACATTAGTCACATTAGTTTAGCCCCCATATTTAGATAACAAGACCAGTTTTAATCAATTATTTTATTTTAAAGTGATATATAATGAAATTAATATAAAAGTTTTAGCTAAAAAAATTCCATCTAATCAAAGAATCCTAGAATCACAAACACATTTAGGTTGGAAATCATTTCAGTTCCCAAAGAAACTGTGGATGCCTCATCCTTTGAAGTGTTCAAGCCAAGGTTGGATGGGGCTCTGAGCAGCCTGGTCTAGTAAATGTGTCTCTGCTCATGGCAGGAGGGTTGGAAGTAGATGATCTTTAAGGTCCCTTCCAACCCAAAACTTTCCATGATTCTGTGATTGCATGAAAAGGCCTTTAAGGTCATTGAGTCCCACCATAAACCTAACGCTGCCAAGTCCACCACTACACCACCCCTAAGGACTATGTCCACATGTCTTCTATATACCACCAAGGATGGCGACTCAATCACTTCCCTGAGCACCCTGTTCCAAACAAAACACTATTCTGCTTTTCAAATATGAGCTGTCTTTCTGTAATTTTCATACTGCTTTTTCAGCAGCAATAAAGCATGTGTTCTCCAGGTTGAGGTGATCTATGTATACGGACCCTTCAACATGGGTACATCACCATATTACAAGAATTTTGCATAAGCACAAAGGTTTTATTGCTTATGTGTTCAAATGAGAGGATTCTCCACAAAAATGAAGCAGGTCAAAAGGATTACATCTTCAGTTCAAGACAGGCTAAATGTTACCTAGGTTTAAGAGACAGAAGTCACTTCAGACACTTTTGGAAACAAGTCTTGACAGTGAGTGTACTTTAAAAACACTGAGTGTATTATAAAAACTCCATAGCTAAATTCAATCTCAAACTATTAAGATGAATTAAAAAATAAAATATCATTTCTTTAATCTAAATGGTTTCAATAGACTTTTTCATTACAATGAATAGTTGCCACATCTCAGGACAGCAAAGACTTTATGTAATATACAGTAGAAAAGATATTACCTTTGGAACTTAGAGTGACAGAAAAAGATGGAGAATTTGAAAATGCATCTGTAAAAGCAAAATTAGTTTGAAGAAGATACTTAAAACAATCAGCTGTTGTTTTGAAACAGTTGGGGTGGTTTAAATGTTTATAATTTGGTTTTTAGCTATTTTCTACTTGAAACTGCAGTGCAGTTTTTAACTGCCATACTGAAGAATATTAATGATGCAACAAATTGACTGGTGCTACAGAGATGTATCTGGGTTTTTTATGAGCGTATTTGATTGCACATGTTTCTTAAGTCTCTAATTACAACCAGTACTAAAAGTGTCTCGATGCTTAAGGATGCATTTTTATATTTAAACATACCTCATTATTATTACTCATATGGCAGACAGTTCACTAAGATATAATGATAGGATATTAAAGTGGATTAGAAATCTCATTATTAAAACACAAGCTTGCCTGAATGGAAAGGAAAAAAAATAAAGTACTCTAAGTGGAATAAGCACCTCTTCATTTTCTTTCACAAATCTCATTTTATTACAACCTAAATGTCAGAGACATAAAGACGTAACTGCTGGCATGATCCCATCAGGGAGCTTTCTATTTGTTATGATACGGTATTCAACATTATTTTCCCACAGATTTTAAATAAAGCCAGTGAACTTTACTAAGGGCTCCAATTTAAACCAAATGTATGTTAGCCTATCTGGAGGTGGATTGTTTATTTTTAAGGAGAAAGATATGACTGCAGTCAAATAACATCTCTTGTATTTTAACTCAGCATTAGGGCAGACACCAATTATAAAATTGTGCTGTCAGGTTACCCCTCTAAGGGCAGTCACACACTTCATGTTTTCAGTGGCAAATTGAATTTGACATTTAATTTGAAGCCCAGGATACCATAATGTAAAACCTTCTGCAGCATTAGTGATAAAGCGTGAGGACAGATATCCTGTCTGTCTCTTTTAAATAGTCCTCTCCATATTACTTTTGCTTTCATTATTTTCTATGGGGATTATTATCCTGATCTTTAAAGGAAAATTCCAGTAAATGTTTATGATCACAGTAACTCACAACTACAACATTTCTTTATAGATTCAAATAAATTATCTACTGTAAAATCTACCCATACATGCGATCTTGGCAACTTGTCATTTCTGAGTTCAGAAACAATTAGAACAATCCTTAACATAACTGTTAGGAGGTGGTGGTGTTGACACTTTCTCGTTTGTTTATTCTTTGGAAGATAATTTTATATTGCACTAGAAAATGTGCTAATAGTAATTGCAAGCCCTTTAGTGATGGGAGATTAATTTCTTACAGAGATTTCTGTGTAAATTAGCAGCCCTTCCTTTAATGCATTTTGGAATTTTGAAATGCAGTTTTTTTGCAGAAGCAGCTGGAATTCTTCCTTGCTAGACAGCATAGACAGTTTTAGGCTCAAAAATTAAGAATGTCACAACCTGAAAGTGCAGAGGCTGGTTTGGTGCAAACGGAATTTAGCCAGGATTCTTGGTTAATCATCACACTGGAGCTTACCATTACATGTCAAAAACAAAAAACAAAAACAAAACCAAAACCAAACAAACGAATGAACAACAATAAAAAACAAACAAAAAAAAACCCACACAAACTTATGATGGTTCCTTGCCACTGTAGGTTTTCATAATAAACAGCTATGAATAAGCTGTGAAATATATACTAGCTCAGAATCAGGCTCAGAGACTCCAGCCATAGAGTACTACATTAACAAATATAAGATCTCTGCCCTATTCAATATTTGTACACAAATATAGTCCATATCAAATAGGAACATATTTCTGGGTAATTATCCAGCCCACACAATGCATGAAGTATCATGTTAATTTTGCATAAACTGTCACCATCTGATCTGCATGAAAGTCTGCAATGATCAAGTTATCTCCAATTTTTTTTCCCCTACCATTTCTACATTATGTGTCAAGTGGATGAAGCGTTTTAGTATTATTTTTGTATTCTTGGCATGCCAAAATGGGCTTTACAGTTATAAAGACCAACTGCTGTAGCACTCCCTGTGGAGTACCCATATTGCCCTAATTATATCAAGCAGCAGTCACAGTTCTGTCAGGAGAAGCAGAAGGATATCTTCTGACGTTTTCTTCATTTTTTGAGTTTTATTTCTGAAATAGTTTCTGAAATAATTTCTTACAGTTTCTGAAATGCTTTCTTAAAATTTTTTTCTGGGGAGAGAACATCCTCCTTAACTAAAAGTCATGAGGCTCTTACTGGTTTCCAGAGAACAATGTCATTGGTTGTGTGGACAGCACTTATTTCCATTGATCTCCAGGGTTTGTTTTTTTCATTCTATGAGAACTTGTCTTGCAAAAAAACTTGCCCCTTTTCTTTAACTAGTGAGTTTCAATTGGTTGTGTTCACTGACAGAGGACAATTTCGTTTTTATTTATTTTCTCTATTGCCATTTATGAAGGCAAAGAATTTAAAATTTACATGCAAGAATCCAAACTATGCACAGCTGACAGCTGAAAGTTTTCACTATGGCACTTTCCTTGCTCTAGAAGATGTTTCACTTTGACAAATTCATATTGTCTATAAAACGCAAACTAGAGAACACCAATTCAGCAAAATGCAAGGAAACATAGTGTATGCACCTTTTGCTGTTATTGTGCTGAAATTCTGCTAGGGCATCACACGTGCTACTGCTGCATCCTGGACAAGTGCTGGCAAATCCCATTAATTACCCAGACAGGGCTTTATCGGGTCAGAGTTTTCAGTCACTTTTTTGACAGGGAGTGAAGTGTTAGACCCATTGCTGCACCTGCTTGAGACGATTCTTTTATTGCGTGCTTGTGGAACTTATGTGGAATGATGCCTGCTTCTATTAAAAGTTCAGCCATTTTCTTCTGAGAGACAGGAATACGTTGGCACAGTCCTGATAAGTCCTTATAAGGTAACCGGGGTGGAATTGAGGTAGGAATTGTATGTGCTTCTCTTTCCTTCCCAATAATTAGTTCAAATCATAAGTGCTTTACAATGCAATTTCTAACCCCTGCTGCAAAAGAGAAATAGCAGGGTGGTTAATAGACAGAATGACACTTGTATGTGACAATGAATGTTGTCTCAGGATGCCTTGTCACCTTCCTGCTCTTCACTACATGTTTCATGCAAAGCAGCAGACAGGGAGGGAAGATGCCAAGAGGACACAGGCTCATCTAAAATAAGCTCTAAACACTAGTCCAATAATGCTTTCCGTTAAATGTGATGTTATACTTTCTATTCTCCTGATCTTGAGGGTTCCCTTAGAATCTAGTTATAGTAGTTTATCCATAAAAATTAACATGTTCTATCTGTGACACTTTGTATTGTGACAGATCTCACCACAAACATATCTGAGTAACTGGAAGGAGAAAATAACCCCTAGCATGTTTACTTCTTTTCTTTCCATTGCCCACGTTCTGTTGGAATATTTTAAAGTTATTCAAACTAAAAGATTGAGGATGTCATTAAATATGATTATGTGGATTACTACTGAAAATGGAGAGGCAGGTATTGTCTGTACTTTGAATACTGTTTTAAAGTGTAAGTAGTGTATTATTTGCAGTCTTTTTGTTTGTATTTATGGGATTCCTTGATCCCATAGAGTAACCTATTAAAAGGACAAGACTTTCTATTAATTAAAGTAACAAATAAATAAAGATAATAAGAATAATTAAAGAATCTGATTTTCAGTTAAACTGATTTAATACTTTAAACCAGTCCTAAACAAGGGCAAAGGGACATTAGAAATATGATCATTATTTCACAGATAATTATAGAGGAAGCAGTCCTGTT
The DNA here is from genome assembly GCA_035583185.1 of Anabacerthia variegaticeps. Classification (NCBI taxonomy): domain Eukaryota; kingdom Metazoa; phylum Chordata; class Aves; order Passeriformes; family Furnariidae; genus Anabacerthia; species Anabacerthia variegaticeps. Next base: position 39,257,071 of record JAWWEW010000001.1, on the reverse strand, counting down.
AGCCTGGCCTAATTCCAACAAACTGAAAGTCTCTAATTGTAGATCCTTCACTTCAGCACTTGAAAGTATATAATAAAGTAAAATCTCCCAGATAAGGAAATTCCAAAACTGAAAAGGTCTGAGAGAATAAAAACCAAATGCATGGCAAAAATCTTAATTATATCATTATTTAAAATTTTCAGTAAATAAGACTTCATAATGCATCCATCAGAAAAAAATCTCTAATTTGAAAATATTGCCACCAGTTTTACCACACCTACATTTACACCTTGTTCTGAAAATTTAACTTGTGGAAGAACAATCAAAACCAATTTGGGTTTCAGCTTTATGCAGATTTCTTCTGACAACTTATTCAATTAATCAGTCTAATAAAATAACTCACTACATTCTGTGTTCTCAAACAAATTGTGGTGAAGGGGGAGTCGGTAGGTTTATATAGCAAGAGGGAGCAGCAGCTGATGAGAAACTTAGAGATTGATTTCTCAGCTTCTCTGAAAAGGCAGATGATGGACATTTCTTCATATTCATCTGCTTTATATCACAAAATTTAGTCTGATTATTATGTTATATGGGGGACAGAGGGGACAAATCTCACCCTACTCCTGACAATTTGAGGGTTCACTAAACATAGCACAGGTGCCACAGCTTCAAGGATGATCATCCAATATTTCCAGCATTTCAGAGCAAGTGGGGAATAAGGAAAACGATACAAATCTATAATCTGAGTTCAGTGAAGGGGGAACATTATGAAGGAAGAACAGTCTAAGGACCAGAGGAGAGCCAATTTACCTTTTCTTACTTACATTTTTTCCACTTACTTACAGATTTGAATTAGCTGGCTTAATTTCAGTCTTTTATTTTAATTTACCACTTTTCCTCAGCTGTTCTCTAACAATGTAAATTTTATGTCACCATCAATGACTGAGGTGAACGAGTAAAAACAGATAATGACCTTCTGCCCCAAAATATCATCTGTTTTCATAGCAAAAGCAGATTAAATATTACAACATTGCCACAAATCCAAAAATAAATCTACTGTGGCTCCTATTCCTATATACACCACTGTAGCATGCCTTATCCCCAGCTGTCCTTGTTTGCCCTTTCCTATTTGCATATAATATACTAGAAAGTTAATCCACTATATGTTGCCCCACTCTTTATTATCTCTGCTTTTTTTGTCTTCCACAAATAGAATTTGGAGAAATGTTTTCTTTCCCCCATATACACTTGTTTTTTATCATTCCCCATTGCCTTCAAGAGTCTTTCAGGAAGAAAAACAATCCAAAAAGACAGAAAGAAATGAAAAAAAGAAGAATAATCCATTCACACTCTCCTTTCTATGAATATTTGTATGAGAGTCTTACTCTCAGATGATCAAGGCACTTTCAGCCAACTTCCCTTGGCTGCTGCTCACTAAGAGCAACTCCAAACAGCCATTGGCAACAGCTTCCAACGTGACAAAATCAATTTTCATTTTGAACAATAATTATTAAATAATTATAAAAACAATAATGCCCTTTTTTAACGTTTGCCTTTCAAACAAGAGGGAGGTGATTTCATTGTTCATACAGTTTTAAGGTTTAGTTTTTTGACAGCATAATGGCAAACGTAAACATAGTATTTGAGATGTTTAATGTAGTGTTACAACAAATACAAGTACATGATATGCCATTTTTACATCTTGGTATATATAGCGTTGTTTAAAATCATGTGAGAATAAGGTTAGAAAATCCACACACCACTAGAGACTTTTGGCACCAGGCTCTCTCTCTCCTATAAGCATTGCAATGCACATCACATTCCCCTGCCTTCCCCTTCTCCTCATGAAGATAAAATCCATGGTTCCTTCACCTTTCACCTTCCACCATTACTTAGCCTTTTAGTTTTCCTAATTCATTATCCTTTAAGTCCAGTTTTCTGGCTGAGACATATCATTGGAGTGGGTCACAACAGTCCCTGTTGGCTGGGTCTGAGCAAGTTAGAAGAATTTGCACACTTACATACAGACATACATTTATGTAGGTACATTCATACATCCATTTAAACCTTACTGTATTGTCTTACACACTGATGGATTTAACTCAGCAAGACTTTTATCAAACCTAAGCATTTCAGTTTAATGTACAGATGTCCTCTTAATATGGCTTTTACAAAATTATTTTGTTCCATAGTGTTAAAAAAGCAAAGTTTTTTGTTTTTCAGATTTACCTAAACAATGGCAAAACTGTTTTGTTTGCTTGTTTGTTTGTTTGTTGGTTTGGTTTTGGTTGTGGTTTTTTTTCTCCACAAAATCAAAAAAAAAATTTTTTTCTTCACAAAATTAATTGATAATAAAGCCACTGATATATTTTTTTGTGCTGTATAGCAAGAACAGTTTTGAGACTTAGAACTCATTTTTAAAAATGAACATGTGATATTTAATTTCTCAAAATTCTATGATAAAAAGATTTCTGGAAATTATTGTATTAAAAAGCAATGCTTATATTTAAGGCAACATATTCTACCTACAATCTTGAACAGTAAAAAATGTTTGTTTATTAAAGAACAGATAGCATTACGTGCAAGTAAAAAATATTTCTCTTCCCCTATGTCCAGTTACTTCAACATTTTACTTTTTTACAGATCAACTTGTCACATAGATATATAAAAAAATATGGGAACCATTAAGACAAGCTTGGGGGTAAATGACATATTTGTGCATTTAGCAGAATATGAGTGCTTTGGCATATGGAATTCCAAAGTAAACAGCAGAAAGAATTTACTATGAAAACACAATCTTAAGAAGCAAGAAAACAAATATGTTTCCTTAAAAGAAAGGAATTAAAACACATTTACTTGACTTTGAATGTTATGTCTCTAGTAGAGTAGAGGTTCAACTGGGCAGTCATGACCACCCACTTGATAAAGTCCTCTGTCGACCTGTTTAGCCTTTTTGAAAACAAATGAGACAGAACGAGTAAAGGAGATTATATGGTTCATCCCGCTTCTTCAGGAGTAATTTTGATTACAAAAGACAGTCCATAGAAAGTGACTGGACATGTTTATCGCTCTTTGGGTATATCCTGTGACAGATGGTATTAATAACATTCAAACACTGTTGCTATTTTCCACCTTTATGGCAATGTTGAGTTCTTTCTCTGAAATACATCAATATTTCTGGTCTTATTTTTCAGTTTTAATAATAAAGACAACTGTTCAAACACAGATTTTCTCTGAGTCCACATTTTTTTGTAGTTGGACTTCCTGGGAGTAAGGGTAGACTATAAATTAAGCGACATGCAGATAGAGAAGTTGAACTTGCACAGAACCCCACAAAAATCTTAGAATCATGTCTTCAACTACTACAAACTTGTGTATGCAAATATACATTTCGTCCCTTTAAAATAAAATGCTTGTTTACCTTGGTAACTTGCTGAGAGAAATGAATCCAACATAATTCAAGTAAAGTTCCCCATTTAAGAGCATCTCCAAAGCAGTATAAAGTAGTTCAAACTGAATAGTTAAAAAATCAGTTTAATTAACTCAGTAAAATGTACAAAGCAGCTCTAATGATTAGTAAAATCAAAGACATATATAGTCTAAATTTAATTGGTGACTATGTGGCCACCTGATCACACTATAGTCAGGTTTTGTGATCAGTGTGATGATCATCAGGGCTCTCACTCAAACTCACACAAGTAACATTAGGGTTTCAAGGTGTTTAGTCTTTCCAGAAGCTGACCTGAGCTTGCTCTTCCTATAATAAAACATGAAGAGACCATAACTACTTAGTGAACTTCTAATTATTTATTTCTCTGTTAGGTTTCAGGCTTTACTGATTCCCCCTGAAGAGTGACTACAAAAATACTGATGTTGTTATAAAATAGGGTTAAAAAATCCCAAATTATGACCTAAATAACTTCACTAAACAATCCAAGTTCCTGTAAAAATCACACAAAGACTCTTGTGTAGTAGAGAAAAAGAAAAGAAAGAAGCAATCAAAAAAAACAAGTGACAGGATAGATGAAATATTTTATTAGGTGCCATCTTCAAAACTGCTCCTTCTTTCTTGCACATCAGATGATTTATTTATTCATGAATTAACTGTCATAATAATCTTGAAGAACATATTGCATTGATTATCTTCACTATGACAAAGTGATGACAAACTGCCATTAAAACATGTTCAAAATTATGAGAGTGAGATATGGGAACTAATTTTTTTTTTTAAACTATCTTAGCTATGCACTCACATCACGATGTCTGAATGTCTTTTCTATTAAGAATACCAAGGCTTTTCTTTTCATTATGTCAAAACAAACTCTTGCTTAAATATAGGCCAGCCTTCTGTAAAAATTATATTTATTTCCTAGAATATATTGTTCCTTTGGCAGGTTGCTAACTTTCCCACTTCTTTCCTACAAACCCTAAGATTGTCTCAATTTTATCAAATATTCCAGCTTTTTATTTGCTCTTGATAGGGAATGTTACAGATAAGCAATAAACCTTACTGGGTTTTTGGCCGGTCTGGACAAATCTTCTCTTTCTTAACCAGAAATAAGTATTATTTGGGCAATTTCTCTCATATATAATTAGCGCTTTCTTAACTCTTAGAAAACTGATACCGATACACATGTCCCTACTTGAAAAGTATTTCATGAACCATGGACTTCAATGTGAACAGCTAAAGACAAACAAATCAAACAAACTGTTAATATAAAATCATTATGTTGGTCTATCTTCTGTTCTTATTAGTAATTTTTTTTTTATTATTTTCTTTTCATAATTGAGAGCAGTCATGAAGTTTTAGAGACAGATTTTCACAGAATTGTAGAATCATAGGATGCGGTGAGTTGGAAGGGACCCATAAGGATCATTGAATCCAACTCCTGGCCCTACACAGAACAACCCCAAGAATCACACCACGTGCCTGAGAGTATCATCCAAACACTTCTTGAACTCTGGCAGGCTTGGTGCTGTGACCACTGCCATAAAGAGCTGTTTCTAACATCTAATCTAAACATTCCCTGACACAACTTCAGGCCACTCCTTCAGGTCCTGTCACTGGCCACCACAGAGAAGAGATCAGTGACTGTGCCTCCTCTTCCCCTTACAAGAAAGTTGTAACTGAGACCCCTCAGTCTCCTCTTCTCCAGGCTGAATGCACCAAGTGCCCTCAGCTCCTCCTCATACGGCTTCCCCTCAAGGCCCTTCACCATCTTCTTTGCCCTCCCTTAGATGGTCTCTGATAGCTTAGCATTTTTCTTATATTGTGTTGCCCAAAACCGCACAATATATTCAAGGTGAGGCTGCCCCAGCGCAGAGCAGAGTGGGACAATCCCCTCCCCTTGAGTGGCTGGTGATGCTTTTCCTGATGCCCCCCAGGACAGGGTTGTCCCTCCTGGCTGCCAGGGCACTGCTGACTCAGATTCAACTTGCCATCAGCCAGGACCTGGGTTTTGTAATCCACGCCACTGTTGTCTTGGATTTTTTCTGCCTGTTAATCCTTCAGCAATAAATTATTAGAACTACAGAGAGATGAAAATCAAGCTAAGTGAGAATGGAATGAGAAACTGAAGAGAACTTGAAAACTACTGAAACTCATGACATGAAACAAAAAATATTGCTAAGCAACTTTAAAGAGGAAACAGTACCAAAATCTAGAGAGGACTGCATCATTGCTATAGTGGGAGATATAAAGCACAGATCAAGAATCTAAACATGCTATTTAATACTTAATTGATGAATCCATTCATAGAACTTAAATTTTGCTCTGAAAGCAAATTATCAGATGAGGATAATTTGCAAAGGCCAAAATGTCTACTGCAATCAAAAATGCCAGCTGTAACCAGAACTAGCTATTTACTGTTATAACTTTGTACCGATAACACATTGGAAAATATCACCTGGAAAGCTGTCTTAAACAGAGAAATTTCTAAATGGATAGCTAAAGTCTTTATAAGTCTTTCAGAAATAATTACAGATCTCATTGTATTACTTAATTGAAGATCTATTCCAAAGGCCTATTAAAGAAACAGGACATACGACAAATTACTACCTTCAATTTGTAACAGGCCTCTGCTGTTTGTTGGTATTTGAACTATGAATGAACAACAGAGAAGGTGAGAAACCAGGCCAGTCACCACCTCAGAGAAAAACAGGTTGTTATTATAACATTCTGGAGGCATTTAATTGCCTTCATTCTGCTGATTATTATGAGACAGAACTGAACAGCCACCTCTATAAAATTACAGAAATTAAGTAGCATTTCAAAGAAGTAGGAATAGATGGATTAACTTTCATGTACCAGCGTTTGTCTGCAGAGAGACTGAAGAAGACAGATAAATTTCTTCTCTCTCCCTAAGTGTTAAAAATGTATAAGTGCTTTTCAGGAAATGGTGCTTTCCTTTTCATAATTAATATGAACACTTATACACATGCACAGGCATGGAAGTATAATTAAGGGATAATAATAACAAAAAGAAGTGTAAAAAGTTTGTAGTGCATTTTCATGACCTTTTTGATCAATCAGAAGATTATTCACAATATTGTCATAACTGTAAAAAGACTTGAATGGCAGAATTCACATATGTGAATCTTCTGCTCTCTTAAAATGAAGATACTCAAGTTTTTCAAATCAAAATGCATTAGAAGCTTTAAAACTATTTTTAAGAGTGATAGAATATGTTGAGTTGGAAGGGACCCACAAGGATCGAGTCCAACTCTAGCTCTGCACAGGCTCAAATTAAAGTTGCAGGAAAAATGAATGTACAGGACAACATTGCACACAGAAGTATCCATGCACCCAGTAAAATAAAAGATGTTGAAGACAGGATGTGTTCTAACCAACATTTTTTCAAGAGAGTTGATTATATTGTCAAAAACCAAGAAAATGGCACTCAAGGCTTAGAAAACAAAGCCAAACCATGGAATTAGGCCATGGGGTTTTGATAAAGAATATACATTTTCATTTAAAGATTTAGCTAATATCAATATGTTCTTTGAATATGATCAATAAGTAAAAAAACAAAAAAAAAAAAAACCAAAAAAAACCAAACTAAA
>JAWWEW010000001.1:39076769-39249930 GCA_035583185.1 Anabacerthia variegaticeps | reverse complement strand
TAATATGGAAACTTCAGTCAGGCTTGAACTGCTGGTAGAACAACAGCAAACTAAACCAAAGCTAAGACAAACAAAAAACTACCAAAACCCACCAAAACCCCCCAACACCCCCCAAAACCCCAAAACAACCAACCAACCAACCAAAATAAAAGGGAATTATAAAATTGCTAAAAAAATTCTACATTCCCCTGGAGGTGCTGTATTATTTTCACTATTAATAAAGAGATAAAGAGCTTATATGAATGACAGTGTAAATAGGATTTTTCTAGTACTTATTTTTGGGCCAATAAGGAGTCCAGCAATACACCAATGAAATTTTTATCAGCAATAGGAAATACCCAGATTATGACAGTGAAAGAAGAGTTGATGAAATACTCAGAGCACTACAGTTCTGTCCAATCTCAGAAAATGTATTGCCAAGACCTGCTTTTTACAATTGAGTACGAGGCATTTAGAAAAAAAAGAAACGTGTGAAAAAATGTTTTATGGATACAGCTGACACAAATATATTACTGACAACTGGCAAAAGAGCTGAATGATATTAAAACTTTGTAGATCTAACTGGAAAAACAACAACAAAATCAGCAAGCTGAATGGTTTTCATGAGAGCTTCTATAGTACAAACAGCCAAAATTCAATGAAATTTAAAGCCAGTTACATCAAATAGCCTGCTGCTGTTAAGAGTCACCTGGGAATGAAATTATTTTTATTTGCATTTAGGTCAATGGTGTTTTCATATCACTTCCCCTTAAACAAAATAAGTTCACAGTTACTGAAAGTTTAAAAAACAAAAAACAAAAAACAAAAAAACAAAAACAAAAACAAAAACTTCAAACAATGAAAACTCTTCAGAATGTCAATCTTGAAGGTTATTCAAAGCAAATACATTGTTTTTACTGAAGTTGGAGACTTTACGTATCTTCTGTCAATTAATCAAAAATAAGAGAATGGTTTGGGTTTGAAGGAACCTTACAGATCATCTATGTTCAAACCCTCTGCTGTGGATAGGGACAGCTGCTACTAGATCAGATTGCTCAGAACACCATCCAGGGCATCCACAGCTTCTCTGGGAAACCTCTTCCAGTGCTTCAGCACGATCACAGTAAAGAATTTCTTCCTCATATCTAATCTAAGACTGGACTTTTTAGTTTAAAGCCAGTTCCCCATGTTCTATCTCTACATGCTCTTGGAAAAAGTCCCTCTCTAGCTTTCCAGTAGCCCCCTTTAGGTACTGGAAGGTGTTATAAGATCTCCCTGGAGCCTTCGCTTCTCCAGGTTGAACAACCCCAGCTCTCAGCCTGTCTTTATAGAAGAGGTGCTCCAACCTTCTGATTATCTCTGTCATCCTCTTCTGAACTCACTACAAGAGGTTCATTTTTTTTCAGTATTATTTGAAATTTGAAAACCCGCAGGGAGAGTGCTAAATAGCTATTTTGTTGTTGCTGATAATTAAATGTTATGGAAAAGAATCACTTCTTTCATATTACTAATATAAATACTCCTTGCCAACAACTGTCAGGAGAAATTGTTAAGAATGTGAGCTGCCAAAAGAGAGTTTGACAGTGCAGAACTTCCTTTTGGACTGAGAGCTAAAAAGATCGGTTGAACAGGAAATTAAAATTAGCTTTTTGAATTTATTTGCAAGCTTATAATAATTTTTTTCTAAAAAAGTGTTTGGAGTAAAATGAAATATTTTGCTATTGCATTCTAAACCAATTTCAGTTTTTATTGTTAGTGGTTATTAAATTATTTTAATTTTTTTATTTAAAACTAGTTATATAAAGACAATTTATGTTCCTTCACACTGTTTTTATGTTGCGCAAAAGTCATATTGTTCCCTGAAAAGGAGTGAATTTCAAATTTCAGGTAGACGGATATCAAAGACATTTCAAGCAAAAAAATGAATTGTCTGAGTCATAAGTTTTATGTCATTCAAGATTATTTCAGCTAAAGGCAGTCATGATTACTCACAGGCCTGGAAATATCGTAGTTTAGTGCTGTGGCCATGAAGGAATTGGAGCCACAGAAAGCTGTAGGGTACAACCGATAAGCACTTTATGTTACAACAATGAGCAGGATGCATGGTAGTATATCAAAAGATTGACCAATGTCAACATAAATCCTCTGTTATGTCCATGTAGTGTAGAAATTTTTCAGACATGGCATATCAAGGTATGCACTAAGTGCATTGCAGACCATGATTAGGGCTTGCAGGTGTGTTTAGTAAAGGAATAACATAACTAGTAATGCACAATAAGATATGGCAATTTATGAGAGAACATATCGATATAGTCCCTAAGTATTAAAGGATGCAAAGAATATAAAGATCAATCATAATTTGTGCCCATGGACTCCAACTGCTACAAGATCCTACTCTGTGTTACATATCACATGAGCAGATATTTTATTTTGCTGCTGTATTGTTTCATTTTGAATAAAAGGAGCTCTGGATTCAACCTCTGAATCTAGATGAATTCAGTCTTTAAAAGAAGTGGAATTTGAACAGGTCTGGATAAATTAGGGGCAGCTAAGTACTGAGTAGCTGTGTCTAAATGTCAGTGCTGGGCACTCAGGGTAGTCGCCCCAGCTTTGGTTTAACTGAATGCTTGTCCTTCCATGGAAATGCCACCAGAATTGCCAGGAGTTGGAACTGGATGATCTTCAAGGTCTCTTCTAAGTCAAGCCATTCTATGATTATTTGAAGTCACAAATAATCTCTATATAAGGGACTTTAGTGACTCTATAATAAAAAAAAAAAACTCATCAGCTGTTGTGTCTAGAACTTATAAGATCCGAAACATCACCCTATGTTGATTTGTATTGATTTATGGATTGATTGATCAAATTTGCTTTTAACTTTTTTTTTAAAAGACAGACAAAGTGTATTTGGAGAAGCTCTGTGACATTGGCTGAGATCTTACTTGTGTTCTACTCCATTCAAACCTTAAAAATCTTCTGAAACATTCTGCATGCCTTGGGAAAAGTCTGAAATTAAATATTATCTTTCTTCCCCCTTTCCTTTTTCTCTTTTCTTGCCGAGAATGATGTATCAGGTTTTCAAGTGGAAGGTGCATTCTGATCCATAGGAGCATTATATTTGTATTTTTTCAAGAAGATATCTATAGAATGATTTGGAATAGCAGTGAAAACAGTTCTGAAGAGTAAATAAAAAGTACCGCTGTTTTTCAACACATTGATTGTTTTTTTCCTATCTCTTTGGGCAGGCATATTAGGCTGTAACGTAATTTGACCCTGGGAGGAATAAAGGGGTAAAATATTCAAAACTTTTACTAGAAGTTTAGTATTGCTGAATTCAATTTGATGAGACACCTTGATCAATTTTTAATTCTTGTGACCAACCAGACAGGCTGCAAATAAATGGCACTTTTTTATTTATTTTGTCTTATAAATGGTCTCAGGGTTCCAGTATAACCTCATGAATTCTGAGTTTAATATATGGCTAGTAATATTGTCTAAAAGCATCCCTGATTCTTCTGATTCTTCTTTAATTCTCCATCTATTTTCTAGAACTCTAGATGGATGAACTTGTAAACCAGGTGGGTCTTGCCTTTCCATTTACTATCATCAGGTCCTCTCCTCTAACTTTCTGAAAAAGAAAAATGTGCATTCACTTTAAATAGCATGAGGTATGTACCCATTTCTAAAACTACATGTTCTACTTTAAGGGAGTGAAACACATAAACTACTATGTTACCAGATGTACATATATTTTGCATTTCAGGTTTCAAAAAGGTGATTCCAAATTACAAAGAATCCAGGAAAAGCTGTTATTCTTGACATTTCCTGTACGTGCAGAGAGTTAAGACAAAGGTATGATGAATCAATAAAGAGGCTGAATGAAATGAAAATATAAAAGACCTTAGAGTCCAATTCTCAGGTCTTTTGTCTAATGCAATTTTAAAAGCTTAAAACAATGGTGCTTTCAAACTAAAACCTTATCTTTCTATAAAGAAATATTTCCATGGTGCTTTTGAAGGACACAGGAAAATGTCACAATGAATGAATGAAGAAATTGATTATTCAAAAAAAAATGACTACTTTTGTCTTGATATTTCAAGCCTTTAATTACTTCTCTTATGGATGGTTGTCTAGCCTGCCAATAATTTTGCATTTGCACTGTGACCCAGTGATACAGACTAGCAAATTAAAGCACTGACAACTGCATAATGTTAAAGCAAGAACTTCATAACTAGGTTTGATCTTGAGTAAATACCCCTGGGTCAAAGCAGTCATCCATTCTGAACTCCGTGGTGATGCTGGTAACTCTTTTGCCTTACTACTATTTCAGGGCTTGTATGAGTGTCTAGCTGTAAGCACTTCAAACAATTACCTTGTTTGAAGGTTACGCTAGTTATTTTCTTTGCTGTAAGGTTTGCTTTTTTCTACCTTTCCATTTTTCTGCATGTACCAGAGAAGTATGAAGATCTTTAGGTTTTGTTAAAAATACTCCCCTTCTGTTTAGACTATAAAAGCTACAGAGATACAATTGATCCATTTCTAAAATGAGACCCAGCCTTACTTTCATCAAACTATATGAAATTGTATTCTTTACCTGCAATTTGCTGTCCAAAACGAGAACTCCCAAAGAAATTGCTTAGATCACACAGAAGTCAAAAAATAGATGTGAGAGACTTCTTCCTGTAGTTTTTGGATCTCTCTACAATTTACAGTTATCAGTTCTCAGTTGCCTTTCTGCAGTAACTCAGGGAAGACTGGAGGTGAGCTAGGGCAAAAAACCAGAGGTGAATACTAATATGAGGCTGTGAAGAAACAGTCGTCTGAAGGATTGCTAATGGCAAACAGTGAAAACTGTTGCAGCAAAATGGCATGGCAATAGGTAGTTCAAGGAAATTCCAGTAAGCAGAAATTCTCTCATGTTTCTTTTTTTTTTTTTCCTTTTTTTTTTTTTTTCCCCCAGGCTCTCAGGCACAGTAAAATCCAAATAGCAACACACGGAGTGATGCAATTTTGTTCGTTGCTTTTCCCTGACTCTGTTCATTGGCACAGGTGTAAAATTTCTGGGTCTTAATCTTGCAGTAAAGATCAGATCTGGTCTTTACCATTCACCCATCAGACTGTGGTAGGAAGTAAATTACTTTGAGTCCTCTGTAACTTTGTTTGGGTTTATAAGTAGTAATATTTTAGGTCTGTTTTAAAAACAAACTACACTTGTCTTAGCAAAGGGCTTTGGAGGGGCCATGGCCATGAAGAAGGCACTCACTCTCATCACTGAGACATGGAAAGCCATTTGGAAAGTTCTGTAAATGACTCACATGGCTTACTGCCTACAGCATCTGCAAGAGCATTGATAACAACAATGCCTAAATTAAACTGGCACTGCTGTATTCAGGAGGTTTTTCTGAGTTGCACATTCAACTCAGTAAGCAGCCTAACAAAGTGGGAGCACAAAATCCTTTCTTCTATACGGGAGGGAACAGAAAACAATATTCCTTCTCATTGACACTGTTCCAAATATTATTAATCGCTTCCAGAAAATAACTTCATGCTTGTGATAGGTTCAATCCACAAAACCCATCTTGCAGTTTATGATTTTGGGAGAGAGAGGGGTACTGGGATAAAAGTTGGTGACACAGCTACAGGAACTCATTCTCTTTCTGTCCTGTTTCTGGAGCTAGGAATCTCTTTTTAAACATGTACACAATGAATGCTCCCCAATATTTATTGATATCTAGTTCCCAGATCTTGCCACTTGCACATAGGAAAGAAAAATAAAAATCTTAGATAAATATACTACACAACCAATTTTAACACTACCCTTTCTTGAGGGTATAAACACATATGATGCTTTCTATTTTTTCAGAAGTCAATATTGAACAATCTATCAAACATGAAGTGAAACTTGCTGCCACGGAAAGTCCTGAAAATGAGCACTGTGCAGCTACATTGGAGAATACAGTTTTTACAGGCATACATGCAGAGGCACACATATTAAACTGAGCTGGTCAAAGCCTTTAAGCCAGAGATCATAAATCCCCAAAACTTGTTACCTCTTAATATGATGTATATATAGTTACTACAGTGGTTTTACTGAGCCATTTCAGTTTGGTCTTTGCCTGACTGCTCCATTTCTTTATCTGTGTTGGGTGGTAATCTTTTTAATGGCCTTAAGGAGTCATACACATATTGAGCATCAGCACTTCATGGGGATGAGTGGTCTGTCAATAATGTACTTGGGTGAGTGCCTGTTAGATGCAAAATTGAGAACAGAAAAATGAGATTATACTTTTCAAAAGCTCCTGTATACTGATAACAGTAAAATTGCCTGATGAGTAATTTTAAATCTTAGACTTCCACATCAGAAACTTATGAAGGATTCGATTCTCAACTTTTTATAGTCTTGAATGTTAAGATTTTCTATGTTTCTCATATCTCCAAATCCTCAAATTTAGGATGGAGAAGTACATAAAACATACCTGTCAAGAAAACCACAAACAAAAAACCCTATCTTTTTCAAGTGTTTTTCAGTCATCAACAAGAAGAATCAATAGTATTTTGGAGCAATACAGCTGTGTGAAACAGCTCACTGCACCTTCTGTAGATCCATTGACTTCTGTTTCAAGCACTAAACTGTCAGACTATTCTAAAACCTAGTGTTCTCTAAGTGACTTCATGGTATTAGAACCTAGGACTCAAGATATAAGAATGTCAGTTTATATTGAAGCAATTTCTTCTCTCGATTAAGCAAATGGTAAACAGTTCAGTGTATTTTCCACTATGACTAGATGATTTATGCAAATGGAAATGATTAAGAGTTACAAAAACTTACTCTTCAGTTGCACTTTACATTCTGGCACAATAGAAATGCAAAAGGGGAACGAAATTACTTTCCTTGCTTAGTTAACCTCTAAGTTTACTGCCCCTTTCCTAATTCCTCTTGGAATTAGCTGCCTTGGAAAATCAGTTAGTGCCACATGTATAAAGTTTCTGTAATATTAAAGCTAAAGAGTAAATCATTGAAACATTTCCAAGAACAGAGAATAATTAAGCAAGCTTTAGAATGGTTAATACTGCACTGCTACTTCTTTCATCTTTAAAGATAAAAGAACTGTTGCTCTTTCACATCTGTCTCCTGCAGACTTCATTTATATTTTTACAAGCTGAAATGAAAGTTGACAGTGCTAAATTTACAAGCATACTTATATATGCATATGGTTGCTCTTCTAAGTGTGACTTTGGCCCTTAAATATCTTTAGGTTTACTAAGAAGTTGATGGTGTTTGAAAATTTTCCTACTAATCAAAAATTATTAAATTATTTCTGAAAGGAATTAAATGTGTATTTTCATGATGAATAAACACAAATCAAGTGGGAAATGAACCTTTTTTTTTTTTCCACCAAAGCATCTTCCTGAAAATTGAAGTAATTTCCTATAATGAAAGATAGGCTGATAGACAAACTCATCAAACATTTGATTATTAATACAGAACAATCACCCACAAAAAATTTCATAATAACCACCTGAAAGAAAATCAAGACTAACATTTTCAGTTACCTGCAAGAAGCAGGTTGTATGTGTTTAATAACTGAAGGAAATAGTCTAATACAAAATTCAGGTTCTATGCAGTGTTTTAGGATTTGTGTTCTTGCTTTGTTGGAATGGGAAATTACTGTTAGGACTACAAAGATTACATCAATCCTGACAGCTTTTGAAATCAAGTGCCTGCCAAAAATGAACTGCACACCTACCTGACAGCTTGTTATTTAAATACTTAAAATTAAGTTCCTTTCCTTACTGTTGCAGAACAGTGCACTATAGAATATATTTTTACTTAAACATAAATGACAACTTTAGAAAATAACGTATACATTCTCCTTAAAGAAGATTCAGAATTTCCTTTAACCACAAACCTAGAACAATGTTATAAGAAGAATCCCAGAAAATGTGTATATTCTTTTACAATCACAATAACATACTCTTCTAAGCTCCATATGTGAGAATAAATGTTAGAACCAAGGATCAATACATTTTTAATTAAGGATTTTGGTCCTATGGTTACAGGATTTTCAGTGTTGAAGAACATACTAAGAGAAAGTTGGGTTCATGTAAGAAAGAAATTTTATGCTGTGCATATGAATAAAATCTTTGAATTTTCTAGTAGGCATTCTCCAAACGAGAACAAAACAAGGCATTGTTATGTATTAAAACAGAAACAATACTTAAGGTAATTCCTGCCTGTTAGACCATAAATACCTCAGAAAGATATATTTTACAGGATTAGATATGAGATCAATTGCGGTTTAACCCCAAAGAGCAGCTAAGCACCATGCAGCTGCTTGCACACTTCCCTGCCCCATATGGTGGCATGGGGAGGAGAATTGCGCAAAAGGTAAAACCCTTAGGCTGAGATTAAGACTAAAAACAGCTAACCATGAAAATAATAATAATAATAATAATAATAATAATAATAATAATAATATATATATATATAATTATGATAATGTATTTAAATGGGAGATAACAAAAAAAGAGATAGAGAAAAAAAATCAAAAACTCACAAGTGATGCATAATGCAATTGCTCACCAACTGCTGACTGATGCCCAGCTGGTTCCCTAGAAGTGATAGGCTCCTACCAGCCAACTCACCCCAGTTTATATCCTGGGCATGACATTCCATGGTATGGAAAATGCCTTTAGCCAATTCGGGTCAGCTGTCCTGGCTATGCTCTCTCCCAGCTTCTTGTGCACCTGCTCACTGGCAGAACATGAGACACTAAAAAGTCCTTGACTTAGGAAAAGCACTGCTCAGCAACAACTAAAACATCAGTGTTATCAATGTTATTTTCATACTAGGGAGAACATTAACTCTATTCCAGCCAAAACCAGGATAGAACACTGTAATAAATTTTTTAAGTTACAGTTATAACTGAAAGTTCAAAATGTATCTTCCTTTTATTGCAGGATAAGAAGTACCTGGTTACTAACATGTGGTAGATTGTCATCTTTCCGTAGCACAGTTTTTCCTTTTAAACATAATATTAGATGCCTCTCAGATATTAAATCCCTTCAAGAACGGGGAAAA
Source organism: Anabacerthia variegaticeps (assembly GCA_035583185.1). Lineage (NCBI taxonomy): Eukaryota > Metazoa > Chordata > Aves > Passeriformes > Furnariidae > Anabacerthia > Anabacerthia variegaticeps. The sequence goes on along the minus strand of JAWWEW010000001.1, from coordinate 39,240,869 downwards.
AAAATTACTCTCCTTTCAGATAAATAAAATTATTATTAGAATAAAAGAAAATAATATTATAGCACCTGATAACAAAGAAGGTATTGATACAGGCACTACCTGAGAGCTTTGTAGTGCTTTGTAATGAAATTACTTTTTTATCAATATAATTGAAACTGTGATTATTATTATTAAACCTAAGACATTATTACTGTCCTAAAGTAAAAGTGTTCAATGCCTAACAAATTTCTTGAGATCTGTGGTAGAAGCATAAACTAAGGAAATATGTCTTCAGTAGACACTTGTCAAGCATCAGTCTAGAAACACAGATTACTTCTTCGGCATGAAATATGACTATACAGACAAGTGATGATAAATAAGAATTTAGTCTATGTCAAACAGAAAGTCATCATGAAGTTACAGCTTCTAGGCTAAAGTCTATTCATGAGTTTATGTTTATCTAAAAGTACCCACAGATATACTACAAGTGGGACTACAATGACATCTACAAGTTAATATCGGAGTAGGTATTTCTGTTTTTCTGGTAGTATAACTAGGCAGGTAAATACAGTGTGGATTGTTCTGTGGAGCATAAATTATTATGTGGGAAAACTATGAATGAGCTCCCAGCTCTGCAGGTTATTGTACTGGTATTATATTTATTATATTAGTCTAGTTTTAAAGTTTTCATTTCAAAAGTTTTCTCACTACAGATGTTGGAGAGACATTTATAAAACTCTGCAATATCTTTATGAAACACATCATAGCTAGGAAAAACAGTTATTGAAATTGTAAACTTAGTTCTCTGAGTCACTAAACACAGGAATATAAACATGAAAACTGTTAATAATTTTCTCTTCTAGTGTATCTGACAGACATACTATATAACATGAACTAGTTCCTCCTCAGAAAAGCCATGCCACATGTGTCTCCACATCCAGATGTTAAGTGTCTTTAAAAGCCAGATGTTAGAACTTGTTGCTTCCCTCACAAACCTATTTTTTACATTGCACATCATATTATGCTATCAATATAAACATGTGTCACGATGAAGTTTATGTGCTGATGCAGAGCCTTGGAAAAGAAAGAAACATAAGACAAGATCAATATCAAGACAGAATCAATACCAAATCAAAATCAATAAAACAAATTAGATCTGCAGTTTTGTTCTTCTTATTCTTGTTTATATTTACTTACCAAGGCCTCAGCATTTTTTTACTGTAAATTAGGTTTTTGCAGTTCCTCCAGTGTCCTACGTGAAGTGTTCCAGAAACCAGATCTAACTGTACATGAGCACACAAGTCTTGCTTCTTCACTTATGAGAAAAAAAGTAAATAAGTAAAAGTAAATAAATATTACATACTTATAGTGCATAATCTAAAATTAATTATTAGTCCATAACTTGTGGGACTGTGTTTCTCCTAGCAAGGATTTACTGAAGCATGTGTCAAAAGGGATCTCTTGCTGAGAGATCACTGCACCATATATGCTACCAGGCACCTGGTGATTTTGTATTGGTGAGACTAGAGAAAGTCTTGTGCTATGGATTGGAACTAAATGCCTTTGAATTTAGCTCATATGAACTTGGTGCATTGGTGTTCAAGCAATGCACTGCAGTTTTTGAAATAGTATCCTCATGGGGTGGGCAGCAATATACAGTGATGGATACCCGTATTTCAGAATGCTACCCATACTGGGTTTACACGGCAAGGGATTTGAGGGGGAGAGGACCTGCCGGGGTGGCTTCTGTGAGAAGATGCCAGATGCTGTCTGCATATTTAACAGAGCGTGATCAGACACCTCCAAGACAGACACAGAGCTGCCCAAAGCTGAGTCCATCAGTGACGCTGTTGGCACCCCATGATAACATATTTGAAAAAATGTAAAAAAAGCTATGCAACAGCATCTGTGAGAGAGGAGTGAGAATATGTGAGAAAAACAGACCTGCAGATCCCAAGGTCAGTGCAGAAGGAGGTGCTCCAGGTGCAGGAGCAGAGATTGCCCTGCAGCCCATGGTGCAGCCCATGGTGAGGCAGCTGTGCCCCTGCAGCCTATGGAGGTCAGTGGGGAGCAGAGATCCACCTGCAGCCCCTGGAGTACCCCATACTAGAGCAGGTGGATGCCCACAAGAGTTTGTGAGCCCATGGGAAGCCTGCACTGGAGCAGGCTTATGGCAGGACCTGTGGGTGGTGGAGACAGGAGCAGGTTTACTGGCAGGAGTTGTGAACCCACGGGGGAACCTACATTGGAGCAGCCTCTTCTGAAAGATTGCATCCGGTGGAAGGGACCCACAGTGCAGCGTTTCATGAAGAACTGCAGCCCATGGGAAAGGCTCACATTCAAGAAGTTCATGAATGACTATTTCCGCTGGAGCAGGGGGAAGGTGTGAGGTGGAGGGAGCGGTGGACACAGCATGTGACTGACCATACTGTCCACAACAGCCATTCCCTGTCTACTTGTGTCAGTTGGGAGGGGAGGAGATAGAAGAATGAGGAGCAAAGTTAAGTCTGGGAAGAGGGAAGGGGCAGGGTGAAAGTTTAAATTTGTTCTTCTCTCTCATCATCCTTTTCTCTTATTAATTAACAATAAAATAACTTTCCCCGCATTGAATTTGTCTTGCCTATGAGAGGAATTGGTAAGTGATCTCCTTCTCCTTATCTCAAGATTTTGATTTTAATTTTATTGTCTCCCACATACCTTGTTGAGAACAAGAAATGATAGTGTGGCTTTAATGGACATCGGTGGCCAGCCAAAGTAATTCACCACACCAGCAAATTAAATGTATATGAAAATAAATACGAATCCTACGGGGAAAAAAAAATAAAATTGCTCCTCCACTAAGAGTACAACAGGATTTTTCCTGTGAAAGATATTTGCTTTAAATGAAAAATAAATAAGAAAAAAAGATCCAAGCACAGCTGAAGAATGAAGACAAAACTAAGGCAGAAATTCATGGACAACAAAAACTAAAAATTATGCATTTTTGTATCATCCAAAAGCATCCTGTTTTTCTCAATGAGAATCACCAGTGGGAGCTTAAGGAGGCCATAAGATCAAGGCATGAAAAGAGTGGTCTGTAACCCAGTGTGAGCAACTAAGGTAATGCTGGTCTTCTGCAAGCAACAAATAGTACTAACGTTTCTAAGCAACACACTAGATGACTAAAGAGAATCTATAAAACATTTTACTTGAAAATGTAAAAAGGTGAAAATGAGAATTGATGACAGAATATATCACAAGTAAAAGACTATTCAAATGTAAAGAAAATTAATTAATCTCTACTGATCTCTGGAGTAAGTGCTCTTTACAAGCTTGTTCCTGTAGCAGTAATTGATCCTTTCTAGATGTAACTTTCTGGGTACTTATTCTATATTGTAGACATCCCTAGTATCAATGGCAGTTCCCATATTTTGATTTCGAAATACATATAAGATTTCACTACTACAAAATGCACTTGTTTTAATGTGTGGGAAGCATAAATGCCTAGGGGAAAAAAAAAAAAAAAGAAAAAAAAAAGAGAAATTTTTGCTTTTCTCCTGATGTACCAAAATAAAAAGAAGGGGAAAAAAAAAAAATTAGTTCGCAAACATGAATCATCAGAATTTCTGGCATGACTTTTCAGCTAAAATTAATTCTATTAAAACCCAACCAAACAAAACCAACCAAACAAACAAAAAAAACCCAAACAGAAAACCCAAACCCAAATTCCCCACATCTAGGGTCTATGTTAAAAATAGAGATAGAGATAGTTTCTAGAGATAGCCCAGCTCATGTTTTCAGTCTAATCCCCTCCAAAAATTATACATAGGTTTAGCTTACTTTTCACAGTCAGATTTAACTTGCAAACACATTTTGTTAATGTAGCTGGAATAGCCTTTATGTGTAGGAGACATGTACTTTACAGTAGCAATGTGCCTGTGAAGCTTGAAAACTTGAAAATTGTTACTGTGTTACTGGCTACATGGACGAGAAAATAAACTTGTTAGATCTTACTCTGAAGTGACCCATTCCCCACTTCCAGTGATGTGCTTTGAGGCCACAAAGTGCCAAATTTTCCCTCATAAGAATGATGATTATTCACTAAAATAAATCAATCCCAAAAGCCAACAAAATAAACCGGTATAAATTTCTCCTACTATCTCCTTGGTCTGCTCAGTACCTTCAAAATTTTTAGCACCTCTACTATTAGTTTACCAGGACCTGATTTTCAGACAGAAGTAAGATCTGACAGAAGTAAGAACTGACTTCTCTTGAGTGTTTTTACATTTACTTGAAGTGTATCTATTCCATCAACACCTCTACAAAGCTGTCATCTCCTCTCAGAACCCTCCCTTAATACTTAGTATCTTTTTCATATGCACGTGCATCTCAAAATTGTGTGCCTTTTCCAAATTTTTTACTAATTTCTATTCTGACTGGGTATAAAAAAATTTCAAGATCTATTCTCATTCAGCAGTTTTACCATCTTTGTTACTCTTTCTTCAGAGTTATCTCATTCACACCTCAGAGGCTCAAAATCTATACAGCTATATGTAAAGTTACAGAAGTCTTCTCCAGGCTTAACTATAGGGTAAGCTTCAGTCCCACATTCATCTGCAATCTTAATTTCCCAACTGAAGGCACTGGAACCTCATAACTATCAGCAGAGTAATGACATCTCTCCATCTGCCCTTAAACAGAAGGAAAACTGTCCTTGACATGAACCTATTGCAAGCTTTATATATCTCACCTTTTGAAGTTCTCTTCCAGTTAATTTACACTAGGTTTGTCAATGGATTGTTCTCTTTCTGATAATGCCTGTATCAATACCTAAATATATCACTAAATATTGTCTTTTTGTTTTTTTCTTCAAAAAGTGTTACTCAGTTTCCCTGGGAAAAATAAGTTCTTTTAACTGACAAATGATAAAGTATCTTTCTTTAGAAAACAAAAACAAAACCAACCAACTGAAACCCAACCAACCAAAAAAAAAAAAAAGTAATAAATTGCATATTCTTTTTCCTCTTACCTCTAGGCTTCCACACCCACACTTACTTTCCTCCAAAGCAAGAGTGCTGAACACAGTTAATTTTTTCCTTCTATCTCTAGTGTTTTTGGACAGTATGCCTACTGTCAGCTTCATAATATTGCCAAACTCAGTCCCTACTTTCACCACGACTTTGTTGGTTTTCTTATTGTTTCCTACTGTTGTGCTGCAGTCCCCGCATCATTTATGATTTCTGTATAGCCCTGCGTCAGGGAACAACAAAATGATACAGCCTGATTATTATTCTACTCCAAGGCAGTATCAACCTTGAAAGAAATGAGGCAAAAGGAAAGGAAATAGATACTTAAGGAATAGTTAAATGACAACTAAAGAAGAATGCATGAACGAAAAAATAAATTAAAACTTCTAAATAAAAACCTTGAGGTAAGGAACTGTTTATTATTATTATTGACTGAGTATAATATGCAAGCTAAATATCATGAAAATGAGATTTCAGAATGTCATCTGACTCCATTGTTTTTAAAAGATATTTGGAAATGACAAGTTTCTACAACTAGATATAAGACACTCCATTTATCTTCTTATGTTTATATTCATGACTATGAGGCAAACCAATTTAGGAAAGACGTGAGTAAAATGGATTTCATCATAATCTTAAGGAGTTCTGAATCAAGTCATTCTTTTAGGAAGGTACTTAGGAAACCTGATGGGTTGCTCTTAAACATATTTAAAGAGCAATCAAGCAGCAAGGAACTATTTCAGTCCAATTTGAAGAAGGTATGCAATTTTTCCATTACTATCAATATATAAATTTATATTTAAGGGATAGAACTCTTCTGTTGACTCTCTAGGTTAGCTATATTTCAGCAAAGAGCAACTGCTATTTAAAATGATGTCTTCAGACATCCTGTTGAGAAAGGGCACTCCTGCATATCAGGGTTTCAGAGAAAGTCAGAGTCTTGCAAGGAGGAACAGTCCCAGGACTGTTCAAAGCACAGTCATCCAGTGCTAACCAAAAGGGAATACTGAGCAGAGACATATCTTTGAATTCTCATTTTGCTGTATATTCATTCCTGACACTCAAAGTTATGTCTCTGTCCATGCACATTGGGGATACTGAATAATTTCCTAGTGAAAGAATTCTAAGGAGAAACCCCCCAAATCTCACTCTGCTTAAAAGCATCTAGGTGTGAAAGTGTCGAAGTCATGTTTCCTAAAATGCCAAAATACAAAATAACACACATTATTCTTATTCCCCATGCTGATGCCAGTTTTGAAACACAAAATTATCACACTGGACAGAAAGAAAATGGGAAGAATTGATCTCTTCCACCATTGACACACCTGCATTCTAGTTCCTTGTCTATGAACTGTTTCAGGGTTGAAGTCACTGCATGTTTGATACAAAAATGTTGCAGTATTCTGTAGTGGTGCAACGGGGAATTAAGTTTTCTCACTGGCAAAAGATATAGCCAAAGAGATCCTGTTCAGCTCTGTGCTTAATTTCAGAAGGAGAGCATACCAAGATGCTAACAGGGTAATGATCAATCCTGAGTTGCAATGAAAGACAGTTGTCTGAAGAGAAAGAATGAAAATTGCAGCTTAAAAACCAACAAAAAAAGTCCATGTATTTAACAGATGTCACTACAGCCTTGAAGGCTGTTTTGAAAAGGATTGCGGTGATGAGCTTTGGAATGTTTGATGCATACATAGCATTGGTCTTTGACAATTTTTTAGGTCACAACAGTAATTTCTTATTTTCTATTAAAACAGAATTTTCTACAGAAATTGAAAAGTAAATGCTAAAGGAACATAAAAGTTCAGCATGTGATGCCTTTTCATTTCAAATAGCCTTTCTGACCTGCTCTTGAAATAAGCAACTAAATTGTTGATTAAATCCTAGAAGCCCACATTACAGCAGGCAGTCTGTTCTTTCACTAGAGATCATTCTGCTTTTTCACCCCTCTCTCAGATTATATAGCTAAAATAGACTTTTCTAAGGATAAATTTGCTTTTGTGAATTTCCAATACCAATCCAAATATTTCTATAATTCCTTTTTTATATTTTTACATCTTTTCACGAAAGCAATGGTCTGAATTGCGCTCTTTTATTCTAACATTCCTTAAAAAAAAACAGTTATGCTATATGCATTCTAACATTTGATATGGTAGAACATTAATTTCACATTGTACTATTGCAAAAATGAAAACTATCCATGCTGCACTTTTTAGCATGTATCTTTTGCAAAATTATATGTAAGTACTCTGTAAAAATTCAGTCAGTTTTGTTCTATTACCTTTTGTAAAAACTAAACTACATCAATTTGTATTCAGATTTAGTCCAACTGACAAAAAATTTTTTGTGCCATGAATAATTGGATATTGGAATATCTTTGGATAGAGAGGATTGGGGTTGTTTGTTTGCTGGTTTTGTGCTGGATTTTTCCCCCTTTGTTTTTTGGGTTTTTTTTGTGAAGAAATACAATTACTTTTTATTCTATACTATAAACAACAGTAAATGGATTGGAGATAGAAAAGTTTTCACATTGTCCTTATACACCCTCTTTTAGATGCAATAACATTTTTAGCCCCTTTTTTTTTCTTATAAAAATAAAAATATTTTTATTTTAAAAGGAATGGCATTGGCTTCCTACACAGTCTCATTTACTGGTTTGATTTCTGACTTCAAGTCTTGTTTTTGCTATCTGTTTCAGGCTCATGCAAGACTCTGTCATTCTCAAAGGGTCTGTCCTGTGACCCATTGATCTTAGTTTTCCCTTTTGCTCTGACTTCCATGCATTGGATCACTATGTTGTCCCTTTGTAGAGACAGAAGGCTGTGTGACCCAAACATAGAAATCAGCAGCAGAGAAGGAGAGCCTAGTGTATAAAAAGGATTCTTACTCCTGCTGTGGAATTTTGTAGTTGGTAAAATACTTCTTCCTGTCCTCAGAGCTTTACTGCACTTTTGCTAGCTCACAAGGTGATAAACCTCTTTTCTCTGAAAATCTGTCCCTCAACCATCATTGCTCAAAAACTATGGCTCTTCCTTGTCCACCATTCTGGAATGCTACTTTACAAGGCATACTTTTTCATGATAAAGTTAATCCCTGTAGACAAGAATAAATTTGTACACTGGATCATACAGGAGCAGCCAGGGAGTTCTCTTGGCACAGAGGCCAAATTCAGCCAAGAGCCTCATAACACTATCTCCACCTGCCAGTGTGTGGAAAGTCCTGGTGAAGGAATAAAGACTCAATTTGGTCATAGGAGAACAGGTACTGGACATCTACATGGTACCATAACCCAGTGAGATAAGAAAATTTATCACTACAGGTCAGAGCAGCCTCTCCCAGGCACCAATATTTTGCTTTTCCTAGTCTCTACCTAATTTTCTTTCAACTGTCTCTGTAACTTACAGCTCCCTTTTATCTCTACAATTTTTCCTCTAGTCTTTCTCCACATCTTTTCCTCTAATTGTTGTCTCAGGGTACCTTCTATTATCCTAAAATACCATCTATCACCCTAATACCTAAAGAGGCTTCTTTAGCTTTGCTGTATTGTATTTATTGTCAGCTGATATCCAGACATATCAAGGCTATAAATATTTTCCTTACTATTTTTCAAATTCAGTCTCCAAATGGCATAATTAATATACCATGCTCCTTATTACAACAAAAATGTTTGGTTTCTTAGATATGTTGGAGTTATACTTCATGGAAAATATACTTACTTCCACTTCACAGGCATTCATTGGTATTTGTTTACTCATCAGCAAGTTGCCAAAACTGTTTGTGGATGCTTTGAGAGAAGGTTCATAATGTACTTTTGTATATCCAAAGTCAATATTGTCACTGACAGTATTTCATTAGCAAGTTCTTCCAAGACAATAATTTGATTTGATTAATTATGAAGGCTGAGAATTTTAGGAACCCCCTGGTAAACAGTAGCACTCAGTGGGAATAACAGTGACTTGCAACGAGGGGAGGAGACTGCCTAGGAGACAATGCTTATTATCAAGTCTGTTGGTAATAAACACGGCTAATAATTCTAAAACAAATACTTCCTGAAAAATTTCAATTCCTTGCATCTCCTCTCAGTTTTTGTAATGAGTCTCCTAGTTTATATCTTGTTAGGATAAAGAGGGCATTACTTTCCCATTAAATTTCACTCAGGCTACTCTGACAAGCACCAGGAGTGCTGGTCCTGAAAGACTGAAGAAAACGACTGCTAGGTCACTCTTGGAGTTTCATGTGCTTGACCCAGGCTGTCAGGACAGATAAAAATAGCAACCCTCCATCAGAGTGAAGCCACAAAGCTTCAGAGAATTTCTTCTGCTTTGGGAAATATTAATAAGATAGACACCTACCAAACTTTGATGAAAACAGTTCTTGCTTAAAGATGTGAAGGGTAGTAATAGATATTCATATGTCATCCACATATATCTGTGTAAGAAAATATCTCATTAACCTTATTTAAAAATCAGACGTCTTGTCCTTGATGCAATTATAAAATAACTAGAAGTATTAATAAAAAGGGAAATTTTTCACTAAAGTGAAGATGTACCCTGTGGTCAGTCTAAAGACAGCACACAGCAGGGGCTAGTCCTTCCCTTTCAAAGGATGATGGAGGGTTCAGCTGATATGAAAGGAAGAGTCTTGCTATTAAAATAGCATAACTGCAGTATCCAGTGATATTATTGTTCTAATCCTTCAATTTTTATGAATCTGTTAACTAAAATAAAGCTTGCAATATGCACTGAATACAGGGCTACCTATTTTAAGTTACATCCAAGTTGTCAAGAAGAGAATATATATGCAAACTGGAAGGAATTAGTAATTCAAATAAAAGAATTTAATCAGAAGTTGCCCTTAATCTTGTGATTTCTCTTAAAATCACCTTTCAAATCTGATACAGATTTATAGACACATTTATAGAACAGATTCAGACTAGGTTACAGCTTTAGAGTCTTCAGTAAAAAAATGAGAGAACTTGGTGAAATGTATTGAGAAGCCCCCCCCTAAAAAATAACAGGCTTTACAATATTCTTGAAAAAGTTCTGCAGAAAGATTACAAGTTCTCCATTTGGTTTTCTGTGTTCAGCATTACCAACAGACTAGGAAGTTTAAAGATAAACAGAATATCTATTCCTATTTTTTTATAGAATATTTATACATGTCAGCTACTGTTTGTGTACTGGTTTAAAACTAAATTTTAGACAAGACCTGTGTTTATAATCTAATTTTGAGTTGGCAAAAGCAGATGAGATTTAGTGATTACAACTGCAAGACAATGCCTGCTTTAAAAGTACAGCTTTACTTACTCATATAGAATGCCAGTTCCTAAATGAACAATTAAAGAAAGAGACCTGGAAGTAATTTGGCAAAATCAAGAAAAATGCCTTCTCTATATAGAGCAAATGTCTCAAAAAGGACCTGAAATTTAATTTCTGAAAATGACTAGGTATTGTTATCCCTATCTTCTCCCTTTTTTTTTATCTCTTTTTTTTTTTTTTTTTTTTTTTTTTTAAGGACTAGGTAATATTATTGCAATTGAATTTTACTCTCCTGTCAAAGTTTGAAGTTGCATTTTTATTCCTTTCTCCGTTTTTTTATTACAGAAATCACATGACTGTTACTCCATGCATCAATGTCTCAATACTGAAAATACAACCACTCCTGGTTCACAGTGCAATCACAGAATTTTTAAGTTAGAAAAGACCTCTATGAACATTAGGTCCAACCATCAATCCAGGACTGCCGTATTCACCATTAAACCATGTCCCCAAGTGCCACATCCACACATTTTCTGAACACTTCCAGGGATGATGACTTTATTACCTCCCCAGGAAGCCTGTTCCAATGCCAGACCACTCTGAAGAATTTTTTTCCTAATACGCAATCTAAACATCCTCTTGCACAACTTCAGCTGTTTCCTCTTGTCCTGTCACTTGTTACTTGGGAGAAGAGGCTGACCTCACTACAGCCTCCTTTTAGGTAGTTGTGGAGAGCAGTAAATTCTCCCCTGAGCCTCCTTTTCTCTAGGTTAGACACCCCCAGCTCCCTCAGCCACTCCTCATGACACTTGCAATCCTGACCCTTCCCCAGCTCCATTACCCTTCTCTGGAAATGCTCCAGCATCTCAATGTCCTTGCAGTCAGGGGCCCAAAACTGAACACAGGATTCAAGGTGTGACCTCCCCAGTGCTGAGTACAGGAGGAAATTTTACCTTATCTCATGTTGTTGCTTATTCTTAGGACAAATGCCTGACAGACAGCCATCTGGTCTGTACCTTTTCCCCCCACAATGCTCCTCAAACTTCTTAAAAAATCATTACTGAAAACATGATGACAGATTATTCCTGGGGTCAAAAGGACTCAGTCATTCCTCCTGCTGAGGTTGTCTGGCTCCTGAATGGTTGTCTGCCTTCACCAGTCTCTGTGCCTTGTATTATTCTCAACTTTCTGCCTCCATTAAATTATCTTATTATTCTGACTTACACTAGGTATTATCTTCAGTACTGCTAATTGCTAGCAGTGTGAATATGGACAATTATTTCCCTCCACAAAAAAAATTAAATGCAATAAATTCAAGTTTTCTAATAGCTACCTTTGTACCAAATGAATCCTTTGTAGTAGTAACTTTTACAAGAATGTTAGATAGAAATTAATTTCAGCAAACTGATTTTCCTTTCTCCTCCTTAGTATATTGACTAATCTAGAACATCAGATATTTTGGTTATTAATACATCTTACTTTCTGACTGCTGCCTTTCTTAATGAACTGTCAAGTCACCTGTTCTGCCTGTAGTCATGATTTACTAACCATAACTGATAATTATGTTCTATGACACAAATTTGTCTAAGTTGGATGCCATTTCCATGTAACAATTTTACCAGTGTGACTCTTATGCTATTGGTGGACCAACAAATATTTCAATAGTTTAAAATAAATTTTTTAATCCATTCAAAAATTCTGCATTTCAATTAAAAAAAAATTAAAAAAACCCAAACTCCCACCAAACCCCAACCTTTTTCTTTAACCATATACAAACATATTCTAGGCTGAGTTTTTCTGCTACAAAATCTCTGCAACCATATTGCATAAACTTTTAGAGAAGAAAACAAATATCAAGGAATCAGATATGTATTGCAACTAGGAATGTAATGGAAGCCTCTTGACTCTTGAACAGTAATCTTAGTCATAAACAACAGCAACTGAGATCTCATATTGTAGCAGACATTTTTTGATTTTTTTTTTTTTCTGTACAAGAGCAGCCTCTATATGGTTAAAAGTAGGATGTGATAATAAATCCTGTTCTTAAATTCTTTCAAATAACTTAAAATGTTTTGTTTCACTTTTGACATGTGTAGTATTTGATATTGATACATGATTTGAATACTTTATATTCTTATTATAATTATAAACTTACTTCTCTACATTTCATTTGCATTCTATAAGTTTTAGCCAATACTACAGCTAAATCCATGAAGGAGAGACACAACAGTTCTTTCTGATGGGTCAAATACAGTGTATGAACCAGAGACTATAAATGTGTGTACGTTTGTACATGTGCAGGTGTGTGGGCGTGAGTGAGAGAGAGGGAATGTGGTGGTGAAATGCAGAAGTATTAACTAAGAGTCATGGCAAGTGTTCAACCTTCAGTTGTTCTAAGCTTACACTACTTAGAAAAAACTTAGCTCCATGCACTGTGAACATAATATTTCACAGATGGTTTCATTTAAAACTTTGAAAATATATTGTTGATAATTAAAAGCTGTCCTAACTTTATTCTTATTTTGGGTGTTAAGTGCTTTCACAAGTACTTAATGATTTCTCTAATGGTATTGTCAACCAAAAGTAAAAGTCTTATTTAGATAGGACTTATTTTACCTTTCTAACATGTAGAGTTCACCAAAAAAGAGATTGACTCACAAATATTAGACTAACAGTATTTTTTCCCTAGCTTTGAATATATTTTACATAAAGTCAACATAGACTATGGAAGAAAAAATGAATTACGATGTATCCTCACACTGATGACATAGCAAAAAAGCTATTACATCTGCCAACAGTTTTTCTCTTATAGAAATACTAGCACTTCCTAATCTCAGCACTTTGATCAACAGGAAGATAGCCTCAGCATCCTTCCATAGTGTTATAAAAACCTGCAAATGACCAGCAACTGTAGCAAAATAATTTCCACAAAATAAATATAAATGATATCTGCTGCTCAGAATAGTTTAGTCTTACAGCTGGAATTTGAAAGGCATATTCTAAGCAAAAATGCTGCTGAGATAGCATTTTCTTCGAGGCTTGTGGGACATTAAAAGTCTATCAATGACATGCATCATCACTTCAAATGAACTGTGGAATCCAATAAAATAAGTGTGCAGATTCCACATACTTGGAAGTGGGCACAAAAAAAATTTAATTTCTCATGATTTCATGCAATGGATTTCTCATTATGATGCCATTTTTGGCACTTCTGAAATTGAAAATTCAATAAGTAAATAGGCTAAAACTTAAAATAGCTTGGTAGGAGGGGAACATGGCTTAGGAGGACTGAGGTTTATGCCTGACATATTATTTGAACAATGAAGGTCTGTTTCAGTGGTAGAAGTACTGTCACAGCCTGTGAAGCTTAGCCAAGACGCAGAACCTGTGCAAATGTAGAAAAAAGGATGTAGGGCAAAATCAAAGAATCTTGACCAACGTCCTCTTGTAGGGGCAGTTTTACTGGCCTAAAGTGAATGTCCTGCCTAATGCCAGAAGCTTTTGGTCTTTTAAAGGACAACTGCAGATTCTGTTCTAGTAACCACACAAACTCCATAATTTTGTTACCAGTTTAATTTAATGTATCAGAATGCAAACTGAAAATTCTAGAACATGTTTCCTTTTCATCACCTCTTCCACAAGGGCAGTAAACTTTGCTATGTCAAAGGCAGGAAAGCTAGAGAGAGACATGTCACATCAGCCCTGCAAGATTCACCAGAGGACATGTATCAAAACGCAAAGCATTTGGTATTTTAGGGGTGGCCAGCACTGATAAGGAGAAAGAATAGAAATAATTTTTTAATCTGCTTAGCAAAGATGGCAAATAATGTACACTGTTTTCTGGTTGACCAAGATACAGACCAATATGTTGGTACATCTGAAAATAAAAGCCTAAAACAAAAGTCTCTTTGAAGTCTGAGAAATGATTACATTTTACTTTCCCTAAAGATATTTCCCATGGAAAACACTGTGTGCTTATAGATAGTGTCTATTCTGGCACCACTCCTGAAATGCACAACACATCCTGCATATGTATTTATGTAGTAAGCTTTCAATCATTTAATATTGATAATCAATTCCACGATTTGTCAATTTAGGCATTCATAAGGTAATTTTCCCTAATATTTATTTAATTCTGAGGCTACAGAACCAAGTGTATTCCGTAAACATTTGAGCCTTTTCTGTTAACTTGGTTCTGCTGCAGTTAGTTATAATTTCTAGATTACCTCTTTTTCAGTTAAAATGAAAAACATAATTCATGTCCTCTTTTATCATCTTTGCAGACAAATATGTAGACTGCACAGTTTTGCCAAAGAAATCTTAGAAAAGAAGCTTCAGATAAAATCCTGGCTGTACTGAAGTCAAATGCAAAAGCCAAATGTGGTCCTTAACTTTTGGCATATATATTTTTCGTCTGAGTCTAGCAGATAAATACCTCGCAAATCTTTCTCTTCAAAAGAGTAAGTCTTTCTGAATGTTTCTGCTTTGACAAAAAACAAGACTAGCACATTTTGTCAAAATTATTGCAACCATAAGAATATTTATTGATAATACTAGAATATCTTAATTATATGATACTGTCTTGAATATAAAAGATTGAGAGGATACTATTGTCATTAATGTGAAAGACTTCTGGTATAAAGAACCTATAGAAATGCACTACAATGATTAAAGTACATGGTACACCACATAGAGATGAGAAGAAAAAAAAAACAGACATTCCAAACAGAAGTCATTAATTCAGTACATAAATGTATAATTTCAGATATCAGAATTGAAACACTTGACTTGAAGAAAAAAAAGGAAAAAGAAGTTTTTCAGTTTCATTACTTAATGAAAAGAACCTGGTTTTGCACTGAGTGGCATTTATAGTGGTTGTTCTTCAAAACCCCTAATGATAAGCATACCTTTTGGTCTACTACAAATGGTTTATTTCCCTAGCTTTGGAATAAAATGTAATTTTTAAATTAATTTCATAAGTTGTATGAAAGCAACACATTTGTTTCAAAAATCTCAAAAAAAAAAAAAATTGCTTGGGTAATATCAATTAACTGAAATTAAACAGGTTTTGGAAACATATTGAACCAGAAAAGATTGACTAAATGTAAATGCAGAGAAGATGTTGGCTGGGGAGCAATTAAATTGAAAAAAAAAAAAGAAAAAACCAAAAAAACAAAGTCTTTTTGTCTTGAAATTTTGTATTTAGCACTAGAGCCAAAATCATGCCTGAAGCCTCATCTCTCAGGGAATGAGAGTCCAAATCAACACAGTCTGTATAGTTCATGGGTCAGCATAAGCATTCTCATGTGAGGATTCTTTTTTGCTCCCCCAGAGGAGGAACTAGGTCGACTCTTTTTCAAGTCAGGATATAGAAACTTTAGGAAAATAATTCAGGAATAAAGTGACAGTTAGGAAAATTTAAGAAAATAGTGAGTTCACTATCTAGAGTAGCAAATAATATCACTGTTAGAGTACTCAGCAGAATAAGGAGAGATAAATTGAAGAGGTTGCATTGTCACATGTTAGATCAGGAAACACCACATGCAGGCATCCTGAGGGATTGCTGCAGTAATCTCAATTGTCTCAGTTCAGACTAAAACCAGCCATCTGTATCAAACTATAACTGTAGATAAAGGCTAATATGAAAATAAGTACCTTATGAAAGAAAGAAATAAACACAACCTCTTTCATCAGAATATTCAGATGACAGTTCTTGGTCCTCATATTTTCTCTGTATTGCTCTACAGATGTTTATAAAAGGTAATAGTTAATATGGTCAGTTTCAAGGACAGCAACTGGCTGTATTTTTAAGCAGGATCTCTGTCATAATGTTAAATTAAATGTGTCCTTCTAAGTCTCCTGAAAACTATTCTTAGAATCATGACAGAAAATGTTTCAAATAGAATGAATTCCAACAATTCTGCTAATATAATATTCTTTTTTCTTTTAACCACCAAAGATAACTTTGATACATAATTTTTTTTTAATACTGACATTTAATATTAAGTACAAACATTTTATATTTTAAACAAATGTCTGCTATATCAAATACAATAGTTCAAAACTTGTAAGTATAGGTGTATTCATGCTTTCTGAATGGATTTTGTCTGCATCAGAATATTTAAATACTTTAACAAGTACCTTTTCTTAGAAGATTTTTCTTCTTTTTAGAACTGCTTTATTACCTCACTTTTCCTTAAGTAGTTCTTAAGAAAGTCATTTCAATTTAATTTCCATTTTCACAGAATTTATTATACCTTCTGCGTAAAAAGCATGATGTGTGAGACTGAACAGGAATTCTGCTTAAATTCCCCAATATTACAGAAAAGTAAATTGTAGTATCATTTTCCTGAACTTTACAGGCCTGATTCTCAACTACAATGCTTTGTTCAAACTTTTCTTATTAGAAAGTCTTGCCATTCATTAATGGCTAAGGACTATTGCAGTTCATTTGTTGTTTTAGAGCATATATACTTTTGCTTTGGTTTTGTTTGTTTGGTTTTGGTTGTGGGGTGTTGTGGGTGTTTTTTTTTGTTTTGTTTTTTTTTTTTTTTTTTTCCTTGAGACACAGTTAAGTATTTCTTTCTCTGGTAAGTGCTATTTGTACCTCTTCCCTTCCTGAACATAAACACCCACTCATACACAGTCTTCTACACAAGGTGATAAAAGTATCTGACAATATTGTATTAACATTCTATCATTGCTGCTGAAAATATTTTGCTTAATACATAAAATCATACCAGTCACATCAGATAGCCCACAGCCAGTCAGTGTGCTACTAATACAGATCATTTCCCCTTCAGCTTCCAAGAGCTAAAAATTTAGAAATTTTACCTTCCAAACTTATAAGGAAGAACGTCAACCTATTGGAGTGAGTCCAGAGAAGGTCCACCAAGATGATTAAAGGAATTGAGCACTTCTCCTATGATGAAAGGCTGAGAGAATTGGGCTTGTTCAGCCTGGAAAAGAGAAGGCTTTGGGTGTATACTGTGAGGGTGGTGAGGTACTGGAATGGGTTGGCCAGAGCTGTTGGGGGTGCCCCATCCCCGGAAATGCTCAAGGCCTAATTGGATGGGGCTCTGAGTAACCCAACCTAGTGGAAGGTTCTCTGCCCATGGTAGGGGGTTGGAACAAAATGATCTTCAAGGTTCTTTCTAACCCAAGCCTTTCTATGATCCTCTTCTTTATACTATACTTTTCACTTTAGAATTCTCTCTTTCCTGAAATTAGATAATATTAGGAACTTGAAAGTCAATGTGATTTACTTAAACAAAATTGTCCCTGTTCAAAGCACAACTAGACCTTTGTCTATTGTTCACAAAATCTAGAACATAAATACTTCATGAGAGCTTCCACTGCCTTAAAATGTGTTCCAGATTCTTCTGATTTTACCAGCCCATACTACAAAAACTGCTTTTCAGTTCAATTTACAGTAGTTTTGGGGTTTAAAACCAGCAGAGACCCTGTTTCAAACATCAGAGCACTGAAACAAGTGAAACTTTTGCGCTTCTTAGACAAATAAAGAACTAATAATAATAACATCAACAACACCAAAACCAACCTTGACTCATCTCTGACTCAGCTCAGTCTATGAATATCCAATATTTAGATTTTGTTTTACATAACAAATTGCCAACTACTTGTTTCAGAGGATTAGGGCTTCAGAACAGATATCAGTAAAAATAAAGGATATGGGTATGAAAAAGACTTTAAACAAGCTGATGATGACAGTGAAAAATTCTATTATGATGCCAGCAGCAAGACATTAGATAAGTAAATCTTATTAAAAAAATGCATCCTTTACAGAATCTTTGCCCTATGAAAATATAAGGCAAGTGCAAGTCCTCTTTAAATAATGGATTTACTATGTAGGGTACTCTTTATATGTACTGTGCTCAAGAAATTGGCTGGCTCAGAACACTGTTAGTAATGTTTTTTTTTTTTTTGATTTACAGTGAACAGATTAGTACAGAATGCTCACTTCTGACTTTAAAATAAGACTGACATATGGATGCCAACAGACATACTTCCTCATCTGTTGCAAGTTAAACTTTGCCAGAAATTATATAAGACAGCAGAGACCAAGACCAATATAGTTTCTTAGAAAGCTGTAAAATTATTCCTCAGTTTAAGTATAAATTTGTTATTTTGCACTACTTGTTTCACTCAGAATGCTGCAATGACTAAAATGAAGATAAAAGCCAAAATGAGAAAAAAGTTGCTTCACATCAAATCACTGAGAATACATAGTTTGTAGTTAGCAACTAAGAACATGAGTTCCAAATGGCAATTGAACAATATATAGCTAAAACCAAGTTACATACTTATTTTTCTAATATTTTCAGCCCATTTTTAATTTTATATATCTTTAAATTAAAAATATCAATCAAAGGAAATTATTCTAAAACATTAAAAATTAAACATTCAGGAATGCTTGTAGGAGCCTTTCAATTTCATAACAAACAACCTATTTTTAAAAAAATGCAAACTGAAAATGGTAAAAGTCCCCTAAATGTGAAAATTCTCCAAAGATTTAGATTTATATGCGATAGAGGTAAAAATTATATTTTGAACAAAACGAATATAAATAAAATTGCTTCAGGAGACCTGTCAAAATCCAGGTAAAGAACATTGATATTCCTAAATTCAGGTTTAAGATTAAAAATTATGAAAGTGTAGGAAAAAAAACCACAAAGGTCATAATGTATGATTCATTGAATGCAAGAATTACATTAGTGAAATACGGAATTAGGCCCTAAAAAGCAAAACAAACCAACTTCAATTATTTAGATGCAGCAATACATGCTTTTCATTTAAAAGAACACCTCAGTAACTTTTATATCTCCGGAAAGCATGCTGACTTGATTGCTATGGTGTTTCATGATTAAAAACAAACATAAAGCATGATCACAGATAAGTAGATTAATATATGATACTCATATTTTATAAAAGCATATATTATCTTTGCCACACCTATAAAGTCTATCATTCTAAAGAAGAAAACACTGCATCGGAAAGGTAAAGGTCTCCTTACAACCAGAAAATCATCAAGGCACTTAAAATGGTTGAAAGGAGGGAACAAACACTTTAGACTTGGCATGATTCCAAGGAGGTCTGGTTGGGTGTTTTTGGTTTGTTTTGTTTTGGGTTTGGGGTTTTTTGGTTGGTTGGTTTGGGTGTGGGTTTTTTGTTGTGTTTTTTTTTTTGTTTGTTTGGGGTTTTTTTAGTTTTTTTTTATTTTGTTTGTTTGTTTAGTGGTATGGGGTTTTTCTGTTTGTTTTGGGTTTTTTTGTTTATTTGTTTTTGTGCTACTTCAAGACCATTGCTATTGCAGTCATTCTGTATCAATTGTCATAGACAATTTCTCATCCTTAAGCAGGTTCATTTTCATTCCTGGTACATTAAGTACTTTTTCAACCTCAATCTGAATTGATGTTTAATAAGATAAATAATCATAGGAAGTAATTAACCAGCATGTAAGCTGATTTGTAGCTGTCACAGTGTGGCAGCAAGATTATCAGAAATATTACACATTTATATTCTTTTCTACCTGAGAGAACAAATAGTTTTAAGTCATCTAAACTTGGACTAAGGGACAGAAAATTCCAAAGTTTCTCACATAGTTTACATTTAAATACCTCATTTATCCTCAGGAAAGCTATTCAGTATTTCTCCCTCTGTTCACTCATCTGTCTATTAATATCTATTCACTATTAATATCTATTTACCTTGTATTACACTCTAAAGATTCTGATCAAAGTATCAAAAAGCTGAGTTAATCCCTAAAGCCTTTGTCTTATCTGTTGTTATCTCTGTCATTGTTACCAATGAAACTTTGTAACTGCATTTTGCAATTTGTTCAGTCTACAATTAGATACTGTCCCATACTGGAATATCTACACCTTTATCTCTGGAACCTAAGCTGCAATTTCTTATCTCATCCACTTTGCATGTTGAAAACAAATGGTGTTTACTTCTCTGTGCTATAGCTTTTTATGTTTTAAAAGGTTTTTATGTACCACGTGAGTTCTATCTTCTTCAAGGTAAACAGCCTTAAGTAGGCTAATCTGTTTTCACAGTTAAATTCACTAGCCTATGGTTGTCCTCATTAACTTTTCTCTGGACTCACCATAGCTGCACATATTTCTTAATCAGGCACACATGAAGCACTAGTTTTTTTTTTGTTGTTTTGTTTTCTTTTCTACTGAGAGCTGCTACAGTAGAGTTTAACATAAAAGCTATTTTAAGTGGTTTCCTATATTCTATCCCTGTCCTAAACCTTTTGGTTGTACATCTCAGGATAGTCCTCTTTGCAGTAACATGGCTTTCATGCTTCATTTTCATCTTTTGATCTCATCAGCTCTTTCTAGGCACCCCTTACTGAAGCAGTTGCTCTCAAACTTGTGAATTAATTCTTACCATGTCAAATAGTAATTTGAGTTTAGAGATGTTGATTTATACCTTTTTCTCCCATAGCTGATTGCTTCAGTTTGCCAGGATAATTTCAAACTCTGCACTTTCCAATATCCTTCAGACTCAATGAAGTAGGTGTGATCTGTAATTTAATACAGAGCTCTCTGTTCCATCATTAGATTCTTAATGAAAGCAACAACCAGAAATAGGTCTAGAATATTAGGGTTCATTTTAGGGTTCAACCATATAGGACCAGTGCACTGTTCCTACCTAATTAATTATTGCTGGTAGCTATACTTTGTGTGTAGTTTTCCACCTCTTTTTGCATTCACCACCTAGTCTTATGTTGATCTTTTTTTAGATTCCTTTAGAAAGTCCAGACTGAAGCAGAAAATCAAAATCTGTACTATATATTCCCTCTTTATCCATGGGGACACTTAACCATTCTGTAAAATGATTATAAAATCTACACATTTGTATGACAAAACTTATTCTTACTGATCCCATGGCAGCCAGTCATTCCCTCCTTACCTGTTAGGGGCTTAAAATAATGGGAGTATTTATTCCAGAGTATTTTCTTGCCATGAAGATTTACCTTTTCTAATTTCATTCTTCATACAATGTTGTCTTTATTCCAAAGATTTTTACAACCTAGGTAAAATAAGTCTAGGGTTTTCTTTACCTTAAATATATTGACAAATAAAGTATTACTTCACCTTCAGTCTACTGGGCTATGTGAAAACTGAGGTTATTCAAGAACCTAAACTGTGACAGGATTAGTCAGAATGTTCTTTTTTAACACTGAAATCCCGTTAGAAGGTATGAAAATAAACTTCAATTCTCAGTGGGGAAAAGTCAGCAGTGGCATCCCTCAGAGTTGAAAATGCCAAGCAAGTTCAAACAGTAATTTGAAAAAGATAATGGGTGACATCTCCAGAAACAGATATTAAAATGTATGTTTACAGGTTTATGTTTTAATACCTCTAAAGAAATTGTGATGAAGCAGAAAAAAAAGGATTACAGAATTTACCTACCACATAGGATTAAAAGGTACTCCACAAAATGGGCAGGCTCCTGTGCTTTTCCTAGACAGTACCTGCTCTTGCCACCAACAGAGACAGGATCTGAATCAGCAAACATTTTACGTATTTTTAGGATAAAATTGTTTAATATATAATTATAAAAAGATGTACAGGAACAAAATAAATCCTAACTATGTAAGTTGATGACCACTTGGGAACAAGCTCTTTGGGCCAATATAGACCACTGAAGATATTTGCTCTGTACTCAGAAATCTAAAGGGAAAACAAACAAATGGTGTGAAAACAGAACCCAGAACACCATAAAGCTATCATAGAAACCCCTGATTTTCTCACTCTTTATCTCAAAAAGAATACAGTATATTTTGAAATGGTCCAGAGGAAATCAAGGATGGTATGAAAAATCCCTGTGAGCAATGGCAAAGTAAGCTAGGACTATTCAGTCTGAAAAAGAGAAGGCTTAGAGAAGATATGCTGCATGAAATCATGAAGGCCACAAACAGGCATATCAAAACATAAGCCAGAAGTTTTGAAATATAATCAGCAGGACCCAGGTCAAAGAGGATAATGTTTTATCCAGGTACCATGCCTGTGTTTTCCAGAGGATGTTGCAGATCTGAGAAGTTTATTGGGGCAGTAATGCAAAGAGTAGAGAGTTGCTAGATTGAAAAAAAAAATAAAAAAAAATAAAAATATATATATATAATAAAAGAAATGTGATTTCTCAGCCTAAAGTGATTGATGACTAAAAGATTTTAGGACAAAAATGTCTACCTGTCTCTAGGCATGCTCTTCAGTCAATGTTAGGGACAATGTATAGAGGAATATTTTCTGTGACGCAGCATGCTTCATCTTTTGCTCACTCCAATAACATCCTGAACCATTGTTATAAGTGAAGCGAACAGTGTTTTCTGTTGAAAAAACTTAAAGTAATTTACTAGATTATTAGGGTCTGCCATTCAAATTGCAAAGTTCTTTGCAATTATTGACTCAAAGAGGAAAAAGACTTACATTATATTCAAAGGAAAGTCTGTGAAAAAGAAAACAAAACCGACCAACTAACTTGAAGTCCTGGCAATGAGCTTTTTTCCCTCAGCAGCCTTTGGCACAAATTATAATGATACAATGTGCCAAAACACTGTCACAACACTCTCCAAGAGTAAAGATCAGTAGTGTTAGTAAGAAATCATGATGCTATTGCACCATGGAGATCTTGAATTTCACTACACTCTGTGTTCATGAAATACTGCTGGAGGAAAGAGTCTCATGGAGTAACAAAAAACCAAGAAGTTTATGTTTTAAGTGTACATCTGCTTTTCAGCTATACAGTGTTGTTTCCCTGGTTTCTAAATCTCTAGCAAGGCTTCAGACGTGCCTGAAAGATAGTTGGCATGTGTGCAAGCTAGACAAGTGGGAGGTAATAAAGACTGACAGAGGGAATTGTCTGAGGTTTTGGATAAATCTGCAAGAGCTGTCTCAATTAAGTGAGTTTGTTAGGTTCTTAGCAAAAGGGTTCACTACTGAAGGTCTTAAGTAGATCAAATACTGTTACTGGCTTTTCAGATTGTGCCCTGCAAAGGAGCACTTTTCAAATGATGTGGACCACTGGATTATGCTCTACCATGCTACAAGAAAATCCCTTCACAGCAATACTGTGATTTAGTGAGGAGTATCCAGAAGTTACGTTACTGCAGGAGGCATTTAAATGAAACACTCATGATCGTTTTGTGATCATCAAAAACTTTGTCTGGATGTTGAACTTCATCTCAATACCTAGTTTCATACAAATTCAGATGGCACTTGCTCCCATTAGAGTCTGGGCCCAGCTCTGCATCAGTTATGTGTGAGCTTAATGGACCTCACCCATTTGGAGATCTGTATCTCAATGGGAAGCTGATTTAGAGTCCTCAAGATCTTACAGTTTATAAAATACCTCTCAAATGAAGCTGGATTAAATACTATCTTGTATAGAAATAAAAATTGATTCCTCTGAAGATCAAAGATTTAGGTATTCCTTGGAGAGTCAAGAGAGCTAGTTCCAGTGTGTTTTCCCAAATATTACTCTAGGAAGCATAGTAGATTTCTTTCTTTTACACTTTTGTGATTCTGCTGGTTCTATTGTCACGTGTCTGATAAAAAACATAAAAGAACACTAATAAAGAAGGGAAGTTCAACAAAATATTTTATTATTTTTTTAATGATGACTGCTTTTAGGGGGAAAATTACTGATCTGTAGAATTTGATGCTGGTATGTATTATATTTCCTAACATCATTAATGTATCATGAAGAGTAGAGTCTCCAAATTTGGCCTATATTGCAGAATTTAGCTTAATAAGCTGCACTATACATAAGTAGTTAATCCATGGCTTTGCTTAAGGACAGACAAAGTGCACAGAAGATTATCTCTGGCCACTCTGGAATCTGAGGTAAAAGTGGAACCCCTCTTTCAGCATTTGCTTCAAGTACTTTTCCCATCCTACCTCCATCTTCCTAGCCTCAGAAGGAAGCACAAAAGTCATGGACTCCTTTTAACAACTTATCCTTGAGATAAGAAAAGTTATGGATAGGAAATCTTTACAAATCATATCCTAATATAATCCTTAACAGAAAAAGCCAAGGAGATAATTTATTGTGCTTAACAGAACCAGACAGGTCTTTAAAAATATAATTCCCTGAATCTTTTTGTGTTCAATGAAAAAAAAAAAAAATCTAAGTTTTTTGGTTATGCACTCTAGTATATATCCTATTTTATGCAAATACATAATGAATAACATATCTCATTAACTGAGTTATTTTCAGCATGCCTATGTTCTCTGCTGTGCATATCCAATTTTACAATATACTTCAAATAAGAACAAAAAGAACATGTTTCAGGCTTTTACTGAAGCTAAATATTTGCACAGAAGAAGGTGGAAAACCTTTAAGAGTTGAATAATTCTACAGAGTAACAGTAACTGTCATGATTATGCAGTATTTCTAACAAAAACAGGAAACACTGATTTACAAACAAGTACATTGAACAATATCCTGGATACAAAATTTTCAGGCCTAAACCCATGGTAAATTGCATCTTCCATTCTCATGCTTTGTTTTAGGTGGCTGACCCTTAAAACATGGTGTATAAAGACAACAGTAATTTTGTATCTGACTTATATTTATTAAATATTTATAAATTCATAAAGATCAAGACTTTAGAAATACTAATTCTCTTTCATTTACATTTCTTTTAATATTTCTGAGATTTTATTGCTGTCAACTATGGCTAACCATTTTGTATTAGAAAGCACTCAGGACTCGGAATAAGATGTCCACAGTTAATCTTTTTACCTAGTTACTTTTTATCTGCACTCAAGAGAAAGGATAGCAACATTTTCTGCCTCTCTGACTATCAAGTAATTCACCTCAGCCTGTGAGGATTAAGAGGTAAGGCAGTTTCATGTCTTAAGTTTTCAATCTCTTTCTATGATTAAGTGCTGACAAAACAGTTTTCACATACATTTTCATCTCATGATCAAAGCTGCATTTCTAGAAGTTAAGAAAAATGCACTTTACACACATTATTTCATGACCAAGTCCTTAATAATCAAAAGAAAAACAACCAAAAGAAGGAGTATATTTTAAGTCATATTGCCAATATACTGAGGGCCTTAAGTCAAAGTCTTCCCAAAAACTGTACATTAATATTCCAGCAGAACTCCCACAGAAAAATCACACAACTTGTGCTCGCACTGTTCAAGCACACACATTCCTGTTCCAAAGAGCTTGCAGTTTAATTTCAAACAATAAAATTGAACAGAAACAAGACAGACCAATGGAGACCAATAAATTAAGCTCAAGCAGCTGTTGAAGACAAGGTAAAAAATAGGAGTGAGACATGGAGTAATATCTCCCTTAGGTGGCTAATAAAGAAAATTTGTTTCCGTCCCATGGAAGTAGCTATTAATACACATTTTTCCTTTTATTTTTTTTTTAACCTTTTTTTTTTTTTTTTTTTTTTGCCACTTGTAAATGACAAAGCCATGTCACATACTGCAATGGTCTTATAATAGTTGTTCATTCACTTGAATGAAAAAGGACTAACACTAACTGAAGGAGCAGCAAGAAACCTCTTATAACAGCCAACTGTGCATCCTGTGCACTGAGCCACACTTAGTGTTTACCAGCAACTATTTCCTTTCAGTTACATGCGGAGCTTTGGTGAACCTGCCTTATTTCCACACCATTAACTTTCAAGCATTTTTTTCTTCCTACTGTCACTCACCATGATCTCTTCTGTGTTTTTCTGTCAAATCCAATATCTTCTCCAGCAGTCTCGCTCTGTCTATCAGAACAAATCCAGACCTTGCTTCTCCTAAAGAGCCTTTCTCTCATTTGCATCTGTTTTTCTGAGTAGTTTGGGCAGTACCTAGAAAATTTCTCACCATTATTATTCTGTTTACCCCACAAGTATGAAGCATTTCATAATCCCAGGTGTAGTAGTCAGAGCCAATTTAACTGGGTTACTTAAAGGAGCAAGACACAATGCTCCACTTGCTCAGGCAGCAGTATTATTGTGCCAAACACCAAGCCGTTCATGGTTGGCAGTGCTTTGAAGCATGGGACTTTATCTCCTATAAATAGGATTAGCAAATGAAAATATGTATTCTAGTTTCACACAGCAGGATTATCAGCAAACCAGTACATTTCTGTGATGTTCCTTTTAACTCTCTTTTCTGATGAGTACTAAGACAGTTTTTGTTAATCTCGTCTGTGAAAAAGTGCACATATTTGACCATGTTTAACATGTTAGATTGCAGATTGAAACTCTATATTTTAGATAATTTCTTCAGTAAAATAATAGAAATCACTCAGTCATAAATTTTCCTATTAAAAGAGGAAAAGTTATTCTTAGAATCACTACAAATAACAGAGCAGCTTAATGCAACAAATATGTAGCCACTAATGACACCATTTGAAATATTGATTCCTTTCAGTCTTAAGGTATCCATTTTATATAAGCACATGTTTAAAAAAACAGAAGGAAATACTGCTACACAAGTTTTTCTTCACGACTTTCCCAAAGGTAGATTTGGAGGAGTCACTGGAAATGGTAAATCACCTGCTCCCATTAATTCAAGATGGTTCAAGATCAGTGTTGTCTGAAGCTTCACGGTATGCCTCTGAAACAGGCTGTGCTGACTTTGGCTGGAGTTAATTTTCTTCACAGTGGCTAGTATGGGTCTGTTTTTTGAATTTGTGCTGAACACAGGGTTGATAGGGTTGTTTTTATTGCTGAGCAGGGCTAACACAAAGCTTAGTCTTTTTCTGCTTTTTGTACTGCCATGCTGGCAAGAAAGTTGGGGGCACATGGGAGACTGGGAGGAGACACAGTCAGGACAGGTAACCCAAATTGAGCAAAGGGACACTCCATGATATATGATATGATACTCACTATATAAAGTGGGAGTAAAAAGGAGGAAGGGGGAACTTTTGGAGTAATGACGTTTGCCTTCCCAATTATACGGTACACATGACAGGGTCCTGCTCTCCTGGAGATTGTTGAACACCTGCCTGCCCATGGGAAGCAGTGAATTAATTCCTAGTTTTGTTTTGCTTGTGTGAGTGGCTTTTGCTTTCCCTATCAAACTATCTTTATTTCAACCCAGGAGTTTTCTAGCTTTTACGCTTCCAGTTTTCTCCCCAATCTTACTGGTGGGGGAGTGAGTGGGTGGCTGCGTGGGGCTTGGTTTCTGACAGGGGTTAAACCACAACACAGGCTCATGAAAATTTATCAAGTAGTCTCATGAAGAAACAACATAAGAAAAACTTCCATGAACTGTTTCCATATTTACTATAAATTCAAGCTCATTACATATTGCTTAGTTTTATTTTAAATTTAAAATGTGATATAGTACATTTATGCACAAAAACACCTAACCTCCTGAACTTTCACTGAACAGTTAGTTTACCAGCCTGAGCGTGAATTATCAGACTTATTTCTACGTGGCAGTTGAAATATCCAGAGACTTACTTTCCAAAGAACAAATAGCTTTTACTGTCTGTGGGACAAACTCCTGTTAAATGCATGAGGGAAATAACAGCACAGTTAGAATTTGTGTTTTCCTCTACAGCAGTCATAAATAAAAACACCAGGTTACACATAACATAAATCTCTTATTTGCATTTATGAATAGCAAAGCCAGGACCCTTAATTTTAGGAAACCGTAATTCCAGCTCTTCAAGGAGTTAGTCAAGAGGACTCCCTGGGAAAGTGCTCTCAGGGATACTAGAGCAGAACACAGCTGGCAGATCTTTGATGCTGCTCTCCACAGAGTGCAAGAGCTCTCAATCATCAGTCACAAAAAATCAGGCAAGGACAGCAAGAGATCAGCCTGGATGAATCAAGACCTGCTGACCAAACTAAAGGGCAAGAATGAAATGCACAGACTGTGGAAGCAGGGACAGATATCCTGGGAAGAGTATAGGGATGTTGCCCACCTGTGTAAAGACAGGGTCAGGCAAGCCATGACACAGCTAGAGCTGAATATGGTGAAAGATGCAAAGAATAAGAAGAGTTTCTGCAGGTATCTCAGCCAGAAAAGGAA
Organism: Anabacerthia variegaticeps; assembly: GCA_035583185.1. Taxonomy (NCBI): domain Eukaryota; kingdom Metazoa; phylum Chordata; class Aves; order Passeriformes; family Furnariidae; genus Anabacerthia; species Anabacerthia variegaticeps. Next base: position 39,212,591 of record JAWWEW010000001.1, on the reverse strand, counting down.
GGTTAAAGAAAGTGTCCTGTCCATGATAAGCAAGGCTGGCACAGTGGTAGCTACAGATGAGGAGAAGGCTGAGGTATTGAACAACCTTTTATCCTCAGTCCTCAATGGAAAGCCATCTTCCAACACCTTGAGTGGATGGATGGCAAGACAGGAACTTGGGGAGCAAAGTTCCTCCCAGTGTAAGAGAAGACCAGCTTCATGATCACCTGAGCATATATAAGTCTGTGTGCCCTGATGAGATGCATCCCAGAGTCCTGAAAGAATTGGCTGATGTAGTTGCCAAGCCACTTTACATGATATTCAAAAAGCCATGGCAGCCAAATGAAGCCCCTGAGAAACAGAAAGAGAAATGTTGTACCCATTTTTAAAAAAATGACTAAAAAGAGGACATTGGGAACTAACAAGTGGTCAGTCTTGCCTCTGTCGAAGAAGATCATGGAACGGATCCTCCTAGGAGAATTGCTAAGGCACATGGAAGACAGGGAGGTGATTTGAGACAGCCATCACAGCTTCACTGAACTCAGGTACTCTCTGACCAACCCAGTAGCATTCTACATTGGAATGACTACATCAGCGGACAAAGAAAGACCTTTGGACATCATCTATCTGGTCTTCTGTAAGGTCTTTGACATGGTCTCCCACTTGGAGAGATACAGATTTGAAGGTGGACTGTTTGATGGATGACAACTTGGTTGGATGGTAGTATCCAGAGGGTAGTGCTCAATGGCTCCATGTCCAGATGAATACTGGTGAAAAAAGGTGTTCCTCAGGGGTCCATATTGTGGCCATTACTGTTTTATATCTTCGTCAATGACATAGTGGGATTGAATGCACTCTCAGGAAGTTTGAAGACACAAAGCTGAGTGATGCAGTTGACATGCTCAAGGGAAGGGATGCAAACCAGAGAGAAGAGGACAAGCTTGAGAAATGGGCCTATGGGAACCTCAGGAATTTCAACAAGGTCAAGTGCAAACTGTTGCTCTGGGTTGGGGCAACCCCCTGTATCATTACAGGCTGGGGAATGAAGGGATTCAGAGAAGCCCTGCAGAGAAGGGCTTGGGGACGCTTGTGGATGAGAGGCTGCACATGCCCTGGCAGTGTGCACTTGCAGCCCAGAGAGTCAGTCATGTCCTGAGTTGCACCAAAAACAGTGTGGCCAGCAAGCTGAGAGAGGTGATTCTGTCCCTCCACTCTCCCTTCATGAGACCCCAGCCAGAGTACTGCATCCAGCTCTGGGGGCCTCAGCATAGGACTGACACATCTATGGAGCAAGTCCAGAGGAGAGACATAAAAACGAACAGAGGGCTGAAGCAATTTCCTATATATTTATATATATATACAAATTCTTATATATTTCCTATATAAAAGCTCTCAAGGCTGAGAGAGTTTGGGTTGTACAAAATGGAAAAGAGGAGGCTCTGAGGAGACCTTATTATGACTTTTCTGCACTTTTAAAAGGAGCTTATAAAATAAGGAAAAAAAAGGAAAAAAATATTTAAAAATAAGAGTAGTGACACTGGAACATGTCCAGAGATCTGGCAGGTGCCCCATCCCTGGAAACTTCAAGGGCAAGTTGGATCGGGCTCTTATCAACCCACTCTAGTTGATTGCAGGGGAATTGGACTAAATGACTTTTAAGTTCCCTTTAGGCCACAGTATTATATTTTATTTCATGATTTACTTAAAAAAAAAACAAAAAACAAAAACTAATGCAAAGGTTATAATTTAAAATGCATACAGTTTATATAGCATATAATGCAACAGTTTCTTCTCAATTAACGTGAGTCACCCTGCCAATCTTTCTTCATGGCTTAAATTTATTCATGTACACCTGGACAGCAAAATAACCTTTTTTTTTTTTTTTTTTTTAGTGTACATAAATCATTGATATTTTCACCCATGAGGAAAAAAATCAAAATATTTTCAAGCAGCAGAGCGCTTCCCTGTCTGTTTCAATATTGTTATAAAGGGAAAAGAATATTGCATAGAAGTACCTTACGATCTTTCCCCATAATTTGTAAAACCAAAGCAAAAGTTCCCTTTTCAGTACATCTGAGGGATACAATGCTAAAACTGTCAGCTACTAGGCTAGACAATTGTTGCCTTCATTTCAAAGTCTGACAGACCAACTAGAAAATTGTGTACTAGAATAATAAATGGCATTCTAAACTGTACAGCTGTTCAATCTTTAAACAGGTGAATGCAATTCCCAATACTGACCCACACTAGGATCTAAAGACTAAGAGCAAAAATCAAAGCTACTGAATTCATTGGTTTAACAATTAACAGACACAGGGGAATAAAAATAATTAATTAACTAAATAAGAATAGGCAGATGCAGACATCCACAAAGGGAAATATTGTCAAAGCTTGGAATTAGAAAATTCTGTGTTCAAGGACAGACAGAATAACAACCTTCTTTTGGAGGAAAATATAGTAGGTAGACATGGGCTTTGGCGTATTTAACAGCCATCTAATTTCATATAATCACATCATTTGAAATATCACTACAAACAAAAAAGCAGCAAAATACATGTAAATTCTCTTTATTAATACTCCCTTCTAAAATATCTATTCTGTCTCTACCATCCTCCCCCTTCTTTCTTCACCCTAGCAATGATTTCTGCCTCTCAGTCTTGATTGCTCTGATGACCTCAATCAAAAGGCAATTATCCAGCAAGGATGGAAGGTAATTATTCCCATCAAGGAGAGATTGAATGCACCTGAATAGACAGCTGCAGTTCTTCCAGGGATTACATTATTACTATAGAAACTGCCTCTGTTAATTTGTGATGCATGTCAAATTTATGATAAAAACTTGATTTGTTTGCAGGACAACTACTTTTCCCATTTGATCCAACACTCTCTTTAAGGCAAGAGCAACAGTCAACTGTAAGTTAGTTTAATATATAAGTGACAACTGTCAGCATGTAACCATCTGCTCAGAAGTGAATATGACATAAAACCAGGAAAGGGAATTGAAGTTCCAGATAGATATACATTATATAATTCACAGACAGAGCAAAAAGCTTGGATACTTCAGCTCAAGCTTGACAAAATTCTGCTGTAAGGACAAAACTATAGGGAAAATATACACTAGTAAAAGAGAAAGACTCAGCAAGAAAATAAGTTTAGTCAACCTATTTATCTTCATCCCTAGACAGGAAGATGTTTAAATCCAGAATATAAAATCTGTAAATTATTCTGAAAGATGTATGCTTCCATATTTACAACAATGTCCCATTTTTAAAAGAGGCTGACCTGACAACCTATGTGCTCTAAGACTGTTGAGGACTTATAAGGTAAATCTTAAATGCTGAGCTTTGTGTGGAAATTTTGGATAAGAATTCTAATCACTGTAATCACTGCACATGCTCAAATTTTGCTTTCCTTAGGCAGAGTTATATGATTGATAAATATGATTTCTAATATTAAAATTCAAAATGCAGTAGATTTAAAAGGGTTAAAAACCCCATTTCCCTTACCAATGCTTACCTCCTAAAAGGTATTAAGTGCATAAGGCTGATCAGAATGCATTTTACTCACTACTGAATTATAAGGAATCTTAACAGAATATCAGCCCAAACTCTGTTTTTACATTTTATTAAAAGCTATTTTTCTGCATAGGCTACATCTGTAAATCTTGCATTTTAATGCAAGAAAAATATGTAAAACTTGCCGTTCTTATTTTAGTAGTTCATCATGAATCTCAGCAGTAAGTTCACGCAATATAGTGTTAATTAAGTATGTGCATAGCATATTTAATTTAAAAATAGGGAATTTTCTATTGTAAACCTATATCCCTTCATTCTTGGAAGCAATGTATCAAGTACCAATGACTTACTAGTTTAAAATTTATCATTTTGTCTATAACCTTCTTCTGGGACACTAAAGTCTCTCAAACCATTTGCATTATTCTTATTATCTCAAAAGTGTATCACACATCTCTCTTTTAACTTATAGTCTAAGAGAATCAAATATTTTTTTTCAGTGTCTTCAACTTTCCCCCATTATTTCCATCTTCTTTATGTAGTTCACTGAAATATGAGAAAAGAAGGGAAAGGAAAAGTAAGAACAGTAGGGGACAAGTGTTTGCCCTGCTTATTGCAAAATTCTGTTTTTACTTTCCAAAGTAAAAAGCACAGCTGAGTTTCCAGCCTGCAGATGATATCTGTGCAGTTCAACTGGCTTTGCTATTGAAACACATGTTTTTCTGCTTTCTTTTTTTATCCTTCATATGTAACAGAAAGTTTAAAGTGCAGTCAAAGTTCACTTCCTTAAGCCTATTTTACTGATGACTAATCATACAAGTCCTGGTTTGGCTTCACTTCTTTTTTTATCACTACTTAGAGCTGTGTGGTGGTTTCTATATTGAAATTCTCAGTGATCAGTGTCAGTTCACACATAAAATAATTTCTCTTTTTCCATGAAGAGAATAGTAGACATGTACTGCAGAGTGCTTTATTAAAAGTTTGTGTGCACCAGAGATGGGTAGAATAAAACACAAAACTATTTTTCTAACTTGAGAACTTTTGATATATGCAGGACTTCTATTCAAATTAATTACTGTGCTTAGACTTCAAGTTCTTAAATAACCTTCAGCCTATACATTTTTTAGTGATTGTTAGTTTCTGATTTAACTATAGACAAACTGTTTCTAGATATTTTGATTCACTATATAATGATCCTAAGAACTGAGGCATGTTTTCCTCTATCTGAACTTGATGTCAGATAGTCTCTTGGTGGACACCGTTTTCTGTGGTCTTGACCAGTGAGATGCAAGCTCCTTGTCAGAGTCATGCAGATTTTGTACACAAAAATTCTGCAGACCCTTTTGGCTATTTCAGGGACCATGGGGGAATTGTGCATTTAGGGAGGTAAAGTGACTAGACTTGCCTTAGTCTTCAGTAAATAACATGTTGTTAGTGGGTTGTCTTAAAATTGCTTTTATCTCAAGCTAGGTTAAAGAAAAATAAATAAATAAAAATAATATTTTTTTAAAAATGACATTATTCAAAACATCTGAATAGCTACCACAGTTACAAAAAAAAAAGAGAAGAGGTAATGAGTATTTAATCTACTGGCCCTATGATTAAATATAAAAATCCCTTTATATAGCAAGCGTGAACTTTGGCATCTGTAGATTTTATTTTTCCCCCTGCATTGTACTCCAGGTATTATCCCTGAAAAAAAATCTTGTCTTGGAAAGACAGACAGGGTTAGAATTAATTTCCATTTTGGAACCCTCCAGTGTGTCTAGAGAGACTTAATCTGTTTTTCTAAAATCATTTTATCTCTCCTTCATTCTAGCATAGTCTGACCATCCATCTGAATCAAAATAAGCTTTCTTTCACTTCCATAGAAATGCACATCTCTTTTTAACCCAGATCAGTTCTTATACCTGACAGGCAAATTACCCATTCCTTGACTCAGTGAAGGTATAAACTCCCTGTCTTTTTCTGTTTGGGCAAGTCAGGGTGACTTTTTACACTACACAAATTGTAATAAAACTCAGGCCCTTTGCTGATGGTAACAGGACAGTTGGTTGCTATCCTGACAACATATCTAAGTGACACCTAAGGTAGCTTAAAAAGAAGATTTTATTTTGGGTTGGTTGGAGGGGTCCTTTTCTAAAAAACCCTGCTGGTTGAACTTACCTGTGGCTAAATTATTAATAAGGAGGCAATAGATTCTGTCTGTGGGAAAGTTCAAATGGGGTGGAATGATTCTTCATAGGAGCAGTCTGCTACTAGTTGAACTATGCAGAGTGATTACACCCACAGCTGTTGTGTGAGGTATCTTCTCCATGGAATGTTTAAAGTCTATGTTAATGAATATAGTACAAATACCTAAACGGGATATATGGTTCATAATTGGTTCTTCACAAAGGCATTGACATGACTGAAACTAGCCTTTCTGGCATGACAGTGGAACTGGGAATATCAAACCCCAACCACGACATCCTTCCTAGGAGGATAATATGACAAATAGCCTTTTTATTCAAATCTCTGCTAAGTTCTTGCAGTTTGACAATGAGGATCTCCTCTCTCCTTATTGCTCTTACACACTGAGGCAAGGTAGTTTGCAATCAGAAAAGTAATAGAAATAACTGCCATAGCAAAAGACCCCTTTGAGAAATAGAACAGAAAGAGGTTATCAATTTGGAGCAAACAAATTGTGCCCTGGACTGCTGCATCCAGTACTGCATTGATTCACAAAGTCGAATACTCAGTTTGTTGCTGCCGAACAGTAATCAAGGTGTCTTGGGTAATCTGAACAACTAAGTTTGTCATGGCCATTCTCTACTAATTGTGGTTATGGATTAATTGCTTTTGATTCACCAAGAAGCTTATTAATAAGTCTAGAGCACAACAACCTCCATGAAGAGACTAGTTTAAGAGTAATTCAGAAAAAGGTGACTTCCAGGAAAGAGTGCATTACCTGGTAGCACCAAACATCAGTTTTATATTGCCAAGAACTTCTGATAAGAAAATTTTATGGCATGCTGTGATATACAGCTTTAAATTATAGAGATGCCACTCACATTAGATATGCTTTACAAGAGATTTATCTGAGTCTTTAAAGGTTTATATAATTAAATCTTCCTTTAAGGATCTACAAAAAAATGTAGACTACTTCAAAAGATATACCTCTAGAAATCATAAAAGTTCATAAATAGGTTAAAATGAGAACAAGTTAACATGAAAAGAAGCAGGAATTAATAAGAAATCACATTACCTGCAGATAAAGCCCAAATTACCAGTTTAGAAGTCCTGGTTTTGTTTCTGATCCTTACTAGCTGACATAAGTAGAAAGAAGACAAACAAACAATTAAAAAAAAAAAAAAACACAAAAAAATGAAAAAAATGCTATTTTAGATGTATTGAATTTGTAGAAGTTAAGAAGTTAACAGGACAAATGTGAACTCTACCATGCCTTCTATATTAACATGTTGGTTCTTTTGAGACTGTAATGTGAGTCTAAAAATACATGATTCTTCTCCCTATTCATTGCTTTTCTAATAATAAACAATGATGAATGACTGCAAATATCTATTGCAGCAGCGGATGAGAGACGGATATAATGAGCACACTAAGGGGGTATATTTTAAAACCAGTATGTGATTCTAGTATGCACAAAACCAATTATACAAGTAATGCCCACATCACTCACATTCTGTTTTGCAGATCAACAGACATTTTAAAGTTCCCAGTAATAAGAATTTTGCTGATTGTTACCAAGGGAAAGGATTTCAAGCAGCCCTTTTTGGAAAAAAGAAAAAGACCAACTAATATATTTTTTTGAGCTTTATTTCCTACATTAAAAACTAATAGCCTTTATGAAATCATGGAGGAGCCAAGTACAAAAAGTACACTTCTTGTAAATACACTAATTCCTTGCAAGGGAGACCATCTGTAGCAGGAGATCAGTCTTCATATTCAGTCTCTCTCAGCGTAAATCTGAAGAGGCTAATACAGGCAGTGAGTGCTAAATGGAAGGAGAAAGTCAGAGTTTGACTACCAGACGTAATTCACTGGCAAGCTCCTCTCTCACCTCACTGGCAAGCTCCTCTCTCACCTCTATTTTGTCATCTGTATGGTTCCCTGGCTGTCTCCAAACACCTAATTTTTGATCCATTATACCAAGCAACTATTTTACCAAACACCATTAAAAAATGATGTAACTTCCAGTTTGTGTGGTAATTAAAGAAAAAGCCTGTGCCCTGCACATATTATGTATTCAGAATGACTTAATGGAGTTTGTGCCCTTTCCAGTTGCATTAATTCTGATATTGATGTGACTCTTAGCAATCTCATCCTTTGTGCTAAACTCAGAGAAAAGACACCTGAAAGTCTGCAGTTTCCTGCAAGGTTGGTGTGCTAAAATGCCTCAGGATAAGGGTTGAGGAGTTGAAAGGGAAGTGGGAGGACTGCACAGAAGCAGGAAAGGAGGAGGGATGGTAGATAGCTTGAATCTGAGCTTAAGCTACAGGGGAGCCCCAGGCTCCAGTGCCACATTTCTGCGGAGGAGAGGACACAGGTAGGACAAAAGGCTTTTTCTACTTTTCTATGACTGCATTGAAAATTAACTTAAGACTGAGATGGCTAAAGAAACTTAGATGACTAATGAACTGATGTGTTCCATTGGCTGCTAATATTCTCTAGGGTTTCCCCTCTCCCTTACAACACCCAAATGTGCTTTCCAATATCCATCTGTTGGATCTTGTCTTTGGCAATAAAAAGTGATAAATATGCAGCGATCCCAAAACTACTCCCTGCCACATAACCTTAGTGTAGCAACAGCAGTCACCAAAAGTATGGATGTAGGGTATGCTAGATGTCAGCAGCAGAGACAGCTGGGTTATTATATTAGAAAACTCAGCATGCCTGGAGCACCGGGTGACCCACACTGAGGGACATTCAGCCTCAGAAAATGCAGCATCAGGGCATGATAATTCTCACATTTTACAATAAGATAAGGAAAATATATATAATGCCTCTAAGATAGATGTCTGGATGTCATCTCTTATCACAAAGGTTTTACTCACGTCTTTTAATTTGAATTTCTTCATGGAGAAGTCTGTAGAAAAGAAGGATAAGTATAGAACTGCCATATCTCAAATTCTGTGTACCCTTCAGAATCCTAAAGTAAGCTTTCTCCTTAAATCATTATGTGATTTCTGTGAACAGATACTATTATTTAGGGGAAGTGGACATTCTACAAATACTGTGACGACATAACCTTTTTTGTTTCTGACAAGCATTGTAAAAATTGACAAAAAAATCCACATCATATTTGAATCCACATACATAGAAACTGCATTCAGAATAAACACCATATCCTCTTTCTCCAAATACCTGCTTATTTGACGGGTTAAATGAAATATTCCATTAGGTACCATTGAAAAAAAGACTGACATAACTGCAGAATTATGGGCAAACTCAAAAATACTTATTTCACACCCATTTCTTGTATAACAAATGGTTTAGAGAATGTTAGTTGTAGTCATAATGACACAGAAAAAAATGCACAAATATTTTCTGGATTGAATGTGATTATAAAAAATAATTAAATAGCACTATCCAAAAGACTACTTATAAACAGCACAACTAAATATTCTGTAAAAAACCCTCACAAACACCAAGAAAACTATATCTCTAAAAAATAATTTTGTTCCACGCCGAGAAAATTGAATAAAGCCTACTTATCTACAACTCTTTGTCCTCAAAACCATGTGTCCACAAATATAGTACCATGAGCAGTTCTTTCAGCATCCGAAACATATTGGTGTAGGTTAAGAGAAAGCATATTCTCTGCTCAGTGTATCACTGTACATAGTGGTTTGCTCACCAGATGTACTGAACAGAATGTAGAACATTTATCCCAGTAAGGCACTTGGAGAGGTTTTTTTCCCTGCTTAGATTTTTCACTAAATTTTGATGAATAGCAACACTGAGTACTTTTCCAAAGTTCTCCGGAGTTGGCTAATGAGTTCTGGTATCACTGGTGTGGAAGAGAAATAATGTCCTCACAGACAAGTGACTAAATTGCATAAACCTTATGTCTTGTTGAAATTCTTCAAATGGTGCTGTCAAAACTCAACATTCATTTTGTCTTTCTACATATCATCATATGTATTCTATATTACTATCATACCTTTCAATGCTATAATGAAGTTTCTTTGTGGATCCCACCCTTCAATTACATTTGAGAAGAGAAACATGAGACTACTTTTTTTTCCTATCAGAGAGAAAACAAAGAGAAGAAAACAAACACCCTCTATCTGCACTAAGCCTGCTTATTATAATCAGGAATGCATAGAGATAAGAGAGAAAGAAGAGGACATTGTTAAATGAAACATTCAAGTGATATATATCCAGAGAAGCCAAATGCAGGGGACTTCAAGACCCAAAGGATTTCTGCTGGCTTGGCCAGTGGAAGGACCAGCAGTGTGCTTACACTGGACCAGCCAGTCTTACCCCTCTACTTTCTATTTTGCCAAACCCCATTTAGTTCATCCCCATCCACTTTGATCCCCCTCTTTACAGTTCTGCTTAAAATATCCCATAACAAGACTTATCCTACAAACCTCTTGAATATCCCATAGGGAGTTTGCTCTTATCCTTGAGACCCTTGCTCACTGTGTTTCCTCTATTTTATGGAGGTCTGGTTGAAGCTCCTCAGGTCTATGTTTCACTGATCCTTTCAGTGTTCTGCAAGCTCTTGGTCCTTGACAGTGCTTCTGTTACTTCCCAATCACTAAAGTTTCCATACCTATTTGTTTAACTCTGTTTCTCCGGACTCTTATAATTATTTTTAAAGCTGAATTACCATTAAATGGACATCATCACATCTCAGTCATACTTATATTTCAGATGTCCATCCATAAATCCTTGTAATACAATTCTTTCAAAGATAGAAAAACCTTAATTAAGGCAACTGCCATTTAGCAGCCTCAAAACAACAACAGTCTGATTGTGCAGGATTACTTACTATCTGAATTATTTTCAAATTTACAAAAAGCTACCTTTCAAAATCACCATATATATTTAAACATGGGAGAAATACAATCTGTTTTGGATTTTTCTTGACAGTGAAAATGCTTTGTTACTGTTACAGAGTCCTTTGTTCATCACATCTGTGACTATTAACACTTTCCTTGTATTCACCCCTTTATTATTATATTGGTTTATTAATTGTAAAGAACAACAATTTTATTTTCTTCATTTCCTTCAGCTGTGAAGTACCTGGAGTAGCAGAGTCCTGGTCCATGACCTCTACTGCTCCAGCCTCACCAATAGAAATAAAAAGACCAAACAAACCCAGTATTAAAGAACAGGCCTACAGAGAATAGTTGAACTTCTCTCTGCAACTTCATCCGTTGGCCTTGCTGATACCTCTCTAGTAATCTGCTGCCCTGCTTCATTTCATCACTTCAATTGCCTGTATTAAAGCCCCTCAAGGTAGAGACTATCTTTTTTCTCTTTGATGTAGGAGAGTTAATCTCCACCAGTACACAGCAAATAATGGACCTCAACAATTATAAAAATGCCACTTTTCTTTTTCTGTCAGGGCTACATGTTACATCTTAAAAAAATGCCAAGGTTTTCACAGGCCCCAGTGTTGCTATTACTGTTTGCATTACACAGTAAAACACACATATTCAGACAGTAATGATTTTATAATGCTTTCTAGCAGAATGCAAAAAAATGTTATCTCTAATATCAATGTAAAATAAAAAAATAAAAGAAAACATTTCAACATCATTACACAAATTTCACAGTATAATTAAAAAAAAACCTCAAAACCCAAAACTAAACCAGAACCAGAATACTTGATTCCAAGTTCTATCAGGCAAATTCCTTCTCTTACATTAGATTTGAGTCATTCTGAACAACTAGCAAAGCCTGAGGAGTATGGATGTCTCCAGCTCTTTTAGTGATATGCCCCCAAGGAGATATGCCTCATCACTCCTCACCAGACAAATTTTTTGAGGGTTTTCAAGGACAGCTCTAAAGTGAGCTTGTTGCAATATTCTAGCCCAAAGGGACAGAGCACTATGGACAGGTTTCTGCTGATTATCCTCTTTGAATATTTCAGAAATTAAAATGGCTAAATAAATGTGATGTCTGAACTATTTTACTATGAAGCATCAGCAGTCTACACTTTCATATTTTTGAATTATATCAGGGAGGGCAAGGGAAAAAATGCCTGTATTCTTAAATAGAATAAATAAAAATAAAGAGAACATCCTAAGTTTCTGTAGCAATTGTAGAGGTGGAAGACAGGAAAGAAGAATCAATATCAAGAGGAAAAATGGGTAGAGTAACAGACAAAGAAACCTGGGTGATGTTGCTATAGGGAATAATTCTGAAAAGGAAATCTATTCAGGTGTTCTAATCTACAGGATGTACCTTCTGAAAGTTGCTTCGGCATTTTTATTTATTCCATGGCACTAAATTAAAAATTCAGTGAACGAGTTTACAGAAAGGATCATGAATTACTGTACAATGAGATTTAAATTTTTAATTACCATATAAATAAAATCCCTCTTTCCAGGGCCAGTTGAATATGTCCAACTAAAGGAATACAAATGAAGTGAAGTAAAGTAAAACACAAATTCACAACCAAACCAAAGTCTCCTCAAAATCACCTATTCATTCTCTATCTCCTTAATTTCTCTAGAACTAAGAATTAGAAGCAAAATAAGTAATTAAAATTTAATAAAATAATATAGCAATTAATAAGATGGTACAAATTGGAAAATAATATTTTTTAAAAAATCTTAAAATATTGAAAATGAGGGTTTAGACACTTTTAAATATTTTTATCTCTTTCTGGTAGATCTATAATGGCACCAATCTTTCTAATAAAGTAAAAATAATCCTGAATGTTCCATTTAGACATCATGCTACAGAAATAATTACACAATTGAAATTATTCTTCTAAAATGTACTCATTTCTCCTGTCTTTCATCATAGCAACCTGCTCTGACAGAAGAGATGCAAACACGTATTTACATCACCTAATTATCATCAGATTGTGTTCAAATGTTAAATCTAAAGAATCTCTCAGGGACCTACTTGCCAATTTGAATTACAACGTGGTCATCTTAAGAAACAGGTTTAGGAAAAGAATATGCAGTAGAACAAGAAAAGATGACAGAAAACCAAACCCATCAGTGACAGACTTCAGAGACATGCTAAAAGGTATGAGAGTGGCTACCTCACTGCAAGGTAAACATAACTTAGAAACAGTTGTCACATCATTTCTTTTCCCATTTCTGTATTTTATAGTGCGCTGAGAGTTTACACCCGTTGAGCATATGGTTGTGAAAAAGTTCAGCCATTTTTACTAGCTACAAAATTCTGTCTTTCATTACACGCTGTAAAGAAGCAATTAAAGTAAAGATCTGCAGGAAAATAACTAGCTTAGCTTTTTGAGAACTTTGTGGATTTTATTTTATTTTCTTCCTGAATTGTTTGCAAATTCAAAGAATTTTGAGGTTCTGTGAAAAATCAATGTAGCACTGCCTTTCCATGTAAACTGTCTGACACTGGAAAAAACCAACTCTCTTAAAATACTGGTTTCATAAGATTTGCTGGGAAACTCTCTAGTTTTAAGCAGTTTGCTAGACTATTCAACGCTTAGCCAAATGCAACTGTGAGCCTAAATAAAATCCACCTTTCTGAGATTTCTGTAGTGTTCAAAATGTATCCTGACAAAAATTAAATATAGCATTGTACTGAAATTTTTATTAATGGGTGTTAGCTCAGGTCAAGGCTTAAGTGCGTTTTTCGGCTTTTGCAAGTATAATGAAAATTTATAACTATAAAGATTTTTGTTTTGTAAAAATAACTGTCAGAAAGTGTCAAACCTGACACTTGATTTTTTTTCATGATTTTCATATTTCCCTGCCATTACTGGCTGCAGATTCTTCCTCACCTGCTAAATTATTGAGAGCTTTGCTCAGAGGCCTTTAGAAATTAAAAATAATCAATTGAACTTGACTCACTAGGGGTTAAGCAGCATTATACCAACTATTTTGGAAATTAAACTGTAGTTTGATTTCAAAAGTAATCAGACTTCTGGACTGGATTAAGGAATGGCACTGTTCTTATAAATGTGATTTTATTAATTAAGCAATCATGAAGGAATTGCTAAATGGAACCCTGCATTATGAGTGGCAAAAAAGTCATTTCAGTTTCTAATCATAATCTTTTGAAATCCCTAGGGGCAAAAAGTAGCTTGTGATTTATATCTCTTGCATTGGAACATCACTGAGGAACATTCTACTTCTAGAAGCTTCTTTTTAAATATGTCCCGTTTCTGATTTTTCAGATCTTTCCAGGAGAATAATAATTTAACTGAATGAAGGACAACCATGTTTATGATTGTTATTACTAAATTTATCCTTCTGAAATATTAGATCTTTATTTAAAAGGACTATCCAAAGTTATTATTGGATACATAATTCAAAAATTTCTATTATTGCAGCCAGAAAATAAGTAGTGAGGGTTAAAGAAATTCCAGAGCAGATCTGACAAACTTACCTAGGTTCTTACTGGATTACTGTCCAGAGTATCTGACTACTTAAAATTATATGAAGATCTGTGTGTCTTTAGAAATATTATTTAACCTTTACCAGCAAAACAGCTAGCCAAAATGCTAAGAAAATTAGCAAAATGTTTAAGCAAAAGAACTTTTTAATTTTGAGAATCTCTTAGCTGAAATGATATTTTTCATCAAATATATAATGAATTACAAAGGTTTTGACAACATATTGTTCTTTTTTCACAAGCAGGTGATTATAGTATGCTCTTGTTTGACTGACACAGAAGGGTTTCTCTTTTCTATAGGGATTTGCAAGTGTTCCACAGAAACAATTAAGGTTGCTTCTTACAAATGGAAGGCGAAGCTAGAATTTAAACAAAGTAGTCATGGCTATGCAAAATCTTCTTTCATTTTCATTGAGGAGTATTACCAGGCAGCAAGAAAATTATATAGCCATAAAATTCAATTTAAGAAAGACTGGCAAGAATAAAACCCAATAATTTCAGTTTAGGATGGTCAAGATCTCAAAATACTGCTTTTCTCAGCTTACTTCCTTACACATTCTCACCAATGTATGGCTGGTAAATGCCTGCTGATATTGGCTCCACCACTCAGATAACAAGTTCAAAAATTAAAGTGAAATGTTTTCATGAGCATCACATGTCAGATTTGTTGAGACCAAAGGTGCAATATGCAACTTTACCTAACCAATTTTCTGCTAGCCCATAAAAGATGGTCTTTATCTACCCCGTTTTTACACGGTTTTATAAAGTATTTGGTCCATTGTTATTTATGAATAAACTCATTATTAATACTTTTGTAGATCTTCTGAACTAAACTTTCAGTCTGTTGACTGGAATTTATGGTGGTCTTCTGCTATCCTTTTCAGTTCTACACTTCTTGATTTAAGTCATCCTGGTTTAAAATTAAACACTATCCTCATACTTAGAGATGAAATAGGACAGGCTAGCATAAACCCATCATAAAAAGAATAGGGACAGTGACAGATCATCCTGAAGTGTAAAGAGAACGTTAATATGATGAAATAATATTACAATAATAGTACTTAGTATTTCAGCTTCTGTTTTGTTCGTACCAAACTCATCATAAGTTCTAAGATAAAAAGTCAGCAAAATGGCCTTTAGATTCCTCCTATTTACTGGCCATTCTACAAACACAGGCACAAACACTTATCACCATGCCTTGTAATCATCACCGTCTTTTCACCTAGTAGTAGTGTCATTCAGCTTGTGTTCAAATGATAGAATAATCCAACATTTCAAACGATAGAATAATCCAACATTCTGCAGGAAACACAAACCAAATCAAATCAAAACAAAACATAATAATACCAATTAAAAAACCCCAAACAACACACTCTTAAGGGATACTCCTCTCTTTTTCCACTTAAATTCAAGGTTATGTCACTAAAGTTCTTCAGAAGCCTTTCATCTCTGCATAAATGAGTGCTTAAATACCTTTTCAAGTCTGTCTCTAAATACCCCACTCCTAACTGGGATCCTTTGATTCAAGTGCTGTCTACCTTCAAGGAGCTAAACTCAGCTTCCATTTCCAGGAATTTCTGTAAATTTCTATATCAAGGTGATATCAAAAATGGAATAATTTGAAGTGGCATTCTCTACTAATGCAGCCTTCCTTACTCCTACCCCTTAAAATTCCTTGTTTCATTTTCAGCAGTTCCAAAATAGTTGAACACACACAAAATAATTCCCTATTAAAGATCAGATCACAACAATCAGATGTCTAACCCTTTCCTACTCTCCTTTAACCTCTTTTCAAAATGCTGTGAAAATAAAATTGATATCAAGAGGCAGAACATATTTCCCTACGTTCTGGCTCTGAACTCAGCCAGAACAAATCCATGTAAGCACACTGTGTTGTGAAGAGTTTCAGCCTCAGAATGAATTATCTCCACTCTAATTTTGTCAGCTTTAAGGATACAAGCTATAAAAGCAATCCTCCTCTTAACTGTAAAACAGGGTTTGATGTGTAGGCCTGTTTTTCGACAATGCTTTCCAAGATGTTCTGGACAACTGCTCAGCAAAAGAAATTTTGCTTGGTATCACCTATAGAAACCAACACACCATTTCTTACTAGCTTTATATCTCAAATTTACCTTGGGAGAATTGCTTACAGTGTAATAATATGTCCAAGTGCATTTGGAGTTTTCCAAGAAATGAGTAGGATACTTGCATTTAATCTTTACCTTTTCATCTCAAAGATGCGGTACTTCTCTTGATATGGAGATCTTAACAAATCTGACAATATCAGAATAAAAAACAACCAAAATGTTCCAAGAAGAAATAACAAGTAAGAAGGACAGATTGTCTCAATTTAATCTATATATAGTTTGATTTTTTCAGCCATGGGAACTGAAAGAATGACTGAAACGCCCTGTGATCCAGCAATATCTTATTAACTTGGTAGAATAAAGCCAAGTTTTCCCTTCTTCTTTTAATATTGTCCCCTGTAGAATTAATTTAAGTGTTTCTCTGTTTAATGTAAGGAATTAACATATATGATAAAGGGTCAGTTCCAGCACCTGGGAACGGTGGTACTTAGGCAGGTCTCCAGGGTCTCCAGAATCATACTTACCTCTCCTGGAGATACAGCCTTGAAGCCAAAAATTCTCTGAAAAAGCTTACCTGAGTAAAATTAGTGGTTTAAAGCATCCTGAATTAAATCTTTGAGTAACTAAAGAGAAATAAGATAATGTTTGGAGAAAATAGTTTCATAAGTATACAACATTAAACACAGTGCTCTTGAAGCAGTCTTTTTCCTTTAAGAAAGGCACATTCACTGATTTCTTAGCTGGGGTAACTGTAATTCCCTACAATTATTTCATTGCCATTGGTGCATTGACTGTCGTTTTGGCACTAGCAGTGTTACATGCTCTTTTAAAGGGTCACCATTACCAATTCCAGTTCAGGCTGGATAGACTGACAGGACAATAACAGGATGGAAAGGCTACTTCTTAAACATATTAGCCATGACACACACAGCACGATCTAACTCAAATGAAATGTGACAGTTTTTGTTGTGTAATTCCTCCAATTAATTCATAGTACTGAGAAACACCATAATTTCAAGAATGAACATTCTTTCTTGATTTTGTCACCTAATAAATACCTGAAGAAAAAAATATTAAAAAAAATGGTCAGTGCATTTTAAACTTGTTGGACTGAACTGGTAATCTGTGAGCATGGCAATTCAGGTATGCTTCCATAGGAACTCCTTCCCTTTTGGAAAATGTCCCATTGAATGCTCTCTTACAGCTCTGGAAATGATCTGTCAAAAAATGCTTCTGCAGATGTTTCCATTTGAGAGAGCTCATGGAAGAAGTAGAGGGAAAGGCACAACTCCTTCCAAACTGCCTGTCAGTCTTGCTCAAGAGCAGATCTGGAAACTAAAATTTACCCCCTTTGGCAGCAAAGACTGAAACATTTTTCAGAGAAGATTTTCTGTGAAAAAAATTCCATAAAATGTCATAACAGCGGTGACAGAATAAGGATATATCCACTCAGAAAGCTTCATGTAAAATCTTTACCTTTCAGATTCTATTTTCACAGGTGGATGACATAAATACTTTACAAATTTTTGCAGAACCTTTCTATTGTCTTATTTGTGCAGCAGTCAGCAGTGAACAGAGTAGGAACACTGTCATTACTTTGCAGATTAGTAATTTGATTTCTGCAGACTTTTCTGTGACTCTTCACAGCCATCTACACCTATGAAGTCATGTACAATGACATGTTGACTCTTTTTCTTTTCATGATTTTATAAATGGATTATTACTTCTGAATTGAGTCCTTGAGTAGAGGGCACTATTTGTATGAATAACATTAAGATGTAAGGGCAATATCTGGAGAAACTCAACCTGATAGGAATCAGGAAATAAAATCTTTCTGCCTAATCAAAAGGGACTTTTTACCTGTACATTTTGCAGTAAGTTTTCCAACATTTATGTCTTGATCAAGCTTAAATATCATGTTGGTTACCAAGATATCAGAGAATAGACAAAAAAAACCAGAAGTACATTTCCAGTTACGACTGACATAATATTAAGGCAAAATGCTAGGAGGGAGCCATGAAAGACATTCCAGACAGTAGGAGTTTTCTATGGAGAGATTCTATATAGATTGCTCAGGAATACAAATATCATTAAAATAATTGTGATATCTGAAACACTTGAAAGATTTAAACTAATCGAATTTGCTTTTCAGAAGCTAAATGAAAATTTCACCTTTCTTAGATCATGAAGAAATATTTGCCACAGGAGTTATAAAGGGATGAGACTGGTAAACAAAAGGAATCATGATGCACAGTTTTAAATCAGCAGTTTTTAAAGAGTTCCCCATGGAGAAGTCTGGTCTACTGATGTTCTGTTTCAAGTCTTAAAATACTAGAAACTCAAGGGCCAGGGAACAAAGTTGAAGCTGCATCAATAAAAAGTTTCAACCTAGTAATTCAGTCTAGTAATCAACCACATGCCAACCTGTTGAAAAATAACATGTAGGACTCAAGTACTAAAAAAAGACAAGACCATGCTAACTGGCATGAATTACACAAAAGTGCTGATAGTGTGCTTAATAATTAAAGGAAGCCAATTAATCCAAATCAGCATGAAATTAAGACCTTCTTTCCCTAACTTAGATCTTAGCTATCTTGAAAGGTTTGGGTTTTTTCTTTTTGTTTTTTTTTTTAATGCAGTTATGAATTTGGTTGTTAAAAACAATAATGCCAGTACAGTATGCTTAGGTTTTAAAAAGGCAACATTATTTAAATGAAATTATTTTCATGTCTTATTAAAAATGCAAAGTATCATGAACACTGAAATGAATGAAACAGTGGTTAATTGATAATGTGAGTAAGAAGAAGGACTGTATGTTACTATAACAGTTATCTACCAGGGTCCCAGATACCTAGTTATGTTTAATTATTTCACATAATCTAAAAATGACCTTAAAAAACCTCTAGTCCTAAACAAATAATATTTTTAAATTACACAATAATCAGACCACTAATCCTGGACTACCTGAGGAGTCAGAAAAAATTTCAACATAACCCACCCCCTCAGTTTGTTTTTCAATGTCACTGAAGGCAAAATAGCGTTGCTAAGTACCAAGACCATGGGCCATATTTTTAGGATGAAAGACTCTGAAAAACTTCAAAATCAAATCACTACAACCCAATGTCACAAATAATAAAAAAATTTTCTGGTGTCTGAAATAAGTATGCATTTTATACCCTAAGGGATTAAGCACAGGATCACAACCTTTTGCAGCGTCTATGTCAACAAATGTGTTTGGAAACTTCATTTTTTTAGTCCTTAAGTGTGTGCTATAGTTACAGAGATTTTATAATGCCTATTGCCTAATTTAGAGAGATCAAACTGAGTAATGAAATAGTTCCTTTGGTGTTACTTAAGAATACTAGATCACTCTATTAGTTAAATGTAGTTGTCACTGCTCATACCTCTGAAAGACTGAAGTGTGCACATAAAAGTCAAGAATCTCTCTGATGATATTCTACAACACGGAATACAAATATTTTGGGAACTAAACAGAACAACTTATTTGCAGGTAGCATTAATGCTGCTTTCAGTTTACTTTCTTATTAAAGTTTCATCTGTTCTTACAGCCTCATTCATTGCACTGAGAGAAAGAAAACCCTACCAGTTCTGCTTAATTCTACTAAGCAAACTCCACAACCGGCTGGCTTAAGGTTTTATTAAAGCTGATGATCCATAGGCATCAGAGAAGGTGCAAGTTTAAGAAGTATCAAACACCACTTAGAGCTGGTCATCCTTTTTTCCCTTTTTTCCACATTCAAGTTCAAAAAACTCTGTAAATGGTTCCCCTTGTATTTTCTGAAATCTGAGAAAATAACAGGCTTTGAATTCATACATGTAAGGGTGAATCAGTAGTTGCTGAAATATTTAATTCTTCCATTAATGATCAGCGCATATAGAAAACACTAATTCTCTTCCTAATGTTTCCTTGGCAATGTATTCAGTTTATATAATTGCAAAATGGTCAAGCCAGTGTCCCCTTAGCACTAATGTCGCTTATTCTGTAACACATTACGGTTTAAACAAAGTTTAATATCAATGCCAATTCAGTTTATACAAAAGATTTGACTAGTCCAAGGCAATCAATATAGGACTCTTTGGCTCTACAGGAAATAAAGCTCAGTGATTTAGTCCTGCAAAGTGCACAAAATAGCTCTTCCAGAGCTATCCTTTATGACTGAGGTGACAGTCAATTTCTCAACTATTTTAGATCAAATTTAATGAAGTATGTGTAGACCATCTCTCTCTCTGACTTCATAAAAAAATACAAAAGAATTATTTAACTTAATGTCCCTAAAGCATAACTGTTTATTTGTTTATTTGATATCACTGAATACCCTTCACCTTCACCAGCTCTCCCACTTTCGTTGACTGAATTCTGCTAACCCCAGGTGGCACATGAATGATGATGAAAATTGAATTTGACATCTCTATTGACTGAATTACTGAAAGACAGAAAAACAAACACCACTGGTTTCAAAAATGTTAATTTTTCTATGGAAAAAAAATCTTCCTTTTTTTCTATGGAAAAAAATCCTCCTTTATTGTAAAAAAAAGTTAAAAAATTCTATTTGGAAGAAATTATTTCCTTTTCTGATAATTTGAATTACTATATAGAAACTTGTGCCATTTCCTATTAAAGTGGTTTATTACTTTGAATAAATGCTCCCTTGTTGCAGATGCTCACAGTATTTGATCATTCAGTCCAAAATTTTGCATGTATGTGAGGTTACTATGTCATTTTGTTGCTTTCTGAAGTTTATCCTAAATAATTTATGAAGCATTATTGTTGAAATTAAAAGAAAAGAGTGTTCTGCTTGTGATTAAGCCCAAGCTGTTGCAATCATAAAAATCAGAAGTACTAGCACATCTGCCTTATATATCTGGGACTTCATTTTTTCTGAATGTGTTGTCCAGTGCTTTTTGCTCATTCTTCTGAAAATATCTATAAACTCTGCCTTTTATAAATCTCTGCATTTGCAGTCCACACATGGTCAAATCTATTAGGCCTGAGCAGCTAAATGCTCTGAGGACTCTGCATGTTTCACTTAAAACAGCCTATATTCAGTATTCATACTGAATATTGTCTTTGTGGAGAAAGGAAGGGGTTTTTTCCTCCAAATGTTTCTTCCAGGGCTAAGGACCATAAAGGAACTTTGCACTAAACAAATAAGGAAGACCCCTGTATTTTTCTATAGTTAATAAGAAGGGAAAGAAGAATCAACTTTTTGCGATACGGAAAGAACAAGAAAAAGCAGGGCGAGAGGAGGTGGAGGGTGAAACCCAGCCCAGAGAATAGAGGAAGGGGGCTAAGATGAACAGCAGAATTAGGAAAAAGAAAATATGTCTTGCAGCCTGTTAAAACCTTCTGAAGAGCAAAGTCAATTACAAAGCTTCCCTAGAAAAAAACACCAAAGAAATGAAGGCTTTCTGGTGTCTATCACTTACATGCATGGCTTGGTTTAAGTACTTTTGAAAATCCCAGTTAGAAGATGAACAGGAAATTAACAGATAACAGAAAATTACTGTCAAAAAAAAAAAAAATAAGATCTTCAACTAATTAAAAACAACACCCTCCAGCCTACTCCAGCCCCTGCCCACTTCAAATCAAACAAAAATTCATCACAAGTATGACAGGGTTTAAAGGAAACAAGAAAAAAGAAAAGGTAGAATGTACCAGACAATATATAACCTGAAATCACCCTGTAATATGTCATCATTCTGATACAGTTTTTAGGTACATGATCATGTAGTAATTCCCAAAGGATCCCTACCTCATTTAGATGCTCTGTACTGGAAATAGACAGGATTATATGTTTCAGACAGCTGAAGTTCAGTTTGCAGGGCTCCATAGTGTTGATATTCGAAACTGAAATCAGTGGAAGCTTTGCTCTGAATTAAATATCTGTGAAAGTGCTAAGAAAACTGGGTGGGAAAAAGTCCTCTTCTTATCTTCTTGAGTAAGGCATAAAAACCAGTTAGCACTTTTGGACATGCTGTCTAAAATTTGTGACCAAATTCCCTAGTCGAGTGGAGATAATATAATGCCACCTCAGAAAACTATTGTAAGGATGAAATTGCTGATAGCCTGGAAGAGTGAAAATTCTCTGAATGAGGGATTGAAAGTAAAGCTCTTATAAAAACTAGTAATTCTTTGTTTGTTCAAGATTTTCTTGTTATACAACAGACAGGACAAGATAGGAGTGGTATAGAACAGTACAACTGGATAAAACTCCACATATAATGAAAATAAGTTACATTATTTCTTTTTTTTAAAAAAAAAGAAGAAAGAAAAAACACACCAAAACCCCCCACAAATCCTAAATTAGTTTGTTTCAGCTTTATGTAGAAATGCTTGCAGTCAACCACCTGGATAGAGATATAAGCAATTTCATTAGCTACCTTCTGTTTATGACACACAGTCACCACACTTTTAGTTCTAAGCATATGCCAATCACAGTAGCAATTTTTCCCCATAGATATGAGATTGTCCCTTCAGGTACCTGAGAACAATATCATAGAAACATAGAATCATAGAATGATTTGTGTTGGAAAAGACTTTTAAAGACTATCTAGTCCAACACCCCTGCCATTGACAGGGACACCTTCTACTAGAATAGGTTGCTCAAAGCCCCATCTGATGTGGCTTTGAACAGCTTCAATGACGGAACATCCACAACTTCTCTAGGAAACCTGTTCCAGTGTACCACTGTAGTAAAGAATTTCTTATGTCTGGTCTAAACCTGCCCTCTTTTGGTTTTAAGCCTTTACCCCTTGTACTCTCAAAACATGCTCTTATAAAAAGTCTCTGTCTTTCTGATATGCTCCCTTATAAGTACTGAAAGGCCACAATAAGGTTTTCCCAGAGTCTTCTCCAAGCCAAAAAGCTCAGGTCTCTCAGCCTTTCTTCGTAGGAGAGGCATTCCATCTGATCATGTTTGTGGCCTGTCTCTGGACCTGCTCTAATGTGTCCATGTTTTTATTTTACTGGGGACCCCAAAACAGGATGCTGTACCAGATCTGGGGCCTCACAATGGCACAGTAGAAATGGAGAATGTCCTACCTTGACCTTCTTGCAATTCTTCTTTCAAGACACGTTTGGCTTTCAGGGCAGCAAGCAACCTGGCTCATGCCCAATTTTACATCCACCACTATAGTCAAGTCCTTCTCCAGAGACCTGCTGTCAATCCATTCATCACCCAGTCTGTATTTATATTGGGGATTGCCCTGATCCAGATGGAGGCCTTGAATATGGCCTTGCTGAACTCCATGAGGTTCATCTGGATTGATGGGTCTGTTGAGGTCACTGTAGTTGTCACCCCTTCCCTGAAGCACATCAGCTGCACCGCTCAGCTTTGAGCCACTTGCAAACTTGATGAGTGCACTTAATCCTATAGTCTATGTCATTAATACAGCTATTGAACAGTATCGGTCCCAATGTGGATTCCTAAGGGACATCACTTGTTACTAATCTCCACTTGTGTAGTAAGTCATTGACTGTAACGCTTTGGATGTGGCCATCCATACAATTCTTTACCCATTGAATAGTCCAACCATCAAACCCTCAATTTACTTACAATTTTCCTACAGGGCTATTGTGAGGGACCACGTCAAAAGTCCCACAGAAACTGAGATAGATGGCGTCAGTTGCTCTTCTCTTATCCACTGATGCCGCCACTCCATTGTACACAGCCACTAGATTAGTCAGGCACAGTTTATCCTTTCTGAAGCTATGGTGGTTGTCTCTAATCACGTCTCTTTCATCCATATGTCTTGACATGTCTTCTAGGAGGATCTATTCCATGATCTTCCCAGGCACAGACCTGAGGCTGACAGGTCAGTAATTCCCATGGTTTTCCTTATTACTCTTTTTTTCAAATGTCCATGATACTTCCCTTTTTCCAGTCACCTGGGACTTTGTTTGACTGCTAGGACTTTTGAAATACCACAAAGAACAGATTGGAATTTGTATCACCTTAGGACCCCAGGGGGCATCTGATTGGGTCCAATGACTTGTGTCATTGTGCCTGATTGTGTCATCAGGCTTCCCAGATGGTCTAGAACTTGATTTTTCTCCTATGATGGGTGGGACTTCTCCCATTCCCTGCCTTGAGATTCAGGGACTCCAGAGAGGTGGGAAGAGCAATTGCTGAGGCAAAAAACAAAAGTGAAGTACCTCATCCTTCACCATATCTGTTGTCACCAGACACCCTGTCTCACTTATTGAGAAGGTACAATTTATTTTTTCTTCCTTTTCTGAATATGTTACTTTAGATTCTTTTACTATACATTACTTCCTTTAATTTATATCCAGCTGTGCCACAGCTTTCCTGATTCCATTCCTACACTTTCAGGCAGTTGCCCAATGTTCTTCCCAGGATACATCCTGGCTTCCACAGCATAGGCATTTCCATCTTGTATTGCAGTTGGACCAAGAGGTTCTTTGTCTGCCATGCTGGTCTCCCACGTTATCATCCTTATAGTCAGAGTGTAGTCAGCCTTCTGGAGCATGTGTTGTTTGGAACAGTATGACAATATGTATAACAGACATTCGTTTTTTGCCTTTGGGATTAAATCTTCAAGTTCTAATTTGGGGTTGGGGGGGGGGGAAAGAAAAAAGTCCGTGTGCCGAACTTCCCTATCAGTACCAATTAGTAGCTCAGATACAGAGATAAAAGCATTAAAGCACAATCCTATTACTTATAATCTTGCACAGGTACAATCACTCATTGACACGAATATGAAATTCAAATGTCTGTGTTTTGTTTCTGGGGAATTGAGCATTGGTCTCAACTTTTATGTGCTCTAAATACAAAATAAATAATTCAATTTTACAACAAAGCCAGAAAAAATTCTGGAGGAACTAAAACTTAGACTGTTTTTCAGCACCATTTTTGCTGAGGTGATCTATGGAAATACAGACAAAGAGAAATATTCTCTAGTTTTGTTTAGCATAGGCAATAGAACAGACATCAGATTGATTACAAAAGGTACACCACAGCCTCTAAATTGTTTGCTGCTACAATAATGCAAAGGCTGCAGGGTGTCTGTTATATAAGCCATAACATATGTTTGTTTATCTTTGCCTATACATAGGAAGGGCAGCTCAAATAAGCTAAAAATCTCCTGTACACTCCTGAGCATTAACATCTATTGTTCAACTGCTTCTGAAATTAATTTTGTCTACTTGATGGTATAAGAAAGATGAAAAGAATGGCAAAAAGTTCCTCTAGTCCTCTGACAGTTTGGACCCAACAAGGAAGAATTTCTTGAGCCTAAAGCAAACTGTCAGACTTTTAGCACTTCTAAAAACACCTAAAAGTGCAGCAGAGGGAAAGAGGATGTGACAATGAGCTTTGCAAAGTTTTTGGCAAGCATTATAATGAAGGAAGGTGAATGTACAAAGCCAGTATCTTTCCTCTCTCCATCTGGCAAGTGAGACAGAAAGAATCCATGCTATGATGTGACCTCCCCTTGATTTTCACATGACTTTATCTCTCTCTCTCTTTTTTTTTTTTTTTTTTTTTTTTGCCATCTGTTAAAGTGGGCAGAATGGTGATAACAGCTGATCAGCAACTTCCCTGTGGCTTCCAGGCAGATACTGCTTACACAGCCAAAACAAGTTCAAATATTTTTTTCAAGCAATGACAATAAATTTCATTTATTCATTTCAGCTGAATACTTAACACGATATGCAGATTTTAAAGAAATTTGTGGGATTCTTAAATGATAATTCCAATTTTACACTATAGATCGTTTTCCACATTTGCGTCAAGGTAATAAAAACTTTGAAAAGCATATGAAAATTCTAAATTCTTTGCATTAATGTACTTATGCTTTATAAGCACATATTAAAGACTTCAAATTCCAACAGTGAAAGAATTATTAGATAAACTGAAACCAAATTTTTAGCAAAGATCTACATAGAAGATACTCTAATTTCAAACTACATTTATATAATCTGTATATTGATGCGGTTACATTAACTTCCATGGATTTCTCTGAAATTTTTGGCCTTTCAGAGAGAAGGATAATAAAGTTCAGACTCTAGACAAAAAGAGAAGCCACGTGACAATAAGTTTTCGGGGTCTGCACCTTCACACTTCTTTCATTCAAGTCAAAAATCTCACTGTCAGCACACTAAAAGAGTTTCAAGGGATGGGAAAGAACAAATAATTTTTTCCTGCTTCTAGTAAATTATATGCTTATTTGCAAACATACTCAACTCAGTTTTGCTCTCTAACCAGCCCTAAATATTTGCAAGCACTTCTTTTCAATTTTGGGGAGTTTTTTTGAAGAGTCAATGTGAGTGTTAAAATGGGAGACTTCTCAATACAAGGAAAGATTCACTTAATTGCACAGATATTATACCTGGAACTGGAATTTGTTTTCATATTTTTTTGATTTTTAACAAATTGAAGTAGTGGGGACAGGACTAGCAAAGGTACCTACTGTCCTAAATTTCAAAAGTTAAGTAAATATGAGAAATAAGCTACAAATCTGAAAGTTTAAGTTGCAAGCTATAAGTAAAATAATTTTTAAGAGATATATTTCCTGTGATGAGTGAAAGTGTTTTCTAAGCTCTGGGAAACTGATAAAGTTGTCTTTCATATTTGCAGGACTTAACATAGACTTAAGGAATTCATCATCTATCAAAGTTAAGCTTATTTTCCTACATGTCATAATTTCAGATTATGATAATCTCGAAGTTATACTTCCTCTGAAAACATCATATTGAATTCTGCAGTGTTTCTATAGTACTTCAAAGATCATGGTCTACTTAAAGTAGTGCAAACACAGCCATTTCTTTAGATACTACTTTTAACATATGCACTAGAAGTCCATTTTCTGGTCTAATTATTAAATATTCTCTATTCAGATCCTATTTCATACCACTTCCACTGACTGGCCAGGCAGGTTTTCTGGTATTTCAAAGAACAAGTAAACATAATTCCACCTACTTTTCTTCCTAAGTGTTTACATATCATGTGTTTAAATCCATAAAACACATTTCTGAACTCGATCATTTACTTTTGTCAAATAGTTTTAAAATGCTGTCTACATAACACTTCAAAAACTTTAATACCCTTGATTTTATTTACTTTTTTTTTTTTTCCAAATAGTGAATATATTGTCTCCCCTCAAATGGTATCTAACAATATCACAATATGATAACATTCAAACATTTATTATCTGCAAATGCAGAACATCTGTTAATTTGTCACTTAGCAACACCGTGCAATAATTTTGCCCTCCATGCCCCCCCTCCGTTATTATGCAAAATGTGTTCAGGACAAGAAATGCTTGGAGAAAAATTGTTCCTGCACTGAGATATTTTGACACAAAAGTCTTTCCTCATCAAAGATGAAAAGCACCTTGTCATTCATTTCTAATTACAGCCTCTGCTCTGTCAGTACAGCAAGATGCTAACTCCCCTTGGTGATGTCATACATTGACATTTACAAAACTACATTGGACTTTGTCTACTGCTCATGTTTGCCAAAATCAGTCAGTGTCATAGACATTGATAAAGGGAATTTTAAATTATGAGCGCTAATTGTGTTAAAGTCAAGGAAACTGCATTGTGCCTTCTGATATTAATAGCTGCTGAATCATCTTCTACAACAATGGAAAAAAAGCTTCATTTCATATTCCTATCTGGAATGCTAAGATGTTAAACTGCAACGACAACAGAGATTTCACACTCCAAGAATTAATTTGAATAGATGTAAACTTATTAAAGATTAAAATGAACTATTTAGTGTTCTGCAATTAGTGTTAACATCCAGGCTAAAACTACCAGCGGGGAAACAGCAGAATGGAAGTGGTAACCATGTGAGAATGCAAAGCCTTTGAGTAATTTCAATCCTGGCCAAAACAGCATTAGACAGTCTAATTCAAACTAAAGATGAAGTCATATTAGCATAAATCAGGAGAAGAGATAAATAAATCCCTCTCATTAGTTTTACTTAACATAATTTCTCGTTAATTTTCTGAAAGTAATAGAAAATACTTGTAATTGCATGAGTTTCAGCTAGAAGTTTATTTTACATCTTATTAGGAACTATTTATAGCTGTCAAGACAAACACAATAACAAGAACTTTGTTGCTCTTGACATAATTGTCCAAAAGGCATTCTTGGTAATTTCAAGATGTTGTAATTAAAAAGTCCTGTAATGAAATTATTATAGCGTCTCCAAGTTATTAGTGAACTCAGCACAAATAGGAAACATTTCTCAGCTACCTATGGTTCATAATATTTTCATGGAGTCCTAGAATATCAGCTGGAAGAGACCTCAAGGATCATCTGATCCAACCTTTCTTGTCAAAAGCATGCTTGAGACAAGATGCCCTTGTACTCTGTTCACTAGAATCTTACAGGTGTTCAATGTTGGGAAATCCACCATTTCCCTGGAGAGGTTATTCCAACGGGTTATTGTTCTTATTGCTAAAAAAATTTTATATGGAAGTGGCACTGATCAAATCCCATTTTAATCAGAGAGATATAAGAGAAATACCTATGTTTTTTAAATATGTATCTCTCGAAAATACTCTGAAGTGTCTGACATCACAAAAACACCACTTACTAGATGGATATTAGACTCTACAAGTTGCTTGTAATATAATATAATATATGTAATTGCCATGGAACAGATTAGTTACTTTTGCCAAATTCTATGTTAGGGACAACTGCATGTAATTCCAGGGTCATGTTTTGCTTGGGTTGTGTTTTGGGTTTGTTTTTTTTTTTTTGTTTGTTTGTTTGTTTGTTTTTAATTAGAATTCTGCAGTTTTATTATATCACTTTCACAAACAATTCCTTAGGTGAAGATCCCATGTCCTTCAGTACAGGAGGGTGTCCTTGTCGAACAGTGACCTCTAGGGCGGTTGAACATATCAACACTCCCACATAACTTAATGTCATCTGCAAACTGTTTGAGGGGGAACTTGATTCCCTCATCCAGGTCCAAATAGGACCAGTCCAAAAATTCTGAGTCCTGGAGAACCTCACTAGTGAACAGCCTCCAGCTGGATGTAGCACCATTCACCACCACCACTGGTTTTACAAAACAGCCAGTTTTTAACCCAGTGAAGAGTAGACTTGTCCAAGTCATGGCCTGCCATTTTTTCCAGGAGAATGCTGTGGGAGACAGTGTCAAACACTTTACTGAAGTCCAGGTGGACTACATTCCCAGTTTCCCTAATCCACCAGGTGGGTCACCTGGTCATAAAAAGAGATCAGGTTGGTCAAGAAGTACCTTTATTTCCTAAACCCATGCTTTCAGGGCCTACTGTCCTGCTTGTCTTGTATATGCTGTGTGATCACACTGAAGGTAATCCTGAAACTGAGGTCAGACTGACAGGCCTGCAGTTCTTCGGATCTTCTGTCTGAACATTCTCATAGGCGAGCTTTACATTGGCCAATGTCCACTCATCTGGGATCTCCCAGGACTGTTGATAAATGATGGAGAGTGACTTGGTGAGTTTCTAAAAACACTTTTTATTATCTTTCACAGCAGTGGCCAGATTGAGTTCTAATTGAGCTTTTGCCTTTCTAATTTTCTCTCTACATGTCCTAAGGACACCTCTTCCTGAGCTGCTTGCCCCTTCTTCCAAAGGTCATAAATTCTCTTTTTTTGCCCTGACTCATAGAAAAAGTTCCCTGTTCAGACAGGCCTGTCTTCTTTCCTGTCAACTCAACTTTTCTGCACAGAGGGCAGCCTGCTACTGCATCTCTAAGATTTCCTTCTTAATGTATGTATGGCCTTTTCGGACCCTTTCTCTATTAAGGACTTTTTCCCAAGGGACTCTCTGAACCAGTGCCCTGAACAGAACAGAGTTTACCCTCTGGAAGTCCAAGTGTTGACCCCTTTCCTTAACTCACCAATAATAAAAAAAAAAACTATCGTTTTGTGGTCACTATACCCAAGATGGCCTTTGATTACATTCTGTTAATAAACAGCAGGTCTATGGTGCCATCACCCCTGTTAGGCTTGCTTACCGTCTGTGTTGGGAAGTTGTCTTCTTCACATTCCTGGAACCTCCTACAGTGCCTCCTCTCTGCTACATTGAGTTTCCAGGAGACATGTGACAAATTAAATTCTTCCATGAGAACAGGGGCTGGCGATCATGAAATATCAGCCAGCTGCTTATAGAATAATTTTTCTGACTCTTCATCCTGGTTGGATGGTCTGTAACAGACTCCTATCTGGACATCCACCCTGCTGACACTCTCCTGATCCTTACCCATAAACACTCAAACCTGTCATCTCTATCTTTGAGCTCTACACAGTCCAAACACTCCCTTTAATGTACAGAGCCATCCTGCTGCCTCACCCTACTTGACTGTCCCTTCTAAAGAGTTTGCAGCCACCCACTGCAGCACTCTAGTCATGTGAATCACCCAACCATATTTGTGTGATGGCGACTACATCATAGATTGCCTGCTGCACAATGCCTTCCAGCTCCTCCTGTTTTTTACCCATATGTATGAATTGGTGGGGGTGCTCTTCAGCTGAGTTATCAATTTCACCCCCAGCACTGGCATGTCACCCAATGGTTCACCTCTAGTGAGCTTGGTCTTATCCCCCTCTGCCTTCAAACATAGTTTAAAGCCCTCTCAATCATCCCTGCTCACTCACAGGTTAGAATCCTTCTCCCTCTTTTAGAAAAGTGAACCCCATCTGTCTCCAGCAGGCCTGGTGCTGTATAAACTGTCCCATGATAAAAAAAAACAAATTCCACTGATAGACCAGTCTTTAAGACATGTTTTGATCAAGTGGGTTCTCTTGTCCCTTTCAACATTTTTCCTTGCCATTGAAGTGACTGAGGAAAATGCTACCTGTGCTTCTATCCCTTCAACCAGTCATTCCAGTGCCCTGAAGTCCTTTTTGATTGCTCTAGAACTTCTGTCCTCAACCTCATCACTGCTGTTGGTAATAATCAGAGGGCTGAATCAGTTCAGGGAGTCTTCTAGTACTAGGAAGATTTCACAGACACAGATCAGTCTATTCATGTCATATATACCTGATTTATATGTAATTGAAAACCTTTGCTGAGATTCACAGAACCTGTAGCAGTTATGAACAAACAACACCTCAGTCACCATGAGTGGTGCAAATATCAGTGAAAATGCTAACAGAGTGAAAATAAAGTTTTATTATCTCACAACACTGATTCTGGTTTGTAGGTGTAAATACATTGATTTTTCTAATCTTTGCAAACAAGCAACTCAGCTGAGTCACAAGATTTTTAATTTTAAAAATAAACACAGTTATTATGCTATTGAAAATCTTAAGCTATCCCAAGCACTTCTATTCCTTCCAATGCTAACCAATTGGAAAGCTATACTAAATAGACTTCTTTTATTTTTAATCTTCTAACAAAGGTCCAAAAGGCACTAAATAATAGAACTTCTTAAATAAAAGTACCATGATTTTTTAATTAGTTTAGTTAAAAAGAAGACTCCCAGAAGAGATGAATATTTTCTCTAACTCAGCAGTGGTGAAAAATGCCAAGAAATACATAGCAATTTTACTTCTCACCAACATAATCTATAGTGGTCATGAATTCCAGTGTAGACAGTTTCTTGTTGCAGGGGTTACAAAGCTGTTCAGAACAGACAGTAACACAGGAAATGGAAACCTATCAAGCTGAACTAATGCAGGACAGTGAATTTCCTTTTCCACCTACAAAAGTTCATACCTGGTAAATTCTACCCTTGAAACTCTACTAAAATGTATTATAAATCAAGGTACATGTTATTCTAGGAGGTGAAATAAGGGTATAGATTACTTTAGCAAGAGAAAGGGACTGTAGGACTCATTCTTGATAACCTACCTGTCTCATGAACTCAGGCATGTCTTTTCATTTTTTGCACTAAAAGAGCAATAAATCAATGTAACTTAAATACACATCACTTATCCAGAATTTTCATAGCATCAGAACTCTGAAGCCAGGTCTTTTTATGTTACATAGGAAGAAAACAGCTGCATCTTTGGCAGTCTCTAACCAAAAGCAAGGCTCTTTATGAGTTACTTTAACTAATGTAATAATGGTAAAGAGAATTTACTCTTCATTTAATAGATAAGACATTCAAATAGCCTTGTGGAAATGACAAATTTTGCCCCTTAGTGTTAGGGTCCTGAAGAAGGCACCATTGCATTTAATCAGGCCATAACTCTTGTTACTGTTTTATATTTTTCTTCTACATTAGACAGATTCTGAGTGGGTTTGAGGGGTAGAGAAGTGGAGAGTCGAAGTAGCAGTGATGTGTTTCTCTAATTAGTTCCATGATTAACTGGAAGTTAAGTGGAAAGGTGAACGGAAGAGAAAACAGCCCTGTGAAAAAGGACTTAGGGAATGGAGAAGCTGGACATGACCCAGCAATGTACACTCACAGCCCAGAAAGCCAACCACATCATGGGCTGCATCAAAAGCAGTGTGGTCAGCAGGTTGGCAGAGATGATTCTCTCCCTCTCCTTTGCTCTTGTGAGACCCTGCCCGAAGTACTGCATTCTGCTCTGGGACTCTCAGCACAGGAAAGAATGTGGATCTGTTAACAGCGAGTTTAGAGAAGGACTGGAGCACCTCTCCTATGAAGACAGGCTGAAAAAGTTGGGGTTGTTCAGGCTGGAGAAAAGAAGGCTTCAGGAGACCTTATTGTACCTTCCAATACCTGAAGGAGGCTTACAAAAAGACTGGAGAGGGACTTTTTTCAAGGGCATGTAGTGATAGAGCAAGGAGCAATGGCTTTAAACTGAGAGTAGGTTTAGAAAAGAAATTCTTTACTGTGACAATGGTGAGACGCTGAAATAGGTTGCCTGGAGAAGTTGTGGCAGCCCTACCCCTGGAAGTGCTCAAGGCCAAGTTGAATGGGGCATTGAACAACCTGGTCTAGTGGAAGATGTCCCTGCCCATGGCAGGAGGGCTATAATTAGGTTATCCTAAAGGTCCCTTTCAACCCAAACCATTCTGTGATCCTATTTTTCTCAGGTATGCTTGTATCATGCTTTAGGTATCTGAACTTTTATGAGTTTCATACATAAACACCTTCTCTGTTAGATATGAGAAAGCTGATTTCATAAAAATCCTGAACACAATGATCATTTCAATCTGGCAATTTCTGAGGCTTGGGGTAAAACTTCACTGAGAGATTTGTATTACAAGGAATCCTTGTATCTTCTAAGAATAGAATAATAAACTGTCTTTCTGAATTTATAGTTAGAATTGGTTCATTCCTTTTAATAAAATTCAAGTGTAGGTTTTTTCAAGGAAACCTTCAGAGAAAATCTGTGGGCAATTTATGTATAGATCAGTGTAAAAAATCACACAGAAAGTCTTTCAGAAACCAAGACAAATCCAGAGTGTGGAATGCAAGCTCTTACTTTATTTTCCTGAATGTTATTTCATCTTCTGAAATTTACTGATACCAAATTAAAATCCAATGTTGTTTTATAAATGTTACTTGGCAATTATTTCATCCAAATTGCTGTTTTATTCTGATGTATCTAAAAGAGAATTTAGGCCAAAGTGAGATGAAGTGAAGATACTTTCCACAAGTCCAAGTAGACGCTAAATTGCCTAAAGGTAAAAGACTGTTAAAGCCAAATAAAGTTTACAAGCATTTGCTTTTACAAAAGCTCTCAAATTAAAAGCTCTTACATAACTCTGCTAATATAGAAAACTCTGGACACATAACTTGTTCTTCAGTGCTTTGAGTGGCATCAACTTATTACAATTTTAGTTTGCAGGTCAAAACAGAATTAGATATTAGCTTAATATTTTATTTATTTTTAAAAGGCATTTTTAGACATAAGGAGGTTGATATTAATTACATGTGGTAATTTTAACATTATCTCCAGTATTTTAAAGGTGCTGCAAGACTCTAACTTATAAAGAACTCTTTAAAAAACAAAAACAATAGATTTCAAAAACTGAAAAATGTGTAAATGTACAAACATTGTGTTTCAATTTAGTATAGCCATTAGAGTTGACCATGTACTTATTGTGTGTTGTTTACTTGTGGTTTTTTGTTTTCTTTTAATTAAATTAAAATCTCCCTTTGAAAATATAAGGATTTAAATTTTAAAATGCATGTCAGTAACTGTTTAATTAACTGTGTTCCAATTCTTGTGGGAGACAAATTTTTTAGTTATTATCATTCAACAGAAAACATTGGCTAGATGTTTATTGCTCTATTCTTGAGCTACACCAAATTACTTTTACAAGGTATGGCATGTTTCAGTATTTGACAGGAAAAGCAATTGCTGACAAAAAACTAAAAATAAAATGCTCTCTCACATCTCAAAGCACAAATGACATTAAATACCAATTCCATTCCAGAGTAAATACATTTGATTAGCACAATGACTTAAAGAAATGATTTGTTTCACAAGATGCAGTAAATCTGCCATTTATTCAAATATTGGTAATCACTCTAGCTGAATTGCATAAGGAACACAGAAATTAGAGGAAAGATCAACAAATGCAAATTGGTTATTGCAAGGTAAATATGCTATAATGAATTCTCTATCCTATGTAAGCAACATCATTCCCGTCAGTCTACTTTGTTCTTAAACCACTGAACACATAGATGCTTAAGATTGACTTTAAATCAAAACATTTACAGAATAGACTTTTCAGCTTCTCTTGTGAGGCTCTGAGAGATTCTGTAGCGCCCAAGTCGATATGCACTGCTTTTTATTTCTTGTCTAGGGTCGTCTGATTACCCACACACTCACCTCCAGCAGGTTCAGAGCCCTCCAACAAACCTTCCTACACCCTTCAGTCCACGGACTTTCTAGGCTCCTCTCTTCCTTACAGGGTGGAAACCAAAGTCTGGTACAGAAGCAAGAGAAGATAGTAACAAGCAAGTGGGATTGCTTGCAGGCAGATTGCCCACGTTTCCCTAAACAGATAACAGTGGCTGGGAAAATGGCAATGGCACTGCATGTGACATATACTCACATGTGCAGACCGAGAGCCTCTTTGCCCAAATGATGACAGCCCTAGAGGGGAAGATGCCAACAACTGATAGAATAAATTATAAATAGGGGAATTGCCAAGGAAGTGAGCTTGAAAAGAACTGCAAAAAGACCATGGCAGTTTGAGAACACCAGAATCACCATGCTGCCGTTGTAATTTCTGTCTAGGGCTGGCAAACCATTCTCACCATCAGGGCCACAGGTAGCCACCTGCAGCCAGGGCACTGGTGATGCAGACTGCAACACAAGACCCACACCTCATGTGTGCACCCATGGGAGCTGTCTCACAACTGAATGGGCTGATATGGGTGTGGGCAAAGTCAGAGCATACAGGGAACTGCCTGAATGTGTCAATTTCACACTTCTGGGACTTAGTTATAAAAAGCTGTTCAGAGATTTAAAGAGGTTTCTTAGAATTTTATGTATGTCCGCCATTGTGGTTTATCATCCGTCTTGTGGATATTGATCCTGAATACAGGGCTGAATATACATTGATTGTTGGTTAATTGTATGTCATTAATGAATCAATAAAAGACTTGGAACAAGATTTGATATAAACCACCATGAGCTGAGCAGTTTTTCTGTCCAACATTGTTACAGATTTCATGCTCAAAAATGTGCCTTTGAACAAGCTCTAAACATATGGCAGAGAAGGAACATTCAGAACTCAGAAAAGGGAACACATTCTATAACCCAGTATCATGCAGAAGCTTTCAATAGTGGACTAAACTGTGATAAGAAAGTAAAGGTTGTTGAAATCAGGATATTGCAATAGAAGTAGAAAATGTAATTATGTGTTGATAGGCATATAGTATGGCTGGGTCAGAAGGAGATGATAGTCTTGACTATACTGGTATAGTCCTGTAAAGTAGGTAAAGTTCTAACAGTTAAATAGGATTCATATTTGGCCAGTTAAATGAGGTATGTTAATTTGGAGTAGCTGTTCTTTGAAGAAAATCCAAGTGACAAGAAAATGTTTCTATAATGAGAACTGTGAAGTTCGGTTCGCTAACTATAAAGATATAATTTTCTCAGTAGATTATAATAAAAGACATGATAAGGGTTGACTACAAAACACAAACAGCGCATACTATAATTAGTATTATTTTGCATTAAACACAGATTATGTTCATTAAGTTTTACAGAGTTAGAACCTAAAATCCTCTTATACATTCTATGCATACCCAATTTCGCAAAAACCTTAACAGG
Organism: Anabacerthia variegaticeps; assembly: GCA_035583185.1. NCBI lineage: Eukaryota > Metazoa > Chordata > Aves > Passeriformes > Furnariidae > Anabacerthia > Anabacerthia variegaticeps. Next base: position 39,176,249 of record JAWWEW010000001.1, on the reverse strand, counting down.
GTCACTTCTGTAACATGACACTGTAGAGTGTTGCCAAATGAAGTTTAACATATAATACAGGGCCAATTCATACCAAGTAGGCATACCAGGTTCTTTTATTGACAGACACCCTGAGGATGATTTAGGTGTTGGTTGAACTGAATTATATTCTGTTATTTCCTTTCACTGATTGTAAATAGAGGCTCAGAAATGAGGCTCAAACCCAGTGTGCCTTAGGCCTGCAGTAAACTGTATGGAACGAGTGGCTTCTTTTTTTTTATCTTTTAAAAAATTAGTATCTTGGACTGGCTGTTTCACAAATGACATTTTTTTTTAAAAAACAAAGTTAAAGATAAATAAATCATGCTCTCTCTAATTCATTCTTGCATTTCTAACTTTGTACAACTGGATTTGAAAATACACATTCATTTGTAAAAAGTGCACTTTTTATACCATTTAAAATGTATATGTTGTTGGCTAAATATACACTACTGCATATGAATCTGTTAACTCAGCTTCTAAGATCAGTACAGCTGCATTTATTTTAATGTGCAAATTCCAGATTCTTGTATAGCTGAACATTCATCTGGAAGACTGAGTTTATGTGGCCACTAATTTGTTACGGAAAATGAATGCAATATGCAAGAAAAACACATATTTCTTCTATATAAGCCAAATTATTTTTAAATTTAGCAACATGACTGATTACTTATGTATGACATTTTCAAATAGGGTCATTTTATAGTTACTTATGCTGAGGTCTTAAGAATTATCAATTTTTTTTTTTGTTTGTTTTTATCATGAAAATCTATACAGACAGAAAGAAATTATATTGATAGATTTCATACAAGTACAAAAATATTAAAGCAGAACATTTGGGTGTAAAATGAAGCAATTCTTCATCCCCAGTTGAATTATTACTCTTTTGCTGTGTTCACAAACAAGTTTCTTGTACAAATTATGATCTACACATAGGAGTTTTAATAATACTGATGACTTGGTATAAACTCAGTAGGATAATGATATACGTTCATTTCTCTTTCTACAAAAGGGAAAATAAAAATAAGTAATAAAACCAGTGTTTAAAAATCTCCTATTCATCTGTTACTTAAATATATATTCCATAGGAAAAGCACAGGCAGAAGTGGCAGTTCAAGTCTAGTTCCTAATAATCCAATGTAATTCTTCCACAATACCTTCAGTGTCCTGTATCACATAGAGGGTTATTTGGTCAGCAGTTACAGCACCACCACCTATGATATGGATGTTACTTAGCTGTTAAAAACAGCTAAGTGGATAATATTGGTCCCTTGGATTTGTCCAGCTACAACACATCTCAATTTCTTTTGGTTTTTTTGGTTTTCGTTTCTGTTTGGTTGGGGGTTTGGTTTTTTTGTTTTTCTCTTTTTTTTTTTTTTCTGCTCTATGTAAGTTGATTAAATTGTAAGCCATGAACATCTTTGTTTGTCCTATTTCTATTTATCTTTTGTTGTCTCTCTGAACCATTCTAGTGAGTTCTACTGTCTGGAAGCAGGGATGCTAGAGGCAGGAGGCCTCTTTGCAAGGGACTGAAGTGCAAAGGAGTAAAGTGTCCCTGGTTGTAGAGATAAGGAACAGCCTCAGCATTATCTTGTAGCCATCCTGGGATGAGAGAACTTAGGGGTCATGTTTGGCAGCAGAGCTGGACTGGAGGATAGACCCAAGGGTGACCTGAGGCACCCAATACAGCTGCTCTTGAGACTTGTGCAGGCACAGAAGTAGGTAAGGATTCTGCTTGTGATACATCTTTGCAAGACTCTATATAGAACTGCATATCACCGTAGGACTCAACACAATGCATTGTTCATTACTTTTTTTTAATATACATATTTAAGCACAAATATGTTTAATTCACCTCAAGGGGTGAAAATTCCCCAAGAACTACCAAACTGATTAGTCACTGTAGAGTTTTAAAGAGTTTTGTTTGTTCATTTCTTGTGTTTATTTTTTGGTTTTGTTTGTTTGGTTTAGTTTTCTTTTGCTGGGGTTTTTCACAAGGAGGGATATGCTGCATGTTTTAGTTCCATACTATCCCACATTTTCTTGCTTTTCATTAATCCATATCTCTACTCAGTGTAAATTAACTTTGAAATAATTTGTGCTTTTTTTACTGAAAGTTAATAGGCTCACTCAACATTTTCTGTGGTAGCAATAGATATTGTGCCTTTGAAAAGAATACACACAGAATATTTATGGGATTCTACTACTCAGACAGACTGTATACTGTTCTTCAAATTTCTATAAATGTCATGCACATATGCAACCCTTGGCACTACTGGAAGCCGTGATGTTAACTGCAGAGGAATTTGAACTAGGTTTTCAGCTGATGATTCCATACACTTTTTTCTTTCAAGATCTTTTATAACATGAAAACTAGTTATTCACATTTTTTTCAGCTGAACTGCCTGTTGCTCTTTTATTTTTTCCTTTTATTCCAACAGTTTGGATCAAAGATTATGTTTCTACAAATAATTATATAATTAGCTTGTAAAATACTTAAGACCCCTCATAAACATTTTATCAGATAGGTCGTTGAAATAAGATGGTTAGGTCAGTTGATTTATCAACCAAAAGAGAGAAAAATTGAAAGACTGGTTTGCAGCTACACTGGAATGAGAAAACCATCATGCTGCTTTACTATATCACTTACAATCTCTTGAGTTCCTTCTCAGCAATAGCTAAGGAATTCCTATGAGCAATATTGCTCCTGGGAAATAGCAAAATGATTTTCATATAACTGCATGTGCTATCTGGGTCCTCAACCCAGCCAGAAACATCTCAGAGTCCCTGAATGACAGAGAATTCAGTACAGAGATTACAGTCCTCATCAAAGGGACTAAAGTTTCTTTCCTGCCCCTCCCCCAAGTTTTTACAGACTAAAAGAGATTTTTAATGAACTAAAATCTATTTTGGTTTTATTTTATGACTTGTTGCACTTAATAAATACTATGAATTACTTTTCACCAAGTCTGTGAAGTAAGCAATTCCTGCCTATAGTAAAAATGGCAATGTTCAGTGAAGGGCAAACTGAATCAAATAAATAGCACTGAATGTTCTCTACCCCAAATGTCATTTTTAAACTCAAGAAGGCAATAAAGCAAATCTTCTTTTACTTATCTATGGATAATAAGACAGGGATCTACTTGGAAATTTTTGTAACAAAAATAGTTAACTGAGATCTATGGATCAGTATACACTGAACACTGAGCGCGTGTCCTTAAGCACATGTCATTTATTAAAAAAAAAACCAAAAACCAAAACAACAAACAAACACGTAGGGAAAAAATATGAAGAACAATAGCTGATTTTATAAATGAACTTGTATAGAATTACATATGAATTCTTGAGGGATGAGACTAGTACAAATACATCAAGGTACTGCAGATACAAGAAAAATGCTCAGAGGGTAGCTTTGAAAGTGAGCTCAGATACATTTACAGAAGTCTGTATAGCCAATTTTATCTTTGCTAAATCTCCAGAATAACTATCAGCAAAAACACAGATTTGCCTAAAGAAGAATGACCTATATCTACCACATTTATATCTTTAGCAATTCCTTCACAATAGGATATTATCTCTATAGGGAAGTAGGTAAGGGAGTTTGGATGAAAAGAATGTATTATCCCATGCTGCAGAGTCCAGTCAATCATGTTACTGAAGAGGCATCCAGCTCACACACAGAAATTGTGATGTACCACCTTTCTTTTCCGAAACTTGAAAATAAAAAGATTTTTTTCACTTTAAAAAAAATAAAACAAGTATTTGCCTCACATTCACTACAGAAAACTGAACAAAGCATTCTCTCAGTTTGAAGTGAGTTCTGCTATGGAACTGCTGACACTTGCAGTGGCATTCTGTTCCCCTTTTACTTAGGTGTCTTGAAATTTTGTATGCGTGTACAAATCAAGGGTTTCAGCTTAAACTAATTAACAGTCGGTGAAGGATTTTTAGTATCTAATTCTGGAAATGAAATTTTGTTGCATAAAACATCTCAAATGACACCTAGGGTTACTGTTACAACATTTTGCTGCTGTGTTTTACTTGCTAGAAATAGTCACCTAAATTTATTTTTATATGACTATCCTCCTAAACAATTCAAGTATAAATCCTGTAAAAGATTCCTTGCACTTTAAATAAGTTAACATATCACTTTGATTCACCTACTGTATGGAAAATTATGGTGATATTAATTTTCACTTTCCACTCATAAAAGAGCTGTCTTGAAGGATGATGGCTTTGGAAGTCTGGCAAAATGGGGACAGAACCTCTATCAAAAGCCTCGTTTTACAACATTCAAGAATACCACTTTCTTTATTGCATGCCGTCATAGAAAATCTGTCTTGAAATCTAGAACTTATTCAGCCCAAAATATAATATTTTGGTCCTACTATTCTTCAATATGTACGCTTTCTTCCATATTTTATTATTTATTAAATACATCAGTTATTTCTTTCAGTTGTAATGTTGAGACCTTGTGATTAAAGCATTTTTTTTTTTTTATCTAGTTAGATGTTAATTCTTTAATCTATATTTATGCCAGAATATTCTTAGTGATAACTAATATACTTAGGGTTTGTTTTTGTTTGTTTTTTTTTTAATTAATGCAGACTCCAAATTTCACTTGCCATTTACAAATAAATAAATCACTAAATGTAGCATCTGAACTGGGAAGATATTTAAATGAATTACAATGCGCTTGAGGTAACGGGACTAAAATGAAATTTTACTTTTTGTGTTTCAAGAACTTAAATCCTAGAATTCCCAGTAATATTTTAGGAAAGCTGTGGCCCTCTTAATTTTTGAATTAAGAATTAATTGAAAGGAATTTGGAGTAAAAGAAAGGAATACTCAAAGAGCTGCACTTTTGCTCTTTTTGTTTCACAGTAAATGAACTACAACTTTCATTTAAAATGGTGTACTAAAACTTTCAACTTTAAATCACAAAGACTACACACTATGTTTTTAACATAAAAGAAGCAGTCCCAGCTTTTAAAGTTCCTTAAAAAATAATAAAAAACAGTGCAGTCACTTATTCACAAGATCCATTGACTATAAATCCTGTATCTCATAAAGTACCACTGTTCTCCTTTCCTGGCTAGAAATAAACCTGAGAGAAATCACCCTATAAATATTTTCCTTTCTCAGATATTTGCATTAGGATGATACATATTTTTCCTCTGGGTATACATCCTTTTTGTTCTTGCCTCTAGAGGAAGTGCATTGAGCAGCCCTCTCTCCTACACACTTTTTAGAAGCTGAAAGCAGGAAAGCACAACCCCACCACACACGATGAGCAAGCAGGAGATAAAGCCTTAAACTAACAGGAAAAGTTGTGTAACAACAAAAGCAACAAAAATAAATTATGCATCAATAAATGTGTCTCATAAGAGGCAAAAGGGATAATACCAAAAGGTGTAAAAGCAAAAAAAATAAAAAAGAAAGATATATAATTAACCTGGGAGTGATGTGTATAACTATGTTTTCTTTTGCCAAATCGCTCATAGAAATTAATTTCTATCAGTGTCTTAAGTGTTCTTCAGTATGTTCCCTGTCTTGAAAGCTGCTGCTTTGATGACTCTCATGTACTTGGTCTGAGCAAAGGCTGGTTTCCTGGGAAAGCGGGGGGTGCAGGAGCACCTGGTATCAACCAGCATGAGTGGAGTGGTTCCATTTAGCTATTTCGTTTTGGAGTAGGAACTGGGACAGTTCCCACAAATTTTAAAGCAAGTAAACAGGAATATAATATCAGTAAAACCTGTTTCTTTTAGCTGTCTCTCTCTTGAATAGAGAATGTAATGCTTACAGGAAGCTGTAGCTGTGCAAATATCACAAGAAGAAGCAACTGAAGAATTCTCCTATGGAAACAAATTAGATCGATGCCGTTCTTACCTTATCTTTTATCTTTCTCTGATGTTTCTGACTTCAGGACTTTTTAATAGCTGTTACATGTTATCCTCTTTCAAAAGAAGTTTGCATCCTTTTGGATGCATGCATCTGAAGATAAAATTCTGCTTTTGGTACATCACCAAGAGTCGGATTCCTGTTCCTGTAAATTAAAGTTTGTCTCAACTCAGAAAAATAAAAAGGGCTAATTAAATCATGTTTCTGAATCTTTTCTTATGGAGATAAAAAATTCCAAATTTCCACTTTTCTGAGAACTTTCATATCTAGAGGACTGTATTTGGGCAACTCTGTACAAGAAAGACAATGACTGACTAGAGGGAATACAAGCAAGGTGACTGAAATGGTGGGGCTGGAGTGCTTAAGGAGAATCTGCCCCTTATGAAGAATCAATGGGAGCTGAGCTTGTTCAGTATGGAGCAGAAATGGCCTTGGGAGACCTAACAGGAGACCCCAGTGCCATGGGGAAGTCACAGAGGACATGTAGCCAGGCTCTTCAAAGCAACACAAAACTGAAAAAATGAGAGACAGGAAGTATAAATTGAAATGAGAGAGGTTCATCTGAATACAGGGAGAAGCCTTTTCACCATAAGAACAGACAGGCAGTGGGACAAGCTGAGGAAGGTTGTACAGTTTTCATTCTTGGACAATTTCAAGACCCAACTGGATGAAGACCTAAGCAGCTCGGTCTGATGACCTGCCATGAGCAGGAGATTGCACTGGAGACTGAGGTCCATTTTTTATCTGAACACTATGATTTTATGAACTTTGCATTTTATACAGAGCTACTTCATTTTCCCAGATCCAGTAGTTATATAGTTTATTTCGTGTGATAGAAAATCTCATCATTTAGAAGAAATTGTTTTACAGTTGCACTATCAATAAATACAAAGTCTATACTTTCAAAAAGCTCCTGCGTAATCTGATAAAAAGACATAAAAACCAAGGCAAAAGCCAATTATGTGCGTCTGCCAAATTCATTAACATTAACTAATGAGACTGTTGACTTCTAAAATTGCTTGTGTCAGGTGGTAATGACAAACTTGATAAGACAGTGCTTGCAAAATCTCATTAAATATTTTGCATTCATTTCTATCAGTATCAAATATTAGATTAAGACAATAACAATGTTCATATGAATTTGAAAGAATTAGTTACAAATCTTCTTTGGAAAACCCACTGTGAATAAAAGGATAAAAATACCTTTTGTTCTGAGGACTTTAAATAGGAAACATGTTCCTGCTGTAAGGAACAAATACCGATAATTAGTATATTGACAACAAATAATATCAACCTTTCTTTTTCATCCTGCCAAAGGAAAAGCACTATTTTTTTCCCCCACAAAACTGCTTATAAAGGAGTTGTGTGACATATCAGGGATGTTTAATGATTATTAGCAGAGTTTCTCTGTTATACTACATAAAGCTTTCATTTTTGTGTGAGACTACGAATTTGCTACTATTTTTTAAAAGTATTGCAGAAGACAGAAATATATCTCATTTGCTAAGACCTCTTCTCTACAACATATCTCTGCAACATTTGAGATATGAATGTGGATTCACATTTGAAAACATGAGACAAAATCAAAGTATGTTGACAGCCTCTTCATCTCTCCTTCTAGTCACGTATAAGGCAGCATGGTATAAGCATCTTTATGGCATTTTAGTAGGTTTTTTTCCAAGTCTAGGGAGATAAAACAACAATTATAAACATATGTTTTACAAATACTTTCAAAAACTTGAAATGTATAGGAATGTAATACAAAAACAGAAACATGGATGGTACATGAAATTAGTTATTGTGAAACATGCCTGTATAAACTGTATAATGAAAAGCCTGCATGAGACTTTAGCTCTCTCAATGGCTTTTTATTATCAATTTCAGTTCATCAGTTTTCTGAGTTTTCTATACAGAAAAAAAAAAAAAAAATCATACATAATACGAAATAATACAAAATTACCTCTAGTTTGGGGATTTCCACAGCTGGCTGTCACCCAAATATCTGGGTTCCATATAGAATGGAATAGAATGAACATACCATAAGTAGAGGAGAGGCCCTACTCCACTTAGTTTTGAAATAGTTATAATCCTTCAGCAGTGGGAAATGGCACCCTCAGTGGAGCGGCTCTGCATGCAGTTCCCTTCTGTTAACACTGGGATTTCTGATGCTGTGTCAGTGCAGGAATCTTACCTGATTCAAAAATTAAGGCATGCTTTGTGACTTAGTGTGATTGTAAAACCAGTCTGATAGATAGCTGCCACAGAAAGTCTTAATGCCTTGGAATTTCCCTCATATCTAGTATATTGGTTTAGTTACAAACCAAAATGAAATGAAACAAACTGAATGAGAAACTTTTCCACTGTATCAACCAAGTAGGCATTGACTGCACAGTCTGTAGATCTACTACACAGAAGAGAGGGGCGCAAGGAGAGAATTGAACCACATCTTTTGCAATGATTTGTCATTAGTTAGGCTTCATTGTAATGACAGACTGAGCAAAAGAAACCATCTTAGGATAAAAGCTTTTCTTTTTTAGATCACATTGAGATGCATGAAAAAATGGTTTCTTGTAGGGAGACAGATTTATAGCAGGTCTGAAACCTGCAGAGATGCAATTAGTTAAAATACTATTTCTATTTTCTTTATTCTGCTACAACAGAAGGCAGTGAACCACTACTGATATGTTACACATTAGATTCTCATTAGTCTGTAGTAAACTGTAAACATATATATCACAATTTAATCCATTAAATTATGCACTCAATATTTTTGAAAATTATACTAATATCATAATAATTCAGGACAATAGTCTAATAAGAGTTCAAACATTAATCTGAAGACTTTAAAAAAAATACATTTACAAGTCTCAATTTTGTAGTGCTTTAAACTTTGTAAACTTACAGAGCAGCAAAATATAAGCCCTCATCACAAAATTAAAATAAAGCAATTTGGAAGAACATAAAATAGAAAACTTAAAGTAAATTGGTTTAAGATCTAAAGCCTTGGATATTCTAGCTATTTCTATTACAGACACGTAAACAGGAAAGGAGAGAATCACTGTAGTCATTTCAGGCCTTGAAAACATGAATTTTCTCAGAGGGCAGGCATGCTTACTGGCAACAAGTCATATAAACCCCACACCTTTCAAGCCTTATTTTTAAAATTAGTGTGATTCTATTAACCCTACAACCTCTGATTCTCTAGCCTATTGCTCTCCCCATCTTAAGAAAGTTGTTGCTCAAGAGATGATTCAGCTGCTAACAAAGCAGCTGCTGAACTGCTACACTTTGCAACCAGCAGGTGAAACTTTTTATGTAATATTAAAATTTGAGTCCTTCATGTGTGAAACACACTCCAAAAGAAACCTTTTATTATTAGAACAATTACATATCAAATACATTTGATGGCATTTTCCACTTCTAGTATTATTCTATTATCAAGTTAAAAATATGCAGGTGACTTACATGCTTAATGCAAGATGGAACAACAATCCTAAGTTAGAAAACAAATACTTAGACATGAAAAGCCTAACTGAGTCATTGGTGTATAGTAAGTAACTTTACTATTACCCTTTACATGACTTTTACTTGATATGGAACAAGCATGATGTATTCAGCATTTCTATGGGAATTTAAATACAGTTTAAAAAACCCAACCAAAAATAAAAGAAATCATTTCAAATCTGTTTCAAATAATCAATATTAGAAGTCAGTTTGAATAAACAGTAAATATTTAAAATTTTAGATCCCTTTAGTTCTTCAAAATTAGGTAGGTAACATGCAAGAGCAAGTTATTCCAAAAGCAGAACTCCCAGGAAGAATGTCTTTAAGAAATTTATTTCACTCTGATTGGAGAAACACTGAATATTCAAGTACTCAAAATTTCTTTAACTAAAAATTAACTTTAGATTCTTTTTTTTTTTGGTGGGAGGGATGTTTGGTTTTGTTTTTTGTTTTTTTTTTAATTGTAAAAGTCACATGATGTATGTGATTTCAAGCTTCTTGCTTTTCAGAAAATTATGTTCAAACTAGAAACACAAATAATTATGGTAAAATCCAAAATGGTCAATTTCCTGACCAAAATAATAATATTAAAATTATGGAACTATCAGGAGACTGAACATCATGATATGCACAGGTAGTGAGACCTTCTCCTTTGCACTTTTTTAAGCCTTGAGATCTCAAAAGTAATCACCAAAAAAAAAAAAAAAAAAAAAAAAAAAGAAAAGAAAAGAAAGGAAAAGAAAATCCAGGGAAAATGCTACATTCATCACCTTCAGAGCCACAGCTATTTCTTTTCTAGCATGGAGAGAGTTAGTGTGGATAGCTTTGGCTGGCTATATACTGAAAAAACAGCCTTGTTAGGTTGGGAGAACTATCCCCATGGAACATGAACTGGCAGAAAGCCAGAGTCCACAAGGAAAATTCAAAACCAGTTGCAGCTGAGCAGCAACTCAGAGCTAAAGTATCAATTTTCAAAATAATTGAATCATTACTTAACACATGAAGCACTCAATAATACAACATATTTTTTTCCCCCTGAATAAATTATAGTAACCATTAGAAGTGAATTCAGTAAATACTTTTTTTCACACACAGTTTTGAGTGAGTAGACTTTCTGGCAGGCACCCAAACAGGTCACCACGAGCAGGATAATGTGGCAATCTGTTATCATTAGCTCTGTTGGAAAGGTTCTGAACACACTAGAGAGAATTAAATGACCTGGAAAACTCAATCTATGGAAAAGTCTATTGTACTCATCTCCGTTATTTCCACCTCTACGCATCACTGGAACAGTGGAACAGCAAGATCTGCAGTGGTGACAAAGATAAAGGTCATGTTTCTGGTTTTCTTTTATCCAGCACAAACCATTTAAGGCTTGTTAAATTCTACACATACAGAAAATGACTAATTTGCGTCAGGTCCTTCCACTCTCTCAGTATGTTAGTCTACTGATATCTTCACATTTGGAAGACATTGCAGACTTGTATTTTTGAAAATCACCAGTACTTTTTTCCTGTCCATCACTGTTAAAACTGTCAGAATTTCAGATCATCTAAAATAACAATATGAAAACCCCTTCTACAGGAAAGTTTAACAACTGTTTTTCCTAACTGGTGCAGTGTTTTCCAGCGAAACCTGAAAGAGCCGTTCTGAACAGGTCTATTAATCTAATCACCATGCCAAGGTCCACATGGTAAAGATAGATACTATAGGGATAATGACATAGCCTATTCAAAAATATGCATCAGAGAGATTTCTATTGTTTATGTAAGCTTTGTTGCATTGCTCTCCATTTATCTGAGTGATCAACTTAAAATGAAGAATGAGACTTTGACATGCACCAGCTATTCTGATTTGCCAGTTTTGTATGTAAGCCTTATTTCAGGGAAATCCAACAAAACCTAAACCCACATAAATGAAAGAAGAGAAATAGGGGAATTACCAGAATATTAGGGGGAAAAAAAAAAAAAAAAAAAAAAAGGAAATCTTTTGCATTTTGGGAAAGGAGAGATGAAAGTATTCCTTGATCTGAAAGAGGAGAAAAAAAATCAAGGGACCCTAGGCATGGAAGCTTAGTGTTTTCCCTAAATCTGAGTTTTTTCTCATTCCTTACTTAGCCTCTCCACTTAGGGCATGGACTACCAAAGAGATTATTTTGAGGGCATGGTCTTCACCATTAAATAGGTAGCTTCCACTTGGGTGTAACATTATACTAAATCTTTCTTGTTTATAGAAGTTGTTCTGGTTTCAGCTGGAGTGGAGTTAATTTTCTTCACCATGGGGTGAAGTCTATGGGGTCTATGTGGGTCTATGTTTTGGATTTTTGCTGAACACAAAGTTGATAATACAGAGATGCTTTTGTTGTTGCTGAGCAGTGCTTACACAGAGCCAAGGCCTTTTCTGCTTTTCATACTGCCATGCTGGCAAGGAGACTGGAAGTACATGGGAGGCTGGGAGAAGACATAGCCAGGACAGGTGACCCAAACTGACCAAAGGGATCTTTCATACCACAGGACATGCTCAGTATATAAAGCTGTGGAGAAGAAGGAAGAAGTGGGGAAATTTTGGAGTGACAGTGTTTGTCTTCCCAAGCAAACATTACGCATGATGGAGCCCTGATGTCTTGGAGATGGCTGAACACCTATGCATCCATGGAAAGCAGTGAATTAATTCTTTGTTTTGGTTTGTTTCTGTGTGTGGCTTTTGCTTTCCCTATTAAACTGTCTTTGTCTCAAAGCATGAGTTTTCTGGCTTTTACACTTCTGATTCTCTCCTGCTGTGGATGAGTGAGCGAGTAGCTGCCTGGGACTTGGCTGATTGCTGGGGTTAAACCATGACAGAAGTGTATCAAAATACAATGAAATTTGTGTTTCACTAGAAATTTATGTTATTTTTTTTACATAAGAATTTTTGTAAGTGAGAACTTTATCATTTATTAGGAATGAACCACATGGATTTAAGAAACAGACACAAGATTTAGTCCTGCTCTCTTGCAACAGAGAATGAAGTTAACAACATGTACAAAGGCTGGCAGGCCAGAAGTTTTCTCTGACATTTGATATTACAGATTTATATAGAAGAATATCTTAACAAATGATCCTGGAATGTTTGTAGGAAATTGGGCTACCATGAGCCTCCTGTCTAAAGACTAACAGAATTCTGACACAGTATACACAATTATTGAGCCTATAAACAGTAAATATTTTGAGAAACAGGAATCTGTGGGAAATTAAATTTGCAAACAAAATTATGGCTTAAACTTTTCTCTTGTGTTCTTTGGCAAGATAGAGAAAGGAATGACTTTTCATTTATCTATCACCTCTTGCTCATCAAAGATATTAAAGGAACCTCTGAGATTCCAGAATGCCTGCTTTGCATGCACTCAGAGCCAAAATCTTTTTTATATGACAAATATTCTTCAATAAATCTGCTCCTTTTATAAGGCTTGTACCCCAAAAAATAAAAAAAAAAAACCAAAACCACAAACCCACCCCCCCAAAAACCCCCAAGGTAAAATACATCTGCCAATATTTCCTATGCCTTAAGTGGCTGCAATACATCTTCAAGAGCAGGAAAATGAGTTACAATGTGTTATATTCAAAATGACATTGTGAATCTACTCATACCAAGTTCATCAGTTTTAATTCAGTTATGTCTGTTTGGAGGTCGCTGTCTGTCTCATTCATTACAATGGCCTTCTGGTTTTCTGATATGATTCTCAATTAGTTGGGTAGGCAGGTAAAACATTTGACATCCAACAATGCTTCCAAGTATGTTGACACTGCCACACATTACACGTCAGCAAGTTCTTTATGTTAACCCATTAATAAACCATAGTTTGAGGTTGAAAATAAAGGCTCAACTCAAAAATTAGAGGTGTTCTGAACTATATGATCATAAGTCATTCAGCTACAAAATCAAAAAGTACACCAATTAACAGACAACCACATTTACTACACCTTATTTCCATCTGTGGCTATACTCATGATACATTTAAAGTGAATAACCATCATTCATCTGTATAATGAATATACCATTCAAGTGACTCATACCTACAGCTGCTGTATCACACTGATACAGATATGTATTTATTCAAATACTCTAGCAAAGTATGTTCTAAGTTACACAAACTGCAAACATAAGTTGGGAACAAACTCCTAACAGGGGGCATTATCCTTGACCTTCATAAGGTTTGCCTTCATGGGACTTGCTTGGATTTCCTATACCTGCAACAAACCCACCATACTCAAGAACAAGGCCAAGCTACATTGAAATACCTGAGAGGTTTGAAGTGCAGTGTAGACTTCGTGTCTAGTCTGCAAAGATTTCCAGAGCTAATTATGTACTACTACACATGGGACAAATATTATTTTTAAACAGATGTTCAGTGCATTCAGGTTAAGAGTATACTGCAGTGATTATTTTAAAACACTTAAAAGGAGTGGTAAACACTTTCAAGACTGAACCTTTTACAAACCCATAGTGAGAAACACAACAATATTATTCATAAAACTAGATTTGATTTTTTAATCTGTGTTCCATCTGTAAGCTTATTCGCTTTAAATTACTGGTGAGAGCACCTGTGTTTGATCTGAACTTTATAAACTGATAAAGGCAAACAATAAAGTTCATAAACATATCCCAAAACCCATTTAGTTTAAATATCCACTACCTCAACACTGCAAACAGGCTGTACAGAAGTTGTCCTTCAAAACAGAAGTGATCTCCACAGAATATGTCTTGTATGAGCAAAAACTGATGATGCACAGGAGATGAGCTGAATCAAAATGTATTAGGACTCCTTTTCTGTAATCTGTGGGGGGAAAAAAAGTGTTACATGTATGTGTAGCGCTGTATTTGAAGCCTTAGAGCTTTCAAACCTTATTCTATGTGGACATAGGGTTAATTTGACTCTTTATGTTTCATTCCTTGAACTTTGCATGATATGAAAGTGTTGCTTGGCCTTATGAATTTAATCTGAGATACCTGTCTTGCTTCAAAATAGATACAGAACGCAAAAGTGTTTTGTTGGGGGGAAAAATGTTATTTCTTACAACAACAACAACAAAGTAAGAGAAATTAAAAGTTCTTTTTTATCTGCTACCCTTTAGATGAAGGATAGTAGTGGGAAGAATGGAAAAGTTACAGGTTTACATTATTAGCCTTTCATGTTTATGTTCATCTATAATGGGAAGAATATAAAATAATTTAGGTGGAATATAAAATAATTTCTGTTGTTTGAATTTAAACTATCTCATGAGCATTTTTTCTAAAAATGTTTTCTCATAGTACTATTTTTTGTGACCTTTTCCAGATAAAATGCAATTACAACTTTGTTGATCATTTCATTTTGAAGTACTTATTTTATACTATGCTAGAGGCATGTGTCACCATTTAGCTTATTATCCTACAAAAATACAACATAAGACTTCTTTCAAATAATGTTTGAACTACTCAGTCATTAAATTGACAACAGAGAATTCACATTTTTAAAAAACTTGAACAATTCTTAACATTCTCAATTAGAAAAGTGAAAAAAAAACCCAAAAACCAAACCTCCCCCCACCCTCGGTAACAAAACAAACCCCCCCAAAAAACTACTGTTGCCACGACACATGAGCTTTTGGTTAATTTTCACATGAAGGCTGAAAATCAGTCTTTATCCTGCAGAAGCCTTTTTAAAATAATCTTATATAATCTTAAAGCTTTTCCTTTTTTCATTTTCTTGTACCCAACCTGACATAGGTTTTCAAATGCTTCTTCTCTTGAATTATTCAATCTTTCATTCTGACTAAAGAAATGAGCAAAAGGTCTTCATGTTCCAAATTATTCTCTACTTCACCTATTTTCATGGGAAACAGTCAGCGGTTGTGAAGGACATCTATTAAATAATTCTGGGTGTAGTCAAACAAATAAATAAAAGCCACTTATGCATTCTAGTCAGACATGTCTATGTCATGGCCGGGAAATATAATAGGTGTCCAAAGTTCTTCCACCCAAAGCACTGTGGTGGAACTACCAGTTTCATAGCTAATGTGCTTGAGAATTATGAACAAACTTCCCTCACTATATTAACCTTAGAGCTCAAACTAAAAATTTTACCTAGACCTTGCCTTTGGAAAGGCAATGAATTCAGGGACTGAAGATTATCTTTGACTTACATTGCATATTTAAAAAAAAAAAAAAAAAAAAAAAAAAGTCAGAAGTCAGCATAAGGAGAAATTCTGCCCCTGTTCTCAGTCATTTTTTGCATTTTTCGTACCCCAGCCTAGTGTATAAGATTTTACCTAAGTGATGTTACAGTTCTACCCCATACTGCTTGAATGATTCAAAGCTGCATCTGAAGTCCAGCAACCATTTAGATTTGTGAAAGGAAGGCAATCTGCTCATCCGTCTTTTAGAGTTGGCTCACCTTGCAGAAAACAGTGAAACTTTATAAAGAAAGATTACAGAAAATTAGTCATGAAGCCATAAGGGCACCATAAGGGAAGAGAGAGAATTAGATCTTTCTCTTTTCTTACAGTATTTGTATGTTTTTTGATAACTAATGCTAATAATGATAAGTGTGAGCAAATATCCATGGGAGTAAGCCTACAAATACACTCTTCTCTGGCCTATTTGTTACCCAAATCACCAAGGAGTAAAAGTTCATAACTTCATAAACCTTCAAAATTGCATTTCATAGCACACATCTGGGACTTTTAGTAACTAATGTCAATCCTCTCTCCTGTCTTTGAAACACCATTTTGTTAGCAACCATTTAGAGACATGTATTGAAATGAGTGAAACCATTACTCATCTTTGGGAGGAACAGGTTCAGTTCCCATCTCTGACAGAAGCACTTCCACACAACCACTCTTTATTTCATTTGACTAAGATATGAGCTGCTCCAGTCAGCACCTGGATATTGCAGACCTCAGCCACTGAGCATTTACCTAAAAGTTAGAAAAGGCACTAGAAATGGATTGTTCAGCACAGTAAGATATTGCCATGGCTTTCAGGGTGCTAACTTTGTACTAACTTTGCAAGGCCATAAGACAGCCAGCTCTACTTAGTATGAACTTGTTTTAACCAGCTAAATTTTGCTGTAGCTGCTAGGGCTGTAACAGCAAGTTTTGAAATGACCAAGAAAGTAGGTCTCTTTCATTTGGCTTTTGCTTACCCTTCTATGGTACATTTTTCATATATGGAGTAGTAAAAAGTAGTTTCTTCTGTATATAATCTAATATTTATGACTCTAAGAAACACCATATCATAGAGGAGTATAGCTGTGGTACAACAAAAGAGACCTTGAATGGTGGCACACAGGATGCAGTGTAGAGAATGGCAGACACACTAGGGTAAGAAATAGGACACAGGCTGATGATGGAGATCCACTGGCTATAAACAACCCATTAATGAACAGCTAAGAAGGTACACACCTGGCAGAATCAGCTATACAGGCAGCAAAGAGAACAAAGAATATGTATCTAGCATACGTAAAGTACATCATAATTAGTAATTCCAGAAGAAGCACGCACTTGAAAAACAGTGAACAATTAGCAAGTTGTGGGCAAGTTGGAAAACACAGAAAAATGTCCATATGTGAGTCTTAGATGAGAAGCAACACCCATATGAGTACCTATGAAACACTAAAGATGCACTAACTACCTGTACTCTCTCTCCATACCAGAATTAACCTTTAGATCAAGGTGCTGGAAGATCAAACTTAATAGGATAGAAATTGTAAATATCAGGGGAGTGTTTGGATTTTTCAGCTTCTTCCATGACAGAATAATTTTTGTCTTTTTTTTTTTTTTTTTCCTGTAATAATATGAGCTGAACAAATAAGAAATCTTCAAGCAGGCAGTTACGATTTATATTATACCAACAATAAACTGTTGAATTTACATACAAGATGTGTTTCTTTCTTGGCCATAAAAAATATCTTGAGCATAAAAATTCCACTTTTTTCACAGCACCTTTTGAAACTAATTCCTAGATATTATTAAGATGATCAATCACTTGCCTGCAAAGTTTACAGCCACACTTGAGAAAGGAAGATGTTCCCTTAAGACGCACATCATCCTGTGTTGTTTCATACACACACATACACACACACACATATATGTATATATTTGGTTTTCTTTATTTTGTAGTGGAAATTAGAAACAAAGGTATAAATTTTCTTTTGAAATAATGCCAAATCACTTACCTTAGGTGCAGTTTGAAATTAACTTTTCTGTTTCTTTGACTTTCCTCTCTTACATAAATTACAGTTCTATATATATATATATGATCTGCATGTATATAATGTAGGCTATTACTCTGTTCATCCAGATCCAATACCATTATATTATTTTTATTTAATTTTAGACTGATTTAACATGAAGTAACAAGAAAAAATAATCTTGTTTTTTTATTAATGGTCACAGATTTCAATTTTAAAACCATACATTGTTTTAAAAACAAAAATAAATATCAATTGGAATGATTTTCAACTTTGAACTGAATGTCAAATAATAATTGGGAAAAAAAAGGTTGCACATTAACATGGAAGCATGATGCATTCAAATAAAAAGAATCATTATTTTCCAAACTTTTTTTAAAATATAAACAGCTGCAGATCACCAAATTTCACAGAAGGTAGGCTAGATATTAGGTTTCAGTAACTGGAAGAAACAATAAATCACAGCTTTTACTTTTACAGCCCATTACATCCAAAGGTCTAAAACCTTTTTGTGGCTATTTGCAAGCCTCAGAGTACTCCAGCTGCAGAGTCTTACACTTTCCAACTTTCTGTGACTAATAGATGCAATACTATAGAGCGAACAGGAAATTAGAGTGGAGAGAGGTGTAAAATCAGTATCCACAGAAAGGCTATGCAGGAGGCATGTGAAGAATAGCTCACTGTAAGGCTATGCCATCTCCCAATGAACCTCACACAAGATAGATTACATTCTCATTAATGACCATTTAAGAATCAGTGGATTTTTATGTTAGACAGGGGAAGCAGTTATAAAGCTATTAAATACTGTGGAAGGGCAAGGTAGGAGAGCCAAATAAAGAGGTAATAGGTTTGGGGAGACATTTGATTGAGACCTGCTGTAGTTTGCTAGAAATAGCTTGAGAGTCATATAGATCTTTCTCCTGCTTTTGACCTCCCACAGGAAAGTTAAGCCTTGTTAAAATTTCATTCTATGTTGAAGGCAAATCCTTCATTTTTCATTAAAATATCCTAGCAATTGATTTGCCCTTCTGCATTTGTGAAATAAATCTACTGTTTCTGATGTACTATGGTTCAGAA
The DNA here is from genome assembly GCA_035583185.1 of Anabacerthia variegaticeps. NCBI lineage: Eukaryota > Metazoa > Chordata > Aves > Passeriformes > Furnariidae > Anabacerthia > Anabacerthia variegaticeps. The sequence continues at coordinate 39,157,540 of JAWWEW010000001.1, read as the reverse complement.
AAATATTACCTTTTGCTCACCTGTCTATTCAGTAATTCCACTTTTTTTCTTGAAGTGGCCAAATCAGACCTTTCTCCCACATAGTGTAGCCTCTTTTCTACTATGTCAAATGGGCCCACAGTGCCTAGCTACTTCAAAAACAGATCACGGCAACATCAGCTGAGTGGAGGAAAGAAGCTTCTCTAAGAAATGCAATACCTCCCACACTGAACCAAAGGAAACTCCAGGAATCCACAGAGAGATGATGCAGATCTCACTATCTTTTTCTGTACTACAGGCAAGAGGTTCCTGCTGTGCAAGCAGGCTACCTGGTGACTGCAAGGCAGACAGCACCATCCTCAGAAAACACAGTTTCCATTAAGATCAAAGACAACTGTGTTCCTAAATGTCCTCTGGGAGGCCTTGTACTGTAGGTTACACTGAAGAATATGCTTGCTATAAAAAACTCCATGTATTTTCACTGTGTATGTGTATTTTAAGCCTGCTTTTGAATTCTTAGTGAAATGTTTTTCATTCAGAATCTCTTTCTTCCGTTTTCCTGCTTCAGTTTATTTCTGGTACTGTACAGTCTTCAGAGGTGAAGATTACACAGAGCATAGATATTCCAGGACATCCTAATGGCAAGAAATTCCTCCTCATATTCCTTATCAGGTGTGCTAGTCACTACTGGTCATATTTTCAGTCAGCTCAAAGGAAGCTGAATCTAATTCTCAACTTGCGCTAAGAAGGAAACCATTCCACTTAGAAACTAAAAGTCAAATCCTTCAGTGATAAGAAATTATTTACAGTCACAAGGGAATGACAGATTCCACAAAGTGAGTGGCAAGTGATGATCCTCTTCCCTGTCTTTCATAGACTTGACCAGTAGGAAAAGTTTTAGAAAGCCTGTGAATCTAGGAATTTCTTTCAAATATATTCATATAGTCTGGAGCTCAATAATTAAAAGAAAAAAAAAAATTAGTTTGGTAGACAGAAGTGGAGAGTGTTATTCAAGTCTTCAAATATATAACAATAGGTCCATCTTTACATTTAAAGGATGTCTTGATATTCACAATAAATTTTGTATTTCCTACTAACATATACCTTCCATCTACAAGCTTCATAAACAGGAAGTTATGATCCCAGAACAGTCCTTCTTCCTCCACCTGCATCATCATCATCGTAATAATAATAATAATAATAATAATAATTGTGTCTGTAATATCTGCAATACCTATCACTGGTGTTGTCTGCAGTTTATTACGATTTTTTTCACAATAGAAGTAAAAATCCACTTTCCAGAAGGAAGACCATGGAGATATGAATGGCAAGTGAAAAGTCACCAGCAGCCAATGCCAATAAAGGTGAAAGTTTTAGTGAGCATTTCCAGTAAACCATAGAGTTCAGTAGTGGAAGAACTCAATGGCTTAGATTCAGATTTTTAAATAACAAAATTCTATGGCTGGAGGTAATTCTTAGCCTGATATGTGAAACTTTGAGGACACAGCCCCAAAAGATGATGATTTGCAAATATTTGTAAGTGGTATAATATTTAGCTTCTGTTTCCTGTTTCTCTAGAAACCTGTAGAAGGTGAACAACACAGTGCTGCATGCTTTAGTTTGGGATTTTACTCCAAGTCATAACTAGTACTATATGTTTTTTCATATGAGCAGCCAAAACATTTAAAAAGAGGAAAAGTACTAACAAAAGGAAACTCCTGCAGGTCTAGTAGCTATAAGCTTGGGAACTGGGCCTTGGGAGCAGAAACATCCTTAAAAAGTGCAGCTGACCTCTTCAAAGTACAGGGGGACTTAGAAACAGGTGTCCTGAGATATCATCACTAAGTGCAAAACTCAAGAAACTGTAATGGCAACTTACTGTCCGAAAAAGTGGAAGCAGTTCAGGAAAATAAATTTGCACTGAAAGAAAAGAAACATCATCACCTTCTGGCTGTTCCAGGTGAAGAAAAGACATTAATAGCATCTACTGGCTGCTTAAAATAGTGTGTCCTATGCCCTCTTACATCTCTACAATATATAAAAGCACTCAATTTTCATCCAAAATGAAGTGTCTTTCTCTGAGAATTTCACATGCTATACATACTTTTACTTTCCTAAACAAGTTGCATTCTGCAGACACTTTCTACAAGATCTTGGACTCTCATTGGAATGCTTGGCTGACTCTGGACTCCAAGACATCAATCATTTTTGAAGCGAAACTCTGTTTGTTACCTTTTTGGTCCCCACTTTGGGCCCATTTTTGGAGTTGGTTGTTTGTCCTTATGGGACTTTTTGGGATGGTTTGGTCCTTTCTGAAATCTAGTTGATTTGACAATTGTATTTTATATATTTATATCATGTATTATAAGGGTATCTGCAGCTATACTGGCGAGAAGTTGCTTCACTAATGATAAATTCACAGCAACCTAAATTGTTATTGTTTGTTGTTATATTGATTGTTGCAATATGATTGATTGTTGGTACTATTGACTGCTGCCATACTATTGATTGATAATATTGATTGGTGAAAGTAATTTTTATTTGCTGTATGTATATATATATTCACTTTATTAATCCTTTTCATACTTGCAAGTGCTGATTTTTGTAGAATTTGTTATACTCTTTAATAAGGTAAAGACATTTTGAGGACAAAAGCCTCCATCTCCTTGTATATTATAGAATTCTACAAACCAACTGTGGTGATCTCTATACATGCAGGCTGGGTACCACTGAGTTACCCAGGTCCTGACACTTTGTTATTGAGTTTAATCTCACCTTTTTTTTCATCAATATTGTCTTGTCATAGTGCAATCTCCTCCAAGTGTCCTGTCATGCAACTAGGCTTGTTCCAGCACAGTAAAACATAGGTACTTTCACAGGGGAAGGAAACCACAAGCAAGATCATTGCCCAGCCTGTTATCAAATTTCATTCCAACTGGATCTTCATGTATGCAGACTGGGCAGTGTTGCTGCACCTTTCCACCAGACATGATTCTGCTGGCACTGCTGCTGCATCACTGTTAGTCAAAAAACACCCTTTGGAAACCAGCCCACTGACACTGCTGGTTGCCAATACAAGTAATCATCTCATGGTAAACTGCTCTGAGCTCAACATCTGTAATATCTGTTTGCTCAGATTCTTTTTAATTATGGCAAAATACTTGTTTTCAAGTCTAATTAATGGGATGCTTTCTTTCACCTTTGTAACCACAGATGATTTTTCAAAGTTGTATGTTACTTTCTAGGAGGAAAGACAGAATTATGACTAAGTTATCTTTTTCTTCACTCATAATGCACACAATAATGTGGGTCAGTGTACAGTGAATACTGATTCGAATCTTGTTTATCAGAAGACCTGGCAGATAGCCACAGTCTAGCAAAGTGAGTCTAAGTTTCAGCTGGGTTATTTCCCTCTGGTCTTTTTTTGTAATGCTTCAAGTATGTGCAAATTAACAATACTAACATGGCTGAGTAGATGTCTCATTATATAACACAAGCAGTCCTAAAAAGTTTTATATGCATTTCCAATCAACAACCTTGTGAAGACTACTGTTTTGTATTTGCAGATTGGGAAATCAAGGAACAATATTTTTCAGGGAAGAAGCAAAAAAAAAAAAAAAAAAAGAAGCTTGAAATCACATGGAGTGTTAAGATGTTGACTTTGAAATGCTTTAATACTATTCTGATTGCTGAATATGTCAAACACCTGCAGCTCTCACCACCCTTAACTGCTGTTCTCTGTATTGAGTGCTTCTCAGAGCAAAACTCTGTGGCAGGTAACAAAAGGAAGACATCCAAACTTCATGCAGATGCTTCTCAGTTTGCACAAAGTCAAATGATGAGTCAATGTCTAAACAGTAAAACAAATTAAGTCTCCTGCCTCTCACTGTACTTTGGAAACATGCTGCTTCTCAGATAGCAGTTCCTTCAATTAGAGAAGAGTGGTCTATTAAAGTTGCAAAGAAAATAACATTACTTAAATAAGTCACTACAAGAGAAAAGGTAATGCAGGAGTAAAGATCAGACAATACACAGTGTTTTTAACTAGAAAACAGTAAGGACAAAAGGTAACTGAACTATTCTCTCATCCAGACAAAGGTACTGAGATGTAGCATCGTGAAAACTGCAGAGTGAGGAGGACAGTGGTTAAATAGTGGCTTTGCTATGTCATTCAAAGCAGTTTCTACCCATGCCATGGTGAAAGTAAGTTACACCAGGAAATGACATGTGGATGCCACAATTCTGTGCAAATTAAATATAGGTGGAGTAAATGAGATAAAAATCAGAAATAATTTTAAGGCTAGTCATACAAGAATTTAGTGAAGATCAGCAGAATACATTTCTTCGTTTACAAAGTGGATGGTTAAGGGTCAGATATGTATGAATGCTTTAAACATAGGAAAACTTCTTTCTAAAAATATGTTTAGTTAAAGACATGCTGAAATTGTGATAGGCAAAGTATGCTGGTTTGGACCAAATCCCAGATTTAGAACTATTAAGGGATGAATACTGAATGTATTAATTTGTATTAACAATGTTACTGCAACACACATGATTGTCTGCACCTTGACATTGCTTAATGTGAGCACAGCTGACTGGGTTAAAGATTGAGGCCTTCTCCATCACTTTGAGACTATTAAGTGCCCACAGTTATCCTTTTACTTTGTTTCCATTGCTCTGTGCCTCAAACCCCAGTTAGTCTGCAGCTAGTGCAGCTGCCTGTCCCAGAGAACCAATTAGATCTTTGTTTCTCCTAATTCCTGGGGTTCTGAATACCTTCCTTTCTGCATCCCTTCCCTTTCTCCATTTCCTCTTCCTTTGCTTCTCTCCATCAGACTTAGAAGTTCTGCTCTGACAGACATTAAAGTAAAATGGGGGGAAAACTGCTACATCTGGAAAGAATTCTTTATAGATTCAGATGAAGGTGCCTGGCTTAGTCAATTATCTACCAACAGGTCTATGTGCTCTTATGCTTTACCCATTTTCTTTTTTAATCTCTCAATGGTTTCCAAATCAATAATACTCTTCCTATTAGTGTTGGAACACTCTTGAATATTCAGAATTGCTTTGACATGTTATTGAAAAAGTAATCATCTTACTGATGCTTGGAGAAAAATTATCAAGATCTCTCCAGCTTACCCAAGTCATAAAAAATACTTCTAAAATAAATCTTCTAACATACAGTCTACTCAGGGAACTAGCGACAGGTCAGCCTCACCTTGGTCCCCGGCAAGGTTCTGGGACAGCTAGAATCCCCAAAAGGAAGTCATACTTGACCAGCTTGATAAAATTCTATGGTGAAATGACTGACCTTGTCAGAGTGGGAAGAACAGTGGATATTTTCTACCTGGACTTCAGTAAGACCTTTCACACTGTGTATCATAATATTCTCATTGATAAAATGCTGATGTATGAGAAGACGTTGAGATGAATTGAAAACTGACAGAACGGCCACACCCAGAGAGTGGTGATCAGTGGTGCAATATTTCACTGGAGGCCAGAAACTGGTGATGTACTCCAGGGGGTCATTACTGTGTGCAGTCTGTTTTAATATTTTCATTAATCGTTTGTATGATGGTATTCTCAGCAAGTTTGCAAATGACACAACACCAGGAGGAGTGACTGTTACACCAGAGAGTTGTGCTGCCACGCAGAGACCTTGACAGGTTGGAGAAATGGGTTCTCAGGAACCTCATGAAGTTCAAGGAGAACTGCAAAGTCCTGCACCAACATATACTGGGAGCCACCCAACTGAAAAAACAGCTTGGAAGGAAAGGACCTGGAGGTCCTGGTGGACACCCTACAAAGAAGGCCAATGGTGTCCTGGACTGCATAAGGCAGGGTTGAAATAAAAAGGGTTGAAATAAAGGCAGTTTAATAGGTAAAATAAAAACTGTGCACACAAGCAAAGCAAAGCAAAACAAGGAATGGATTCACCACTTCCTACGGGCAGGCAGGTGTTCAGCCATCTCCAGGAAAGCCGGGCTCCATCATGCTTAACAGTGACTTGGGAAGACAAACTTCATCACTCTGAATGGCCTTGCCTTCCTGCTTCCTCCAGCATGCCATATGATCTGGAATGCATCTGTCCTTAGACAAAGTTGTTGGAAGCCACCTTGGCAAAATACTGTTCCATATATGTATACTTGTCCTTAATTTTCAAAAGATATTAATCCCTCATCATTGCATAGAATAAGCATACATCTCTTTTTCTCCTCTATAAATGAAGAAGCAACTTGTTATGAAAAATTATTTGAATTTATGTTGACAACATCTAAAGTCAGTTACAAAAGGGCAGATATGGAAGTTTGTTTAGGTGTGTGCTCATGCAGTTAGAAAACTGAAAAAGATCTTATAGCTATTTCTCAACTGAAAATTAGTAATAGTAAACCAAAGGAAAAATTTGTAATGAGGGATTTTCTGTACAGGTCTTTCTACAACATTACTCACCAGAAAAAAATAGCCTGATTTTGTGAACACTTTTCATCTAAACAAATGTATCCATGACTTTTTGTATTAATAATTCTCAAATCGCTATAGTTCAAACAAATATGCTATTTATTATCACAAACAAAAAAAACCCCATAGTATTATATGAATTCTCAGTCCTGTAAGAACCAGTACATCAACCATACTATGACTCAGATTACACAGTAGCTAACAATAGCTGGGGGATGACTCAATGCATGATCCTGTGTTCACAAAGCAGTGACCACTTTCTTGTCTAAGAAAACATTTTAGTTATGGATTTCAGCAACCAACAACAATTTAAGAGGCACATATGAAGGTAAATGGAAGCAGTTAAGAATTTCAAATACAATTTAAAATGGGAATTGATTTTGATATTCCTTTCAAAGCAATCTAAATTTTCTACTGCTCTTGTCTATTAACCCTTCCTGAATTAAGATATTTTAATTAGACTGGAGTTGAAGCAGTGTAAGGCCTGTCTTTGGTGGAATATAGCACAAATGGATGAAAACATGACTTGCTCAAAATCACCTCCATAAATCTGTATTAAGATTACTGTGACCTTTCTAATGTTTGAAGAATTGCTTTTTTCCCTACTTACTGCAGAGTCAGTATTATGTGTATCTATATAAATACAAGTAACCAATTTAGGTATCATTAATTTTCAGCACTGGATATGTAACTGCGGATCGAACTGAAAAACTGTAAGATTTGAAGCATGGTTCTTGTTTTGACCAAGCCAGTTCTAATTTGAAAGCAGGCTTGTTTTGTCTTGTCACATATATTGATCATCTTTCACTCTCTCAATTGCCATATGAAATTCTCTGAATTCATAGCACTTCTCCTTCCTTAGATTCATTGTGGAGAGAGATGTTAAATACATATAGTAGCATAAAATTACTTATTGTTTTAAATTTGAAATATGCATCATATATCCAACAATGGGTTTCTTCCTCTTTCAGGCTGTCTTCTGATCATTTGATTTTTAGGTAATAGTTTTCATATTAATGACATAATACTAAGAATGTGAGATGAAATTTTACATGTCCATACATTTTGAATAACATCTTTAGATTGCAATTGTAACATTGCATTTATTTCTTATGCATTTTTGCTTTTGAAGGTCAAAAGTAAAGAAAAAGAAACTAAAATCTGTTAAATTTTTACCCCTCACAACCAATCATATAATAAAGCCTGAATTCCTCTTCTCTGTCATTATCGAAGTAGAAGGATGGTTTGTAATATGCACTACACATTTTTTCAGTGCTGTCTCAAAACACTTCAGAAAAAAAGGGTAAGTCTTAAAAAACTAATTTTCCAGTCATCTCAAAGAAAAAGACTTGATGATTTTTATGAGATTTTAAATATTAATATGCATTTAAGATGGTGATATCATTATACCCTGGCAGGTTATCACCACTGAGGAAACTGATGGTATGATCATTTTTAGTCTCTAAATGGAAATGCACTTAGAACAGGCTCAATGTATATATGCTGACAGCTCAGTGTAGACGCTGCAACATAAATGTTGTGGGTTTAGTCCATGGAAAACGTAAAATTTAAATAAAATTCACTTTTGAGTTTCAAGAAATGATAGAAACTTTAACTGAGCTCAGTTTTTCAATTAGGTGAAATCTTAATAACTCGTATTACTTTTTTTCTTCAATTTTCTTGAAGCTTTGCACAACTTTGCCTATGGCAGTAAATGTGCTAGTTTACAGCTCAAAGGAATTTGCAAAGACAAAGGAAATGCAACTAGAAGCAGAAAGTAACGGTGTTTAAAAGTGGGAACTGTGAAAACCTAACTATAGTCCCAGTGTATTTCTGTATTAATACTAAACCCTTATAGTAAACCAGCTATATTTCTTGCATGCTTTTCTATAGACATTCATCTATTCATATACCTATCCTCTCTGCCTCTCTTTATCTCTTGTAGGGCTCAAGTATTCATTGCATAATAAAATTAATGTACTGTAAAAGTTTTTGTGGAGTCAGCTAATGAATTGATTCTTAAGGAACTTTAATTCCTTTTAATATTTTCAGAAAAGACCTAGAATTCCACTGTAATATGACTTTTCAGACAAAAATGCTGCTGAGGAAAAGCTTTAATATATTATTATAAACTGAATAATTATATTGCAAAACAATGTAATGAAAATAACACTTCAGAAACATTTGAAACAAAAGCATTCTACTAAATTATGAAACAAAGATATTTCAGTGTAATTCTCAATAAAGCTAAGTCAAGTAAAGCTGAAATTTGAAATGCAAATGCACAGTTTTGGAAAGAAAAGCCTTTGGGATAAGAATTACACCTTAAATTTCCTGTTCTCTCAAGGAGACCCTGTATGACCTCAGGCAAATTAAGACAGGGCTGGCATCTATGGACCTGTCCTCTCCAGCTGGACCATTGAATAAGAAAGTGCAATACTTTCTGCAATGCTGGTATCTGGTATCTTCAGACTTCAAGACTTCTTGTATTCATACCCACTGTTTTCTATTAATTCCTAAATTGAAGCTGTTCAGCTTTGAGAGGCTGGATAATCTTTATTTGAGTGGGAGACTGGAGTAAATGATCTCTCTTTAATCCTTTTTTTTTTTTTTTTTTTTTTTTTTTGTATGACTCTGCTAAACATCCTCGTGGCTCTTTTCTTCACCTTTGTTCTTTCCCTTAAATTGAGCAACAAGTTTGTGGAGCCCACAGATGACTTTTACCAGGTTTCTTAGAGTATATAATACAAAAGTCATAACTCATAACCTAATCCCATAACCTAAATAATCACAAAATTAGGAGGCTTTATCACTATGATGTTATTAAATGACTTGAAGTCAGTTCCTTTCTTTAGAACTTGACCATACATCTGACTTCTGTCATACATTAATATATTACTTCTAAAAACTCTGCTAGCTATGTTAAATATGCCTTACGCTGCATGTAGCTAAGAGCTTTCTAATAATCAACAAATGTCTTTGCCATTTATATTGGCATGTTTAGGGGAAAAAAATCTGCAGTGTTTCAAGGTATGTGAGAAAAAAATTGTTCTTGAGTTTTAAGTAACTCATTCTTTTGCTCTCTCAGATATGCATGCTTTGGTCAACAGCTCTGAACATCATGTGCATTTTTTAACTCATGTTACTTTACAAGGAAGTCAATAGAGGAATATCAACAATTGCTGGTCCTTGAATGATAAAGCACAAGGTGAAATGGATGCATTTGTTCAAAAACATATTCTGACTAAGAGTCCCAATAATTAATTGCAAAGGTCAGGGAATGAAAGTGGGGAAAAAAAAAAGTGCCAATAAAATACTTTCTTACATTTTTAAATTAAGGAAAAATAGAAGGACATCTGTTTCGATAACCAATGGAATCTTAGTGAATCTGATTCAAGTTTGAATGTAGTCTATAAAAAGGATGATTAAATTTAGTGTAAATATCTCCATTATTTCTGCACACTTAATGTTTTTTCCTAATGCATGTGGAAAGATTCCTTTTACTTCTGATGAAAAATAGGACAGTGTGACATTTTCTTTAATTAAAAATTCTGATATGTTTAATAGCAGAAATGTGGCCTCCAGCTTGACAGTTCTGTCTCTTAGAATCAATGGTTAGACTTGAGGGCACCAGCTTGGTCACCAAGATCAATATTAGAAAAAATATCTCTTGTTAAGACCTCTTGGCCCCTTATTGATTCAAATAGGGTACTGCAGAGAATTTAATAATGACATTACAGCTGTTGGCCAACAAACAGAAGCTTCTTTCATTGATTTCAGTAGAGGTAGTTGAATAACACAAAAACAGAATTACCCGGGATACTGTAGGAAAACTTGCCACAGAGCTTCCAAAGCAAGCATTTGGAAGGTGTGGTGGTTACATGAAAGACCATTTAGCGGGACTAAACTGAATTTATGTTTGAAAGAATGCAAATTGCTGAAACTAATTCAAGAGAAAGATTTTTACATTGCATTAAAAAAAAAAAAAAGCATGCCTCATTTTGTCTACCTGGGTAACAGCCCATAGTTTTCCTTAGTCTATATGAAGATGGTCTTGCTGTGAAAGTGGTTCTCTCCCACATGTTTATCCCAATGCAATGGAATTTAAAAAAGGAAGATACTTTAAAAAAGACCCCTAATTTTCTCAGTAAATTTGCAATGCCTCCCTTAAAATGAAAATGTCAGATACCATCCCAAAACTGTAGTTTTAAACAAATAAACCCCTGTCTTTTAATCCTACTCTTTGGAAAATTTATAATATAATCTTTGAACATTTTGTAAGTAGCACAATTTGTACAAAGCCTAGAAATGTATGAGGTCTTCATTTATATTTAGTGCTTCAAAAATATCTGGGAAAAACAATTCCCCTGGGTTAGAGAGAACCTCAAAGAAAACAGAAATGTCCCTAAGGATCTATTTTCATTTGGGATTATTCTTTAAGTTTCATTATAATAGTTTAAGAGCAATTAGTTCACATCATCAGTGAGTAGTTTTTCTCCACCTTCATTTCCCTTACAGTATGACAAACTGAATTTTTTAATGGCTTGGAAATACTTTGTTAATATTTATAAGTGATCAATAGGTATAATACTTTAATTTTTCAATTGAAAAAATTGAAAATGGAAGCACAAGCTGTGCTATAAAATAATGGAAAATTATGATATTTGTTTAAACTTGTTATAACGTGCAAAATTCTGCACCAAAGAAAGGATAAGGAGAGAAGCAGAAGAAAAAGAAAGATGAATTTCCCCTGGACTCCTGCAGAGACCAAAATATTGAGACCATCAGAATTCAAGTCCCAGAGGGGCAGAGGGATACAAGTTGTATAGACCTGTCAGTCCCTACATGGAGACTGCTTTCAGCCAAAGAAAGTTCCTTCATGATCTTCAATATTCTAATCACGAGCACAGACTGGAACCAATGCTGGGAGACACTAACAGGGAACCTTTACTCTCAAAGTGCTCATACTCTTACCAACGCTTTAGAAGCAGCCTCAGTATACTTTTAACTCCATGTTGAAGTTAGTTTTTCCCTGTCTATTTTTTATTATGCCATGTTTTCATTACACTAACAAGGCACAGGAATGCATCTATGGCTGTTGACTGTTTAGATTACTCTAGCGTTTTCTTTTTTTAATAAGACATATTCATTTACCGGAACTCAAATCCTATATCTTATGAACAGCAATTTGTGTTTTAGTTTAGCTACAGAGAACTGAGCTACTACTGGGACACCTGATTCAACATAGCTTAATCTTACTGAAAAAAAAGTTTTTGCATAATAAAAGGACAAATTATAAGAACCTGTCTTTCCCTCTGTTTCTTTCAGTGGCACATGAAAAAAGCGGCAGCATTTTCCAGGCAACTATTGAATCTGACATGTAAAGGTCCCTAATGAATCAATTATCTTCTAGTGGAATTTACTTCTTGCTTTGCTACATGAAACTGTCAATTCAAGGTCTTCACTCACCTCCTTCTCTCTGTTCTATGTCTATTACTCTTTTAAGATGTATTATTATTGCCTCATGTACCTGGAGGGCGAAACAGCCATCAGGCCTTCATTATACTGAGCATAATCCAATCCCATAAGGATGACACTTGATTAACAATTTATTCAATAGAAGTTCTGGCCTAAACTGCACTGCTTTCCTCTCCTTTCCCTCTGCCACAGCCCTTGGATGCTGATCCATGGCTCCATTTTGATCACTTGGACACTGCTGGTGCAAGTACTGGGCAAACTTCAGATCAACCCTAGATCAAAAAATCCATTCCTGCTAAATATGGAATGATGTCTTCTACTTCTTGTTACTAACTGCGTAAATTTTAGTATAAGACAAAGGGAATAGGGGATAAAATGTGACCCTGACCTTCTTTTTCCTCTCTTCCATGTGTAACAACATGACTAGGAACATGCAGATTATGCTCTAATTTTGTTTGATAGACCTTATTTCTGCCTGCAGTTTAAACCTGAAGTTAACTTCTCTCTTTTTAATTCCTGTTATCCTGCACATTTTTCAACGTAAGTGCTAGTTTTGTAGCTTGAACACTGTTCTCAATTTCTTCTTTGTTAATCAGTTTTCTGATTTCCAGAGGATATCTCACTTTGCAAGTTAGGTGCATGTCAGCTCTCACCTTTCTTCAGTAACCCAGTTCTCTCTTTACCCAGTAAGTTTGTCTCTCTGCCTCTAATATAATTCTGTTAGTTAAGACAAAGAAGGACAAGTAAGATGTTAATTTTTAGTCAGCAAAGCAGGTTTCACTTCAGCTTCAAGTAAGAAGAAACAATGCAGTAGGAGTTAAAGCGAACAAAAAATGAAGACCAAATCTAGGGAGAAAACATTTGGAAATACTTGAATCTTGATTTTTCTTTCACAAGTTGCTGTCTCTCATTTATTACTTACAGAGCATGTGGCAGATTAAAGAGAAATCATGAGACTTAAATACTGTGGCTAAATTACAACTAATGTGTAGACCAGAAGTAATAATAATAAAAAAAGTACTCAAGGATGATAAATGTTCAGAAGTAATTAATTTGGAATGTTATGGGAGAAACTAAAGCTAGGCTGAAGATTAGGAAAAGAAAAATGCACACTAAATATTAGGGAAGAAATTTTCCCAAGAATTATGTATTTTCCACTATCAAATTATCAGTATCTACTGGGAATTTAAAGATGTTGCTTCTTTGAAGCATTTACACTTTCCTGGAAGGAGGTATAAAACAGTATATAGAATTATGCTACAGTTATGGTTCAGTCAATCATAAAGCCTAAAAACTTCAGTACTTACTCATTCTAGTGATTTTCAACGTGACATTCTGAATGCTGCAAGACCCAGGAAGAAAACTAGAAAACATTTTCCAAACTTATCAGCTAATAGGTACCAGTAAACATATTCTGAAATACTGCTTAATGTTAATAGGTGAGGATTAACATTAGAAAATCCCTGGGAATACATATTTTGTCACCATTACTTTTGTAACAGGCCTAATTAGAGTTCAAAATAGTTGATTATTTTTTAGCAAAGCCATATGTACCCATTAAATACTCTTTCACTGCAATCAATAAAAACCCACAGATCTTCTGCTGACTTGGCATTCTGGAACTGTCTTCCTTTGATTCTGGCTAAGCCCATTTTACCTTCTTCTAGCTATGACAACAATTTTCAAGTAGTGAAGTTACTATTGTCTGATTTCTTTAATTGTGAAGATCACATGCTATAAAGCCACAACAAACCCATGTCATGAATGAATAATGAACATTAGCCCAGGGAAACATAATTACATTGATGTTAATCTGTTCGGGGGAAGCCCATTATGTAACTTCAGTAGGTAATGACTTGAAGACAGCCACACTGAAGATGGAAATAAATGAGGGGAGATCAAGACAAGCAATTTATGTTGCAAGCACATTAAAAAAAATAAATCTAAGTGGAATCAACATTGTGTAGGAAGATGTTCTTATCAGTGTCATGCTCCTTTATGTGGAAAGTCAAGATTCTGTTGAGCTGTTATAAGTTCCTTTTTAAGCAAGTCTGAAGCTGTCAAACTTAAAATACAGAGAAAAACTGGGAGAGTGAACATTATAACAGAGAAAGGGGATAGATACTAGGAAGTTTCTGTGTATTAGTTTTAACTATACTATTAATGACAAGTGTTTATTATTGCAATGAATAAATAAAAATACAAATTTCTGTATTACGGTTAGATCATTAAAATTTTAAACAGATGAAAAATAATTTTTTTTTATCTCTCTATATAAAGAGTCTTCCATTTTCACAAGTATCAGAACTTTTGTTTTTAATATATTTGCTAAAAAAATATTTTTTCTTTTGAAGACATAGACTTGATTTTACCTCATATTACTCCTATATGGAGAACTCATAATCCAAAGCTCATGGGACCACCAAAGCCTATGACAATTTAAAAGCACATCATTACACCATTTGTGTCAGTACATACTTCTAGCTCCCACAGGTACTAAGCAAAAAGCACGAGCTCACAAAAGCATTATTTTTAAATACAATCTGATTCCTAGAGCTTTTAAACAAAGCTGCTTATTTTAATAGCATGTCACCTATGAAAAAGCATAGGTAACATGTCAACCTCTGTTTTGATTTCCTTATCTCAAAAATAGACATGACCTTCTACATGTTATAACTGGAGATAGAATATCAACATGGGGAGTTTTTAAGTCTCAATGTCTATGGTTGTTACACATTCTGAATAGTTACTGATGGACTACTCAGTTTTGCACGGCTGTTTGGGTGTTGGTTTGGGGTTTTTTTGAAGCCTTTGTTACATATATGCAGTGACACTCATATCGAAAAACCCAAAAACAGTCACTAATTTTCCTGGGCAGACAGGTGTTTAGTCATTCCCAGTGTATGTGCTGCTCAGCAGTAACTAAAACATCCCTGTGTTGTCAGCACTGTTTTCAGAACACATCCAAAACACAGCCCCATATGAAATTTATTCCAGTCCAAACCAAATAAATACATAACCAAATACATACATATTTATAATAAACTAAATAAATACATAATTAAATAAAATTCAAGGAGTTGGTTACACTGAATTTCATATAAAAATTCCTAGCTCTTGATTTTTGGACTTTTAGTTCCACAAAGGAAGCACTATATACAGTTTGAGGCCAAAGCTCTGTCTACTTCAGTAAGCTGTAGGAAAATGACTGAATAAAACAAACTTAGAAACAGGGCAAACCTACTGCAAAATCTTCAAATTTTCCAGAAATCTTTGATGCAGAGACCTTTCATCAAAATGTCCCTAAATTTTTGCTGCATGTGAAAGACCAAATATACATAAATATTATATAATATTATCCATAATAAGGATTGAATGTCTGAAGACAGAGTGGAAATCATTAGTTGCCTAAAAACAGATCTTCTACATTATATCTTCAATATTTTGCACCTCAGGACCATATAGCAGCATGT
Source organism: Anabacerthia variegaticeps (assembly GCA_035583185.1). Taxonomy (NCBI): domain Eukaryota; kingdom Metazoa; phylum Chordata; class Aves; order Passeriformes; family Furnariidae; genus Anabacerthia; species Anabacerthia variegaticeps. Next base: position 39,142,151 of record JAWWEW010000001.1, on the reverse strand, counting down.
GAAGATGTCACTTGAATGACAGCAATTGCCTGAATATTAGCGTTAACATCGAACCCACTTGCACAATCACAGCCCAATTCAGTGCAGAGTCATTGCTATTTATCTCCATTCTGTAGTTTCACCTGCCTCTTCCTTAGTATGAATAAATCATTAGAACAGATGGCAAAAACTTTACCAATAAAAGGCACTGTTATTCTCGGTATAAGCCTACCACACTCAGTCAACATATATTTGATAAACAAAAGCAGCACTTCTATGTTTTGGAAATCTATTCTGTTAGAATTGCTGATGATATTATTTTAGCAATTAACCAAAAATTCACTCAATCTGTAGAACTAGAGCCTTTCACTGCAATCTTTAGTTAATTACAGATGGCTTGTTCTGATTATGCTCACTTCCTTGAAGGCTATGCACACTCAAACCACACACTTAAATTTCACATCCTGTGGTCAGAGAACAGGATTTGTTATAAAGCAGCCAGATCTTGAAGATGAAACACTATTGAAATGCAGTGAGACTATTAGTCAAAGATCTCTACTCTACTGTCTTATACTGATGAACTTGCAATTGTTAAAACTCTTGCCAGCCTACAGAGTCAAGAGTGAGCTAAGATATTTTCTACAATCCTTTCTTTCTATACATAATATGAATGGTTTAGCTTCACCATTGCTCTAAGTATAAAAATGTAGAAATCAAAAAATTAATAAATATAAGGTTAGCATAAACAAAAATAAATACTGGAATACTAGTCTTTGCTTTATCTGTAATACATCTCTGAACTGTCAGAGTTCATTTCCATCCTTTGCATCCTTTTTTTATGATTGCCTTTTCTCTCAGATTGTGTTAAGACACTAGCCTGGAGAATGTATTTTTTACTTAGAACCAAATTTCTGTTTACACTTACATTCTCCTATGCCCCAGTCAAGTCACGAGTTGAATATCATCCAGAAATCATAGCATGTTAGTGAAGCAGAACAGACTGATCTTGTTTTATACTGAGGTACATCCTGCACAACATTACACTTTTCTACAATACTAACAGACAACTTGTAAGTTAAAACATAAGACTAGCTCATGAGTAAAAAGGCCTGGGTATGAATCCTTATTCTACATTGGCATAGGAGAGAATAACAAAAAATATGCATAAGTTATTTTCAGAATCTTTTTATAGCTGATGTACTGTGAATTTACACAGAGGTCAAACATTTAAGCTATGTGATTTGCTAATTAATATATTCTATAAAAAGCCAGTGCACCCATTTAGGGTTAACCATTCTGGTACCTCACAACCTAGATTATAATGAAATTGGCATTATTTCACTTTCTTCAAGAGTTGTATTTCTGAAATTTGTGAATAGTATAAACAAATTCTAACTAGGATCAATGTCATTACTGAAAAAAAAGTTCTTCTGATAAGTTAAAAATATGTTAATGGAACTTTTAGAAAGCTTTTGAAGTGAATTTAGTGAAGATCAAAGTGAGAGATTTGACAGTCCTGGAGCCCAAATTGAAGGAAAAAAAAAAAAAGAATCCTAATGAGCATGTTGCATTAATCACAGACTGAGGCACTGTGCTTCCACAGCCCCAGTATTAAGATTTTACTAACTTAAATGACATTGATACACTTATAGGAGGCAAAGACTTATAACAAAGGAGATAAGTATCCCCTGTGCAGAGCAAACACTGATAAGGAAAATATCTAAGCAAAACAGTGCATACAAAAGGAAAGATCTTTTATTAATTAATTAAATGTGTAGTTGTTATTTATTATATCCACAGACATTCTGCAACTGTGTTATTGTGCAGTTCAAATACCTTTTAAAATAGCTGTTACAGAATTTTTCATTTTGAACCTACTAAGGACCATTAAATTATAAAATGCGGCCTCATCTGTAACACAGGCAGAGTCATTTAACCCAGTTACTCTTGCAGAGAATGCCATCCCTTGTGTTGTTATGAAGCAAGACTTTCCTTCGAGAGGTGACGAATCTATCACTCCCAATATCTGATAAATTATTAAAGGCTTATGCCATATTTATGACTGGAATTACTCTGAAATTAAATTCTAGATATTGTCTCTCATTACACCTTTCTTAGCTGAATTAAAAAGTCTTTTTGTATTCATTATTTTCTCTCCATGAAAGCATGACGATGGGAAATGTTGAAGAATGTGCTTGACTAAATTTCACTAAGACATTTAATACAGTATAAATATGGTTTAATGACAATATAATCTTACAAAAAGTGCTTATGAGTCCTAAACAATTACTTGCAGGTATCTGGCTGCTTAATTGCCCATAATTATTTGGCTCATTTACATACATAACAATACTTATATTTTAAGCAAAACCACCAAAAATAAAGGATTAAATCTGCTTCTTCTAACTATTCAAATGTCCCCCTTTACCTGCATGGAAGATTTTGGGTTGGAATTCTATGAACATAAAAAAAATGAGGATTAACAAAGTGCAGGAACTGGAACCAGGTTAAAAACAATACAAGAAAATTTGGGTTCAAAAGGTTTAAGTGAAATTAAAGCAGCGTAATGAGTATGTATCAACATAAAATATCTTTGATAAATGTTACTTCTGCTGTCATCAGAAGATGTTATATGCCTGTATCTATGCTTAGAAATTGATTAAATGAGAAGCTGAAACAATTTGAATGTAAATAGCATATAAAATATTCTGAATTTTATTTCAAATACTCAGATTCACACAGAAGAAAATGATGGCAGAGGGTGTTCAGTGAAAGCTTCAGCTGACCACAGTCTATTTTTCTGCTGCCTTATAGCAAGTTGTAAGCTAGTTTTAACTTTGATTATCACAGGGAGGAGATTCAGCATGGTTTTCTTACAAAAAGTTGCATAGATATGATAATTTTTCATGCTTGTACATTTACATGTGTGACTGTTCATTTCATATTCATAAACCTCTTTCCTCTCCTCCCTCCCTTCCACCCCACCCATCCCATGGTCAATATCTCCCAAGTAAAACAGGTAATTAAAAATCACAATGTTACTAAGAATTCACGATTGCCAAAATCAGAATTCCTTAGGTGAAGAGAGGACAGAGGATCTCTCAGTGATTCTAATGAGAGAACCTATGAAGGAAATGTACTATAAAGTTTTTTTCTTGACTGGCCTTCAAATAATCCAATGTGTGCAATGTGTTACAAATGTTTCAGCAGCAAGAAGAGCTGTCAGTCTCATTTAACACCTTGTGTTAAATGACATGTATAAGATTGTACAAGACTCTGTGAGGAAATAGACTTGTGCTGCTCAAAGAATTACAACTTTTTCTTGGAATTTCTTTTTACTTCTGGCCTGTGTTTACATTCTTAGGGACTGACTATGTGGAGACAGCACAAATTATGACAGCATAAGGTTTACTAATTAAATTCCTTTACCTTTTAGCCACTACATTCTATACCAGAAGTGGATTTTAGGTGGTGTGTTGTTTCCCTTCCTTCCTTTCCTTCCTTCCTTTCCTTCTTTCCTTCCTTCTCCTCCCTTCCCCTCCCCTCCTCTCCCCTCCCCTTCCGTCCCATCCCTCCCTTCCCCTTCCCCTTCCTTCCCTCCCTCCCTTCCTTCCTTGTCTTTTGGGGTTATATTTGTGTGTGTGTGTGTGTTTTGTTTTTTTTTTTTTTAATATATATTTTGCTTGTTGTTTGTGTGTGTGTGTTTGGGGTTTCTTTTGTTTGTTTTGGTTTTGTTTGTTTGTTTGTTTTTTTCCTTTTCCAGAGAGCAAATCTCATATATCAATGACATCATGCATTGTGAAGTGCCTGGAAACTACAGCTGTTTCACCAGGAATCTCCTTTTAGTTGTCTTATCCCTAGTTCTCATTCAAGCAGCTACATTGTAGAACATAGTCCAGACTCGTATTGCAAAGATGTCCTCTAGTTCCTGATTAAGACTCATATAGACATATGTGGCATAAGGGTTCTATTTTATACCTTCTGCACTTACAAGAGTTTGAATTAAACTTTCATACTCACCTTGGAGAAAAATATGATGATGGAGCAAAATACGCTGTACAACATTGTTGTACGGCAGACTAAAGAATTATTGATTGTGGAATTTATATGAATAAGCATGCTTTCATTATGGTTTGCTTAAATGCTTCTTGTTGGTGATAATGGTTTTAACCTGACTCTGCACATATTGAAATTGATCATCTTATTTAAACAGCTTGAGATTTTGATCCCAGATAAGGTTTTCCAGAAAAAAAAAAAACCTGCTCCTCATCCCTAAAACTGACTACTGACTACTAGGATTTAGAAGTTCTTTTTTATAAAAATCTCTAGATAATGTGCAGACTAAACCATGGTGTACTGAATTATTCATAACAAAACAGCACTCTCTGAAATGGTTTCATGTTTACAAACCAGACATTTTAGAGTTAGCCCAAATCAGCAACCACACATTTCCGTGTGCTGGATATAATGAGGAAAAATTGATGGTAGACTCTGATTAAGAGACCCCAAGCTGACTGTGAATAACACAAGTGATTTGTTCAGTTGATTGGGGGAAGAAAGCCAGTGGTTTCAAGCACTTTCATCCAACTAGTCATAAAATTACTACCAAAATCACTGAAACAGCTCTTGAACTCACTCCTTGGGCCAAGAAAAGATGATTGTAAAAAAAAAAAAATACATGAAGTAGTGGTATGATTTTTTTAAAATAAAATGTGCTTAATTTTTTAGGCTTTTGTTATTATGTTTTATACATATGAGTAGGAATGTGGGTTTTATAATTTCTTTCATGTAAGACTCTCATTGGCACTTCGAACTGATCAATATTTGTGTTTCTCAAGCAGTCCAAGAGCCATACTACAAAAGAAACTGATTTTGCTTTGTTAAACCATTACTTTTTGAATTGAAACATACTGTTTACTGAAGTAAATATTGAATTGAAATTTCCCATCCAGAAGACAAAATAAAAATGTAATATAAAGATTGCCTACTATGCTGAGCAATATCCTGTTATTATTTCTTTGTATATCGTTCTTACCTGTCCATCTCCTGCCTTTCACTTTTATATTTATGTGTAGAATATGATTATATATTTTATGTTCCAAATAAAATGCTATATCATTTTCATATTTTGAATGGTTGCATTAATTTTCTTTTTCCATATGTATGGATACATTGCATAAAAACTTTTTTCATTTTACTATGTGGAAATAAATGCATGCAAAAGCATGACAACGAGCTCAACCTTTTCAATTACTTGGTTCTTTTGCCTATAAAATCATGAACTTATTCATCATTTGAATCCAAATAAAGATGAGAATATGTCAAAGAGACAACTCACAACACAACACAATGTAAGGAAGTTATTTAAAAGTGGTAATAGACTGTTAAGGAGATGGGAAAGTTAAATAAAACAAGTTTCAGTAGATTTCTCTCTTTGTTATCATCTCTGGCTGATGTAGAAAATTCACTGAAAAAAAATGAGGGTTGAGGAAGAATTTCACACATGATGAAATACTTCTTTTGATGAACAGGTTTAAAGAAAGTATTTCATATAATATGAATGAGAAGAAACAAAGCAGAGAAGTTTATGAGAAAACAACAACCCTGACAGATAGAGGAGAAAGTAACTTTCATATTGGTAGGAGGAATCTAAAAGGAAGCCACGGAGCTGCCTCTTCTATTGGTCTGGATATAAAAAAAAAAGAATAGATTTAAGGAAGAAAAAAAAGGGTTATGAACATTTCTGAGATTTCCAGGGACTTTTTTTGTGGGTGGTTTGTTTTGTTTCAAGTTTTTTTAGAGGTGGCAGTGTTGTCATGAATCTTTTACCTGCTTCTGAAAGAAAAAAATGAGATTTCTATTTGTTTGAACAAATTTCTATTATGTTCTCAGGGGTAAATTTGTGCAACAGTATAAAAAAAGTACTAATAGGAAAAACCTTTCAAACAGTGTTGTATGTTTCATGTTCTCCTTTGTATTTGAAATATGGAATAAAAGAGGTTTTTCTTTTTTTCAGTCAGTATGTTATCAGCAGGATATCTAGACGCTGCATGTTATCTAGATATCATGAAAGAACCCACTGCCAACAAAAGTATCTGACATCATACATTTAAAAAGAAATAGATCAAACCCCTGGAAGATATGCACACACATTAATGACATTTATAAGTGACAAAAATTTTGATGAAGTCAAAAGATGAAAAGTAAACATTTCATTAGTATAATACATTTAACTTCCTCACCTCACACGTGTTCTGCTGTAATGGAAATACATTTCAGAAAGACTGACAGAACAGGTGTTCTCCTTTATGTCAGTCTTTTCCTAGATAAGTTGCCTTTTCTATGATGGTTTTCACTTTTATAGATGACAAAGTAAGGTTTTGGTCATTTGTTTTCTTGCTTTTTCAAATCACAGACTGTACTATGTCACTTTTTTAATAATTATCTTGACTGTTTTTTCATCAGAAATGTAGTTTGTTAAAGTACATATAACTGAAAAAAAGGAACTGAAAAGTCAGTAATTGCACATTTTCCTTTTCTGGTAGGAGTTTATTTCTATTACAGCTTTTGTTTTTCAGTTTGCTGATGTTTCTCTCAAGTCCTCCCATCTAGCTTATGCCCACTCTGAGCTTCTGGCCAAGCTGTTATCTGTTATTCTTTGTCACCCTTTCTATGCCAATTGTAGGGTTTTTTTGTTTGTTTGTTTGTTTGTTAGTTAACCCACATCTCCAATACTTAAATAAATCAGAGTCAGAGTAATGTTTGTCTTAAACAAATGAGAGCATTATTGATAGTGTATTACCAATGCAAAAACACTGTAAGTGCAAAATAAAATTGTATGTATTTCCTTTGAAGACTTCATTTATCAGAGAAAGTTTTATATCTAGTGATTTAAATTTGAAAGTTAAGCTTCTATCTCTCAATAAAATATCGACAGCAACTGACTAGTCAACATTGATGCATTAATATCTCTGAAAGGACTTTTCAGGAGTTTGTTTCAATTCTTTTTAAAGAGTGATACAGATTTTACACCTCAGAAGAGTAGATGCAGCAGTATAAAAATTTGGACTTTACATGGCTTTTGATTTGAAGTGTACTACACAATGCAAGGTATTTTTGTTACAACACAAATTTAAAACACACAAATGTTAATCTATGTTTCACTTTAAATAGTGAATGGTATTCAATATTAGTTTTTAATTATTTTCATTACTTGATTAACCATATTATTTCTGCACAATGATAAACTACAATATTTCACTATACAAAGAATGCCATAGTAATTTTCCAGAAAGATATATATATATATATATATATGTGCAATTTCATCCGTCAACATCCACAAAAGGGATTTTATTCCTGTATTTCTGGAAATAGAAGAGAACTTTACACCTAACAATATGAAAAATTACACTGACATAAACAACTTATTTATGCATAAGTGGATTTAAGTTCAATTCAGTTCAATTAAATTGAACTGAATAGGAAAGAGCACAACATCAACAAAACAACTTCTGTTTTCATGGAGAGGAAGAAAAATTACAAAAGCTCATAATTTTTTATGAAACTGAAGATTTGACCTCTAACTAGGAATATTGTGATTGATAATGACTGATGAGAATCTGAGAGCTGCTTCAAAATTAGACCAGAGGCTATGATTTATTTTTGGGTATATTCTGGGAAGTTCAAGAGAACGAATAAACATAAAAGGTCTTGTCATAAATTAATTAGCAGAGTCTAATAATTTTTTTTTTTCTGATTTAACCCACTAAAGACCTCACCAAGGAGTTTGTACATGTCAAACGTACATTGAAGTGCTTTGTTCAGTTTCTTGGTTTTAGCGCAGTTCCTTAAGATTACAGTCATCACAAAGAATTGGGAATTTATTCAACTTCATCTCTAATAGCAATTAGGAGGAATTATTACATTCTTGCCATTCACAAAATCATATCTTCAAAGCTTTCATTTTAACATGAATTTATAAAAATGAAAGAAATGCTCAATTCTGTTATCACAGGTATGACCACAGCACTTTAAAGCACTGACATATACCTCCATAAATCCAGAATTAAAGGTTCAGAAACTTGCTCCATTTGTTAATTAATAAGTAGATAGTTCAAACATAGATCTTTTATAATTATTACATTCTCTATCCTTTGCATACTAGTGAACTCTATGTGCAGAGCTATTTTATTGCATTGAGGTGAAACTTTTATCTGCTAGATGGGGAGGGGATATTAGGAAGAGCCAATGTTTCAGTTACTTAATGGAAAGTAGTGGGGTTTTCTTAATAAGCTTGTTACGTCTATGGGGAAGGTATGTAGAAGTGAAACATAAGGACAGATTTTGGGAGAAGGAGTATCCCCTCTTGGCATACCCCAGGTTGGTTCAGCTAAATATTGTCAAAACTGAACTTCTAAGATTTTTCAGATGTTTTCATCCTCCTTGTCATTAAAATACAGATACTGCAAAGACACAAGACTAGAGAAACCTTAAGCTTTATCTGGTATAATATCTTGTCCCTTATTGTCTGTAATTTACTTTCATCTTACTTTAAGTATCCAACATTTACTCACTGCAGTGTCTTAAGTATACTCTTAAGTCTCTTGTCCACTAAGAGCAATGCAATCTTTTCTAGTTTCAAGTCCCTACTTACTTCAAAATGTCCATCTTTACAAAAGATAATTTTTTTCCATCTTTTTTTCCCATTGCATTAACACATAACACCAATTTTGCTTTCTCTTATATTAGTATATAATAAAATACAAAGACAGCACAGATATTAATACATTCAAAACACATGTAATAAATGTAAAATGTCACTAAGAATGGATGGAAACTCAGAACCAAAGTGGAGATAAGAACAATCTGTCATATGGATTTTCACTTCGCCAGAAGATGTGAAGCTACAGTTGTAAGATACCATAAGAATGTGGAAGAGTAAAGATTTTGTAGTTCTACTCTATTATTGAGTATAACTTTGATAACCATTTTGACTTGTATTTAAAACATTTCCATGTTGAAAATGCTACACTGAACATTTCCTTTGAATTGATCTTCACTTTATAATCTTCCTTTATATTCTCTTTAATTTCTTGTTATAGAAAACTGATAGCTACCATGACTTTAACAATAGATATGAAGCCTATTTCACTGCAGACTGAAGGCTGTTAAAGACTCTTCATTGTCTAAAATGATATGGATCATGACAGTATTGATTTCAAATAAAAATATTTGTGAAGGATTCAGAGATATCAGGCTGAATACCAGACAGCCCCATATAATTTGTTTAACATTTTCCATTATTTTTACAGGTTCTGTTCCATTTTCAGTTATTTGCCAGCTTTTGAAATGTTGAAATTAACAAAGGAAGGTCAACACTTCCTGGATTCTATACCATGCCTTCACATTTTGTCCTCAAAAATACACTTCAGCTTTTCAGCCGAGCACAGTTCAAACATCTGCATGACTTTGCATTAAACCTTTAAACTGGAAGTCATGTTTCATCTGGGATTTCAGCTCTTAAGGTACAGTTTCCGTCAATCATGTTTTATTAAGTAATTGGAGATTACACTTAATTTTTTTTTTATATCTTAAGAGAATATTTGTAAGGGAAGAATAGTATATATGAAATATAATTTAGAAAGCTAGTCACACCACTGTCGATGTGTTAGTCACCTCCAGAAAGTTCACCTGCTCTGGACCTTCTCTTAATCACCCTGTGGAAATTCTTACTTTGGTCTTATGACTTTTGAAGAAACCTGGATAATTTGTAGTCCTCAAATAGATTTTAATGTCAAATGTTAACAAGGAAATGAATAGAGGAACAACAAAAATATTATTAATGAAGAAAAAAAACCCCTGTGTTCCACTGTGTAGCACGCCAAATAAATTCCTTCAGGAAAAGGGTAATGATGAAGGTATGCTGTATACTGCAAAAGGCATTTGAAATATCCCTATGGTAAAGAAATAATTAAAAGCAACAAACATAACAAAGATATAAGGATGTGAACATTTTCAGTTCAATTATTCAAAAAAAAGAATAATCTAAGGCACAATGCCTAGAAAATGACTGCGGAATATATAGTATTACTTAAAGTATCTCTTAAATTAAGTAAAAGGGGTTTGCTGGAGTTTTTTTCATCCACTTCTTTCTATAATGACTCATGCATTCACTGAACATTCATTTGCCTATATAAAGAAAAAGACACTGGTTAAGTAAAAAGGAAACATTAACTATGAATAATACAAATTTAAAAAGAAGAAAAGGTCAGAAAAGCAGTTATGAAAAAGTAATTCTTGCAGAGGTGCAAGGGACTCTCTTCAGTCTCTCACTTCTGAGGACAATGACCAAAGAAAGTGTAAACACTGATTCTTTGAGTGAAGGAAAATATCTCTGCATAAGAGATGTGATAGATCACTGTTTGCTGTTTCCAAGTGTCTATTTCAATAAAAAGAAATTGAAAAATTATATCAACTAGTAATTCAGGCACATTGCCTGTTATCAGGTCTCTCAAGTATGGTAATGGAATGCTCTTCTCAAAAACCAATCAACTTCATCCTTCTTGACCTGCACTTAGATCCAACTCATAAGGAGAACTTGTGGACCATGTTATTTAGGGCTTATTACAAAATGCACTTGAACCTCGCAAGTTGAAGGATCCTCCTTATTAATTTCTTGCCAAGGAAAATCTTTGACTAATTTTGACCACCAGACACTCTTCTTCAATGAGGTAGCTATCAGACCTATATAAACTGACAGCTTGTACTTGTCTGTGCCTCATATTGAGATTGACTCCTTGCTGCCTGCAAATATTGTTAAAACTGAGCCATCAAGAATTTCCTATGCCTAGAGAAGCTTTTCAGAACCTTTTATTCCTATGGTGTACAGGAAATAAAGAATGCAGAAGAAAGAATAAGGAATCAAGCAAATAGTTCTGTGGACCCAAGATGCAGTTAGTGAATTTAAAAGTAGGTGACAATGTCCCCAGTCTTCACACTGTCCTTTTTCTATGGTCTGTGCATTGCAGACACAGGGTGGGTTTTAGTAATTATGGATATGACTGTGCTTCTTGTCTCTCTGAGAAGAAAGATATCAATATATTCAGATCCAACAGCAGAGACAAAAGGTAAATTAATACATAAATCTCTTTTCAGTAATATTCTGTTGTTTTTGCAGATTTTAAATCAGCCCCATCTGTAAATATCAGCTGAACTTCCTAAACTTCAGATGATAATAGAATAAAACATTACCTTGAATACCTCTAAAACACCTTTGTGCATTGCATTCTTCTTCTGACCTTGCCCTGCTCCAGCTAACTGAAAAGCCTATACATGATTTAAAATGTTTTCTAGTTGCTCCACACAACAGGCTGTAGAACTAAAGTACATAATTTCAGACTGCTGAATCCAGCCAAGGAAGTTTGGCAATGCCTTGCTAACCTCATCTTGAAGTAATTACAGACAGGAGAAATGTTCATTATTTTTAAGCAAAAAAAGATTTTCTTGTCTACCCTGAAATGTACAGATGTCTATCTAGCTATCTATCTGTATAACCTGTATGTATTCAGTTATTTTGTTGTAGAGAACAGATATCCTAAACACACATACCTTATGATTTAATTAACAAATTAGTGAACACTGTAAAGTTGACCTTCACTTCACATGCAAAGAATTCTCTTTAGAATTGCCATTTTTAAACATATGTTATCAATCTACAGAATATATAAAGTACTTCTCAACTTGGGAAGACCAGGGGGAAAAGGAATTAAAAAAAAAAAAAAAAAAAAAAAAGTCAAAAAAACCCAAAGCAAAACAAAAACAAACAAAAACCCAAAAACAAAGAACAAAGCCTCTCACTACAAATTCAAACTTTGAAACTCCCAGAGCTTGGTCTCCAGATATGTCATACTGTGAACACTGTTCAGTTATCAGTGCTGATGAGTCAAAGAGTATGCAAGAAACAACTTTTTGGCTTTGATCACAGAAATTGATTTGCTTTAAATATATTAGTTGACTTTTTTTTTTTTTTTCATTTTAGAAGTTATATTATTCCTTGTTTCAATAGAATAGACACATAAGAGAAAGAAGACCGACTGTAGAGATAGGCTGTAACAAGAGAGATATCCAGATCTCTGAAAGAACTGCTGAGATACCAGGTAGAGATCTAGAGGAGACAAACACGTAGAAACTACGGAAATGAAAGTGATGGACTTTGGGTGATTTCAGTTGAAATAGGAGTCAAAGAAGCAGCTTCTGCATCAGGCTGGATAGTATCAGGTTTCTGAAGACTTATTGAAAAACGTAAATTTTTCAGGCAATTTAAATGTAGCTGGTAAAGAGATTACACTCACATCATTAATAGAGAGAGATAATTAGAGAGATAGCTGATATACTGAACCATTGAATTACTATAGAATTTATATAAAAAAAACAACCAACCAACAACAACCAAAAAAACCCAAAAACAAACAAAAAAACCCTGAGACGATTACAGTAGGATCTGAACAAGACACTGTGAAAACTATTGATTATTCAAAAGTAAATCATTTATATAAGATTAACATAGTGACTCTAAATTCACTGTGTCTCTTAAACTTTGAGGAAGAAAGCAAGAGAAGGTATCTGGGGGGAGATAGATCCAGTGGCTGTTCCCACAAACAAAAGCCGGGGGGGGGGGAGGAAATTTGCCAAAAATATTTCTATATGAAAGTAAGAATTGAAAGTCCATATGTGTCTCACTGTTATTACTTGTTTCTGAAGAGCCTAAGAAAAGTCAAAGAACAAATAAATCACAATAGGCAACTATTATGTCTGTTGAACACATGAAGGTTTGCTTATAACTTTGGGGATTTTACTATGTAAGTATTCATTTCTGGTTTAGAACACCTGCTCTGCTGTAACGCAGGCAACTGCATGACATTTATGGAATTAACAGTATCTTCTCTTCCTTTCCCACAGAACTTCCTTTCATTGCATATTTTTTAATGTAGAATTTAAGTATCATATGCAAACCTAATGTCTTTGTCATCATTCAAAATACGTTGAGAAATTCAAAATTAAAATAACCCACATAATAAAGTAAGTGGAGAAAATCACAAACAAGTGTGAAGTTTAGCTTCCTTAAGGAAAATATCCCAGAAAATTTCGATTCCAACTGAATTTTAAGAATGCTCACATGCCATTTTAGACCTGACAGGGTATCTAGTGAAAATAAGCAAATCAGAAAGAAAAATTCAGATTGTGAGTTAGGCATTGGCCAGCTCATGACTTTGTAGAGTGTCCCATAATTGACAATTCATGGCTTTGTTTTAGCGTATGATGACAACTTGGGTAATCATCTCCATTTTTCAGTAGTTCTGTTTATCACAAAAAGGAAATGTTAAAAAAACCAAACCAACACAACAATAAAACACAAACTCACCCCACTTTGTCTTCTTTGTTTGGTCTTCTTAGCCAGTATTTGCGCAAGTAATCACCATTGCCATGGATACACATGATAGCTATGACTAATAGGAAGTTGATTTTGGGTAGAATTTGCCATGTAATTTTTTACAGTACGGAAAAGCAAAATTGAAAACTGATTGAAAACTCAATGAAATCTCATAAATAGGTAGATAGGGAGGGAAAGATCAAGAAAAAGGAAGGCAGTTTGAAATACTTTTAGATTCTAGACAGGTTTAATTGTGCTTTGAATTAAAAGGAAAATGTGTCTTTTACATTATAACTAAACAACATTTCCCATAAGTGTTTCAAATAGATATATTCCTAATTTTCTATATCAAATGGTATATGAACTATTTCCTACTAAACCTGGCAGCATTATTGGAAAAGGATAAGTGATACAGGTCAGAGAAATGGGAGGATATAATGTCATTCAGTTCAATGGCATGCCTCATGAGACAGCACTTCTGATGGCAAACCCTGTCAAAATAAGATTCCTACGTAAAGAACATGAAGTCTGTTCTCTGATATTTTGCTCTGGAAAAAAAAAAAATAATTTTCCAATAAATTTAATTTGCCCCCTGATTCATGAAGTTCAGATGACCATATGGATGGGCACTGTATTGAAAAGACTTAAGAATATTTAATTCAACTTCATCTCAAAACTCCCATAAAGACAACTGCAGGCAATTAGATAAGGTCATTAGCCTGTTAAATAAATAGGGCAGAAAAATCTTTGTTAAAACCAATTGATTAACAGTTGGCAGCAAAAAATGCACTATTTCAAAGTTATTTCCCCTCTATTCATCTAAATCAAATCATAGAATGGTTTGGGTTGGAAGAAACCTCAAAGATCATCTGGTTCCAACCATCCTGCCATTGGCAGGAACACCTTCCACTAGACCAGGTTACTCAGAGCCCCTCTGGTCTTGAACACCTCCAGGGATGGGGAATGCAGAGCTTCTCTGGGCAACTTGCCCTAGTACCTCACCATTCTCATATAAACACATAAAAACATGTAAAACACATGTTTTTAAACACATAAACACATGTAAAAAAATAATAAATTATAAAAATATCTATTAAAAAATCATTAGCTATACCATGAGATCTGTTCTGATTTGGGGTGTATACTTCTTACCATCAAATATGTATTTTGTGACTCAGCCACAAAATTTACTAATTTTCATAGAAATTAGGCTAATATACATCATGCTTTCATAAGTTGTGAATCTCAGAGTGTCCATGATGGCTGTGTTTCAAAACCAACTGCTGATACTGCACCGTGATTCTCACAGGGAACAGGGCTGTCCCACCACTCTGGGTCTGAAGCAACCCAACCTTAACCCCCACAGACAAATGGGTTTGCTTCAGTCTTTCTCCTCTCTAGACTGACCTGAATTTTATCTTCTTCCACTGGATTTAAGTGTGACCCTGCCAAGCACTGGCATTGCTGGGGTGGGGTGCAGGGGCAGCCTCTTTAAGGAGATGTTTCCAATGAACACATCTCTAAGCAGACACACCTGAGCCCCTTGGTGGAGGTGGTGGTGCCTCTGGGAAAATATAATTAAGAAAGGGTGAAACGACCACACAGCAGTGTGAAGGGTGAAAAGAAAAAGTGTCAGAAACTGTTCTGCAGAGACCAGAGTGAGGGAAGGAGGAGAGGAAGAGGAGGTGCTCTGAGCAGCAGAGCAGAGATTCCCCTGCATCCTGTGGAGATACCCATACTGCAGCCTGTGGAGAACCCCACACCAGAGGAAGTCGGTATTCACTGAACAAATTGTAGCCCATAGAGGAGCAGGGGAAAAGTGTGAGGAGAAGGAACTGTTACGGACTGACTACAGCCCCTATTCCTCATCACCCCATGCTGCTCAGAACAGGGAAATAGAGCCAGAGATGAATTAGTCACTTCAAGTCTGGGAAAGCAAAGTGAGGGTGGATGAAAGGCGGCATATTAATTTGTCTTTGAATCTCACAATCGAAAAGTATTTTAACTGGCAATAAATTTCATTTTGTCCACTGTTTTTCCCATGATGGTAATTGATTAGGGGTTTCCCTGTCTTTGTCTCTAACTATGAGGAGTTTTTTTATCTTATTTTCTTCCCTCTACCCCATTGAAGAAGGAAAATTAGAGTGGCTGGGTCTTGCAGCTTGCCAACATCAACTGTCCACTGTATAATCTACCATAAAAATAGAGGAGGAAAAAGAAAAAAGTTCCAGACCCTACAAGAAAAAAGTACTGCTTGATGCCTGGATTATTTCTTTGCAATACATATTTTGGCAGCAAAGCCCATTTCAGGGATAGGTTATGAAAAAAAAAAAAATATGGTTTCAGTCTGTGCCTCACTGATAATGTTGGTTTGTAAAGGCAGAGTATCACTTCTGCTACATCTCTATCTCCCCATAGTGCTGTTATTATGTTACTGTTGCAAATCCCTTAGCCCTAAAAGGATCAGCATACACTATTTGGCCTTTCTTTGTGAGGAAGCACTTGCTAAGAAAGTTACTTGGCTTCCCAAATCTACCCTGCTTTGGAGCTGCTTACTTTTTGAAGGAAGATAAGCATATTTTATATGGAAATCAAGGACTTTACTGACTACATAACCATGTCATACCTTCTTTATACAAAACCAACATTCACAGTAGAACTGGACGTGGCAAAACCACCATTCAGATATTAATATAGATATTAAGTTTTGAAAGGTAAAAATAATTATAAACTGTATTTTGTTTCTTTTTTTTTATTTTCCCCAATAAAGGCTTAGTCTTGAGATTTCCTTTTCTAAATATGCATGTATATATAAATAAATATAATTTAATTTTTTAAATACCAAACATGGTTAGAAAATCAAGCTTTATTCCCAAGCCATCATAGCCAAATTTCACAAGAGAATGCATTTGCATAATTTCAAGAAGATTGTTGTCAGTAATTGAAGGCTACGTAAGAATAAAACAAATTGTCATTGTGAAGGGTTCTATTCCAGATGCACAAGTCAATTTTTATCCTATGATTTCCATTTGTTCCAGTCAATGATTCAGAATTGGATTAGTCTTAATTTCTGTAAGAAATAGATTTAGTTTAAAAAAAAAAAAAAGTTTTAAAATTTTGTTTGGGCTCTTCTAAATTTTATTCCAGTCTATTTAGATTTTCAAACTGTGCACACCACTGTAATCATCTGAACCAACTCCCCAAAGCCAAAAGACCTTTCAGTCCCCTCAATCATTATCATTAAAGTGTAGCTATGAAGCTACCAAGGTTTTGTTTTAATGAGCTGCATTTCTTATACTAACAAACCTCAGTGACAACTCTCATTTAGTCTTCTGAAAGCAGAAGAAACAGTGCTGCTGGAGTTTTTTGATTTTTTTTCATTTGCTATCTACTTCATTCTGTAGATTTTAAGAGCACAATGCATCCCTTTTAACTTTTACTGCATTGGCACATAAGGCTCAATGACACACTGCAATCAAAAGTCAGGGCTGTATTCTCAGAACGAACTAGTGCAACTGGACTGGCATAATTTCATATCAGATACAAAATCTCAGTGATAGTCGCTAAATTAGAAGACACAGCAGAGTCCAGCCAAAGCAACACTGCTCTGTTTTCCCTTAAAAAACTGCATAGTATAGGTTAAAAAGGATTATTTTACTATAGCAATTTCCCTGAGTGCAACTAATTAGACACACACAATTTATAATGACATTATCAAAATGTCATCAATAAGGGAATAATATAGACCACCAGAGTGAATTAACTCACTTGAGCAAGAAATGTGCTGCCTGCTGCACAGCACAACAGTTGGATTTGGCTGAATGTGTCAGATCAAATCATAATTAATAAAAGCATTCACTTTTCTGATATGAACAGAGCAGACAAAGAAACCTTCTTGAAGTTGTTTACCCCAAGGATAAATGCAGCTAGAGATTAAGACAATAATCCTACAAGGAGGATACCACTGAGCAGATGTTAAGTGATGGCTGGAATTAGGGACGCTCATGGCAGAAATGCCTACTGCCAGCTGCAACCACCATAATTACTGTGAGACAGGGTTCCAGAAACATGGGAAAATGTAAACAGGCATAATCAGGAGTGAGAAAGAGAAATGGTTCACTGTGGTTGGCTATATAGAAAAGGGGGTTTAGGAATAACTGTCAGATTTAGAGTAGCAAAAAAACACTGAAAGTCACAGAGAATTTTCTGAAAAACTCTATTTTAAAAAGTTCTGGATTACTGGAACCACTGTGACAGGAGGATTTAAAAATGATATTTCACTAAATTTCTGAGGTCTTATCTCTAGTATAAAAGCAAGCCTGCATATACTGGAATTTGTTTTGACAATTCAACTATTTCTGCTTGTATTGACACTTAAATTTAACGTTAAAAGCCTGTTTGATTTATCTGTTATGCATAACCACACATAAATCCCTCAGTAAAACACTGAACATGCATCTTTAGATGAAGGTTTGCATCACAGAATTTGTTGACTGTGTTGCTTTTAGCTGGGAAAGAGTTAATTTTCTTCATGGTGTCTAGTATGAGGCAATGCTTTGGATTTTGGACTTCCACTGCTGGGGTGAGTGAGCAGCTGTGTGGATCTGAATTACTGGCTGGGGTTAAATGACAACAATGAGGAATTTGAGACAATTTTAAACCTTGGTCTTTCTAGGGACCATGTGCAACCATGACCATCTGTGGGAGTGAAGATATATTGTGACTGACAAAAATAGCCAGGTCTTCCTGTGAGTCCTCCTCACATGCACTTCCCCACTACTTTGCTGTGATTTATCCTAAGGTAACAATGTCAGGTGAGTATTGCAGGAGAAACTGTCTGGATGCTCACATAGTTAATGTATTCTAGAGATAGGGGAGCTGTGATGTTTTAGCAGTATTAGCAATAAATCTAATTGTAATCATCCACATAATTAGTGTCATATTTTTCATGCCTGACCAAGTTTCTTCTCTCTACTACTCTGCCACACATATCCATGAGGACACTTTCACAACTGATTCCCACTACACCATTCCATGAAGATACACCTTTTTCCCCCATTCACTTACAGCGTAGTATTGGACTTATTTGTGGGTCCACATCAAAAAAAGGGAATGCTGCTGCTACTACCTAGGTGAAACCCACTCACTGTAAGACAGCACCCACATGCAGCGTTCTTTTGCTTTAGATCCTCTCAGCGTCAATTCGGTACTCAGAAGTATTTAAAGCTATTTGAGATTTTCTACTGTGCCTAAAACATTTCTACTGTGCTGACACATGTTCCTTTCTGCATCTCTGACAGTGGAATTCAGGTCTAGCTTTAGTCAGGTACAGGTAGGTATCTGCATACACAGTAGATGTCTGAGTCCCCAACACCAGCCAGCATAGAAATGAGAGTGATTTAGCATGTCTGCAAACAGGTGACAGCACTGGACAGACAAACGCCTGACTTTGCAGCCTTGGGAATGTTTCTGCTTCTCACCTTTTGTCACCTGGTTCCATCTGAGACTCTAGGAAATCCCACCAGGCCTCCAGACACCTCTTCCAGGAGGCATTTGGGTCCAACTTCCTGCATCAGATCTGCCAGCCCCAGAGACATCTGCAGTGGGTATCTGGGATATGAGTCAAATGATAGCAGTCACATCTGTACGGGCAGTCATGATCTAGATTTGCATTTTTTATAATGCAGGGCAAGGATGTAATACACAGTTGAAGGTAATAATTTAGGCTTTCTGATCATTGGCCAAATTCCAGTCCTGGTTCTAGTCACATCAGAAGCCAAGTAAAACTGAAGTCCAATTGGTGTCAAAACATGACAGATAAATTAACTATTTAACTAGTAGTTCCTATGAGAAGGTGTCTACAATCAAATACATATTATACAGCCCAAACTGAGTAGATAGAGCACTTTTAGATATTTTTCAGGAGGTGTCAGCAGGTCTAATTTTAAAAGGGCAGGTCAGACTGTAATGGTACAGCTAAGCTTTTATTTCCTTCATAAGAAGGTTAATACAGTTTTAAAAGGTAAGAAAAGAAAGAACATGCTGTAACCTTTTATCCTTGCCTTTAATCTGACACTAACAAAAAAATGAGGAGATGCAGCCTGCCACCTCCCCTCACATCACTGCACTCTGCTGTGTGCCTGGAGTTCCCAGAAAGCAGCATCAGTCGCAAACATATGAAGACGGGTGGACAGATGTTCCCAGGAGAAAGACATACACACCAGTTTCCTCACACTGAACAGGAAATAAATTAACTCTCAGGAGAGCAGTAAAATAGAAAGAAAGAAAATCACGTTGCTCTCCTGTGATTTAAATATCCATTGATACAATCAGTATTGTTACTGGTCCAGATATTTGTAATGAAGTCTTCATTGTGCCAAAAAGATTCTATTGAGGTCAGTGGTAGAGTTCTGCTATTCAAATGACAATATTGCCACCATGGTCCTGCCTGTATCTCCTCATGAAAATTATCGTATCTTCATGGTGACAAAAGAGATTAGCACATTTCTGTTGTGGGGTCCTCACTGGTAGGCTGGGGGTGGGGGGGGCAAGATCTGGAGGAGATGGAAGTTACTTTTCATTAGCAAAATTGTTATTTCTGTAGGAAATCTGTTTCATTTAATATATAGCAGGTGTAGAAGTGATGGAAGAATGAAGCTATCAGATGCTAAAGAGAAAAAAACCTAAAAGCTCTTCCAATTGTTAAAGGCTGGGAAAGGTATATTTGAAGGAGCTCTCTTGAGCTCATGCCATAATGCTGATTTCAGCAAAAGTCTTGGGATGGATTAGAATGTTTTTTATGGGATTTGAAGGCAATCATGATTTGCATGCAAAGTAGCAAAGAGAGATCTAACTAATAATTACTGGTTTTGATAATTTTTGCCCCTGTTCTGTGCTTTTTAAAAAATAATTCCACAGAATTTCAGTGAGTATTTTAGACAAATTCTAACCTTATTCAACTCTAAGTTAAATGGAAATTGTAAGACTATATACAGTAATGCAATGTGCTGACTGGACTCACGCCCTCCAATCGATACCTAGAAATAAAAAACCAGAGAGCGTGCTAGGCATATGAGGAAGAATTAGCAGATGTATTTCTGGGAAAAGTCATGAAGCTTTCTCCCACCATGCTTGTTAGCACACTCTCTACTTCTTACCTATCAGAGAACAGTGGGCTTTTATTGCTCTCTACTTGACCTGGATATATCTGGGTTTTTTTTGAAAAAATAACTTCAGGCTGAGAACACCAAGAGAATTAAAAAACCCCAAAAGACAAAGATTTAATTAGGAGACTTCAAGAATATTTAGGAAACCTTACTATGTAGTATTTATTTGGCCTGTTTAACTTTTATTCTTTTACATAAACGCTAGGTAAAATATAGACTACTCATGAATATGTAGGAGAAATTAATAAAATTATTCTAAGAAAAAAGAGTTTCATATAACTGCCTTCTTGTGACTTTTCTGTATTTACTCAGTAGGACAATGGAAAACAAGTCCATCTTACCCAAACTTTTGACAATTTCATCTCTTTTGCTGAGAAAGATCCCACCTGACTGATTGCAGTACAGGATTTGTGTAATATTTGAACTGCTGTAGCTCTTACCAACAGGAACTAAAAAGAACTTTTATGTCATATACAAAATTAGAACTAAGAAATTTTATTTTTACTTTCTATAATCATCTTGAACACTGTGTAAATCAGAAAGAGCAAATAAAATCATCATATTCAAGTTTGTTTGTTTTTTTCCTAGAACTCCAAATGGAGTTATAAGGTCAATGCCAATCAGGTACATAGGATGTGGTAACTGCTTACAGAGAGCAAATACTTTACTACAGTAGTGACAAAGTTTCAATTTTTAAAAGCCTGGACATTTAACACACCTGTGTTAACCATGATAAAAGTGGCTGATTCCTTTTATCAAAGCATAATAAGTATTTTATACCCCTGCCAACTGTAAGTAGACCACAGACAGCAAACCTAAAATATAAGTCCATGATCTTGTAGCATTATTGCACACAAAACCCTATGATCACACTATGATATAATAACAATCAAATAGACCACCAGATATAAGATTAGGTATTTTATCATCCTAAGATAATACAAAAGGAAAAAAGGAAACAAACCAAACCACAACAAATAAACAAAACAGAAAGTTAAAATTAGTTTCTACGTCATTGCCAAAGTGATGCTCATGTTTAGAAATTTTGTTACACACAGATTCGGCCATTCCCAGTCACTTTGTTGTGATTGCATATATCTGATGGAGGATAAACATTAATATAAGCAAACAAGGCCATGAAAACAGAAGTATTCAGTTTTGTTTTATTTTTTTTTTTTTTTTTTTTGTCTGTAACACAATCTGCATGGAAAGGACACATTTTCTCCAGCAGTCTTGAATAACTAACTAACTAACTAACTGTAGTGTATTTTAGCAAGTAAACAAAACAATATGCTACAACTTCTCAACTACAAGAAAGAATGGTCTGAAATTCTTTTTTTTTTTTTTTTTTTTTTTTTTTTAAATTAGGAGAGTTTCTCATTCCATCATCTGCTTGTAATAGTTTTAAAAACTGACTTCATTACAGACAGGTGAACTGGTACGAAAAAGAGGAATCCAGCCTGGCAGAGCTTGTGGTGTCAGGTCTGAAGCTACTGCCAACAGGGCTCTAACTTTACAGATCTTCTGGTATCCTTCCTCTCAGATTTGTTTTTCATTATAAGGCCATTATTATTTTTTTTTTTTTAATGCAGATATGTTTATTTCCATATCCAGAAGCAGTAAATCCCAGGACTGCATGTACTTTCAGTGGTATCGCTCTCTCATTGCCACCACCTTGAAAGGAATTTGCAAATACATGTAGATTTTAGAAAATTACAGGTGTAATCATTTCTCTGTATTGGGTTTACATGGCAGTGTTTTGGTCATGGGGAGGTTGCAGGGGTGGCCTCTGTAAGAAGACACCAGGGTTGTCCCCATGTCAGATACAGCTGGTTCCAATGCACACACCACTGGTCAAAGGTGACCCCACCAGCAACACCGATGGTGCTTCTGTGATAACTTATTTAAGAAACGGTAAAAACACTCTGCAGTAGCTGTGAGAGATGAGTGGAAAATATGACAGAAACAGCCCTGCAGAGAGCAAGATTGGTGTAAAAAGGATGGGGAGGAGGTAATCCAGACAGCAGAGCAGAGACTCCCCTGGCGCCCATGGAGAAGACCAAGGGGATGCAGTCTGTACCCCTGCAGCCCATGGAGGACCACTTCAGAGAGCACTGTGGGAAGCATCACTCGACATGTGCTATTTCTTACATTGCACTTCTGAACATGTATTGGCTAGTGCTGGAGACAGAATAGAGACTTACATGGACCTTAGGTGTAAGAGTGTTCACTTTTTCTTTAAGTCTTAGAAAGACATACTGGACCTCAAACAGAAGTGGTAAGTAAAAGGTAGAAATTTCTGTACAAGTTTCATTGGGATAGACTGTGAGGAAGGTTAGGAGAGACTTTTGGACTTTAAAACTGCTAAAATAGTTCTCTGCAAGTAAAGAGATTTCTGAAAGATTGTATTTAAATAATTTTTAAACCGTTTAAGTAAGCAGTAATTCTGAAGTCTTCAACACCCCTCACAGAGTTTGATATTCACTATAAGAACTAAAAGCACTCAGTATAGACTCAGATCCAGAAATAAAAAACACTCATATGAAACAGTTTTTACACCAGAATATAGTAAGGACTTTTTTACAGGACTCTCTAGATTTTAGTAGATGGATATTAGAGACCTTAATGTAGTAGAATATTATAATAAAACAAGATGGGTACTAATATAAATGTACATTAACTCATTTGCTAAAGATCAACATCAGCCACACGGACAGATGCCAGCTGTTTCATGTCCTTTCATCAAAAGGGAGACAGAGCCTATTTAAATGTTTTAATTGTTGGGAAAGAAATGGATTTGCTTTTATCCAATCAATATTACTTTGACCAAGAATCAATTACACCGACAAGGCTTCTCTTATTGAAGTAAGTAGGGACTTTAATTAAATTCCATTCTATAGTTTAAGCAAGGCATTGGAAGACAAGGAGCACGTAAAGGCTACATTGTATTTACTGCATATATTGGTAGCATAGTTTTAGAAGCAAATCATAAACTGCAGATACATTAACATTTTACTTTATATCAAACTACAAATCAAAATAAAACCACAGATAGTTTGTTATTATTATTATTATTATAGTATTTATTTATCATTTATTATGGCATCTAATTTCTATTTTGAATTAGCACAAAATGGAATGTTCTGCATATTTATATTACAGTGACATAGCATGTAAAAAGACATCCTTCTATTTCCTCAGAAACCATCATTTGTACTAAACAGTCTCTCTTTGCCTGTTTCTTTAGAAGATCACTGCACAAAAATGAGACACTGCAGAATAACAATGGGCTCCATTTAAATTGGTGGAACCTTTCCCCCTGAATATAAGCAGCACAACTCAATATTCACTCTGGGGCAAAGGAGTTATTAAAGCAGTTCAAGTGATATTTTCAAAGGGGATTTTCCTTTTTTCTTATTACTTCTTCAAATCTCAATCACTGGGTGAGAAGGGAGGCCAAAGGGATTAAAAAAAAAAAAAAAAAAAGCTTAATTCCTAGGAAATTATTGAAAATTATGTCATGAAATCAAACAGGGCTTTGATATAAAAAGTCTTCAGAAGAGAAAATACACTTTAAGCAAAAGACCTAGAGTACAAAGTCTTTATGCAAGTGGCAACACCTCAGATCACTTAGCCTGGAGCTTCTATCATTTCAGTCTCCTGATGTGATGCTATTCCAGTTTATTTTCCTCAGGCTGCTTTGCTCACTAAGGCAAGTAATTAGAGTAGCAAATAATAGATCCAGAGTCCCAAATTAACTTTCAATATTATCCTCTTGTTGCTAGTGGCTAAAACAATTCTAACATTGGTAAATCTATATAACTTCCTGCTAAACAGCTATTAAAATAAATGATTTAGTAAAAATCATCTTCAAAATCCTTGTTCTAAAATATGCCCTTTTTGTGCAAATTAATAGCAGAGTAAGTGATCAGCAGCTTCCTCTGGTTAAACATTCTCCTTAATTGCTCAGTGGTTCAGTCCACATGTGTTTTACTTAGAGAACCTTATGTCAGTGACTATCTCCAGCTGGCATGGCATGGTGGCAAGTTTTCTTTAGATGTTAATAGTTTTCAAAGATTAGGGAGTAATTCTTAATGCATTGGACATATTTGCACAAAAGTAAGATCCTTTTTGACTTAAGGTGTATTTTCCTTTTCCTTTAAAGTGATGGAGATCACAAAATTACAAAAACAAGCTAGTTCAGTGATTTCCAGGGTAAGAGTTTTTTGCCTCCAAATTTTTATTTATTTTTTTTTTAAATCAGTATGTCAATTTTTTGGTTGGATAAAAATAACTATGCATGTAAGTCTATATTGTATTTAACGTTTTATATGATATCAGTATACAATATGGTATTTCATATAGGCAAATGATTTAAACTAATTAACATTTAATTAACATGATTTTTTGTTTGTTTCAAGGTTGAGTTGAAGTTTTCACATTTTATTCTGTTATGCAGCATCTAAAAATTCTGAAATATTGTAATTTTCCGCCAAGAAATGACATTTTTCTAAACATTTTTAACTGATTGCAACAGCTGTGGGTAATTGTTCAAATTATGCTGGTATTTATGGGAAAGGTATAAACATTCTATACTTTCAAAACAACGAATAAAATTCTGGAACAAAGACAAAATATAAATAATATGGATAAAACAATAAAACCCTAAACCCTGTAAAAATAAGCTTCATGCTTACCTCATCTCTGTTGACAAAGTTATAGCAAAGTAACACTGATGGGACTAGGTCCAGTATTCATGCTGTACGGTAATGCTAAACTTACAGAATTCCCTTGCCAAGTTAGTTTGAAAATTGTGTTCACCACTGAATTTTTGCCAAGGCTATGAAGATAAAAGTCGTGTATCAGGAGTTTTGGTACAGGTTTTTATGAAATTTAAAAATAATAAGCTTCCCAAGGTCTTTCTATTACTATCTGCACGTGATGTAAGAGTAAAAGCTCATGTTACCTACCTCTTCCAGTTGGCGGAGAAATTAAAACTCCTACTAAACCACTGTTGTAAGGGGCCATGATCCAAGATGTTCATCAACTCCTGCATAGATGCTATTGAGCTATTGACTTTCTTATGAAAAGTTAAGTACTTTGCCACTTATCATAAAAGCCATAGCATGGGTTTTAAAGCCAGAAGTCGTCATTATATAAATTAGTCTGTAATATATTTTCAGAAGGAATGATCTATCATGCCCTAGGAAGATTTAGTCAAATTCTGGTCAAACTGAATAATTACTTTTGAATTAATAACTTGTTGTTGCTTCACCAAGAAGTGGATAGCAGCCAGGATGATGCATTTCTTTCTGTCTACAGCACCTTGTGCTGACAAGCAGCATTTTTTGCACCTTATGAAAGATTTTCTGATTTTATTAATAATTTGCTGTACACAGATCATGTTTTTTGGAAAGCACAGCATTTTAGGATTTATTCAAAATTGAACTGCCTTTTAGTATCTTTATTAATTTTCCCAAGGGTGCACAAACACATCAGAATGTCTGTTATAACAGCACTCTCAGTATTCTCCTGTGTTTCTCCCTTTTCTAGTCTATATTCTACATAATGGACCAAAATTAAGAGTTAATGAGCCAGTATCATATAGCTCATGCTAGAGAAGATAATATTTTTTTAACTGCAATCCTTAATTATTTAATCTTAAATGTATAAAACCAACTCTGTTTG
The DNA here is from genome assembly GCA_035583185.1 of Anabacerthia variegaticeps. NCBI lineage: Eukaryota > Metazoa > Chordata > Aves > Passeriformes > Furnariidae > Anabacerthia > Anabacerthia variegaticeps. The sequence goes on along the minus strand of JAWWEW010000001.1, from coordinate 39,115,886 downwards.
AACTAAATGGCAACAAAGAGCCTAAAAATTACCAAAGCAGCTGTTTTCCAAGATTTTGGATTTTATTTTTTTTTAAAGACAATTGTTTTGAACATATAAATAGCTACATGTTTACCTATGAGGAAATAAATCTTTTAATTCTATAAAAACACTCTTTTGATCATCTTGCCAAATATGCTTTCATAATTTTACTTTATAGAAAAGGTAAAAATTGTGTTTGAGTTCTATCTCATAACAAAACATTTCATAACTGGAGCTATTTTCACATAATTAACAACCTGTGTTCCAACATTTATTTATTCATATAGCATCATAGAAAATTGTTTCCTTCTGATAGCAATTTTTGCTTATGTTGAGAAATAAAATATTTTGTCTTATTTATTTTTGCATAACAGCGGCATAAATGCTCTCCTTTTCCCTTAGTGATGTCAGTAAGCCGTCAATCATGAAAAAAGAAAATTTCTTTGGTTTCTTACTATACAAAGTTCATAAGAGGATTCTCATCTTTTTCTACCTCCCTCTCCAGTAATACTCTTGAACATCCCAGCTTACAGACTCATGTGTTAAAGTGCAGTTTTTTCCTACAACTGCACTATGCAACACAGTTGTATGGACATTTCTGGGTTCTGGTTTCCAGGGTATTTTTCCTCTCACACCTTTCCTTTGGAAAGAAGGAAATGAGTGAGTCACAAAGTCAGCTCTACCAGTTGCAGCTATTTTTTAAAAGGGTCAGGATCCCTGTCAGGATCAGTACAGATGAGCACAGGTTTTTCTTCTTTTTGCATCTGCTTATTAACACAAGTTCTATTGCAAGAAAAAACACTTGTTTGGCTAATAAATGCTCTGTGATATCGCATTTAATTAACATCATGTTACACTTATTCTAGGGCAGTCTTAATTTATCTTAGTAACTGGAAGATCAAGATTTCATGCATTTATTTGACTGTTAACTTCCATTTCAATAACTCACATTGAAATACATTGACAGACACATCAGGCAGAGCTTGAGAGACAGATGCTCTCATGTCATGTTGACAGAAGTCAACAAGGGTGTTATGGGTCAAGGCACTGCTCTCCTCGTGCATGGGAGAGATCTCAGAGAACTAAGGAACTGTGAAGGTTGGATTACCTATCATGCAACCTGGCAGTGATGCATGGGAATACAGGTCTTTACAGAAATTACCTACTGTGTATGTGCTTTTCTATTCAACTCAGCATACTACAGACTGGTGCACAGTCTTACTTCATGGAGACACTTCCCAAGTCTAGATGTAGCAGTGAAGAAGCATTCTTGTTAAAAAAAGCCTATTAAAAAAAAGTCACTTGACAGTGGCAGTGTCTAGACTGCATCACCTCTTATTTGTGTCTTCTGATATCTGTTCCCCAGTTTATCAATCATTTTGTCATGATTGAATGACTTTGACAAATGCCTATAGAGCTTTCAGAACAATAAGCATATTTAATAGGGCTGAAGGAAACATCAGCTCTTTGAGAAGGGAGGCTGCAGAATCAACCTAAATATTTTTAGACTTGAGGTTAACTAAGACCATAAATTGCTGCTTCAATAGAGTTGATGGATTGAATCTTTTAGACACATGATATTTGCTATTTGAAATCGAGCTAGTGAGCCCCTTATGCCATTTTGGAGGCTATTTTTTGAAGACCCTGGGTGATTTTTTTTGGCTTTCTGTATTAAGTGCTTGGTGTTTGTCAGTGTTTCCTGAGAAGCAATAGAACTTTCTGTTGTAACTAACTGATACCAGGAAAGAAACTGTAACTTCATTTCCATAGATACAACCTTTATTAACCAGTTTAGAGGATATCATTGCTAGGATTAGCAAGGTTAGCTATAGACCTTCAATTAGGAAAAGACCATTGCAGCATAGCATATTCAAATTAAAATAACAATCTACCACAGAAAACCCCAAACCCTCCATTATTTTCCCTCCAACATCAACTGGAACACATCCTGCTAACCCCATGTGTCTGTTCAAGCACTAATTTCACATGGTTTTCCCTTTCTCTCAGATACCATATGACATATGATTTTCCCCATCATTAGCATTGAGTCTGATAACTTACTAGATTGCATCATGATGTTCTTTTAATCGGTTGATTACGTATATGCCCCAGGCAAGTTGCTGTGTTAACATCTGATGATTTAACAAACTACTCTGATTTTATTTATTTATTTTACTCCCAGCTGAAGCATTTTCTAGTACCAATGTTCAAAGTGCAATGTCTTTGTGAAAGTAACCTAGATTTACAACTTCTGGGTATTTGCATTAGTGGTAATGGATGCCTTGAGCCATGGGAAAAGAATATGGTTTTTAATGTACATGCTTAACACGTAGTACCTGTTCCCTAACTTTAAAAAGCCCAACTTACATATTTATGAAATGCCATTGTTCATTTTCAATTGAGTAACAACCAATTATCTTTAATAGAGATATCTCCAGTCAGGTTTCTATGCTGAATTGCAGGGTTGCAGATGTTAGTTTGGCTCTCCTGAGCCAAAAGGTTCAAACTACACTGTAGTTTTTCAAATGAAAATTTAATTGACGTCATAACCAAACAGTGGGGGATAGTTCAAATTGGGTTAATGCAGTTAGAAAACACTGATTTAGGATACTGGGTTCATAGCTTAAAATAAGTAATTTTCTGGATTTATTTGAGAATTGCTTATAAACTATGCAGATCTCTACATACAAAATGTGCCCGTACAACTTGTATTGAAAGTATCATTGAAAGACATAGGATACTCCAAAATAAATCTACCACCAGGCTTTTTTTTTTCTTTTGTTTTTTTTTTTTTTTTTTTTTTTTTCCTTTTCGCACAAGCCCTCTGGTCTTCTAAGAAAGGAATTTCTACAATAAAGTCTGTTGGAAATGCAATGGATATAGATGTATAAACAGACTTAATCATATGCCACAGTGCGAAAAGCACTATTGTGCCTACATTTCAAATTGTGATATGAATGTTCTGTAAACACATTCTTTGACATGACCAGAAATTTTTAGTATTATCAGCTAAAATTGAACCTCTAGGCATTTGGTGGGAAGACAAACTCCAACAATTCAAGTCCCTGTGAGGATATGAATTACTGGATTAATAATATTAAGGTTTGTTTGATTGGATTGAATAATTATTTTGTGCTAATATATTACTGCTTACATGACATTTCACCTATGCTCTTCTTTATTTCATTTGATTATAATTCTTTCCCCATAGACAAACCTGTCTATGAGGCAAATACGCTTGACTGAATAGTAGCGAATATTTAGATAAGGTACCAATGGCTGGAGGGTAATTGCAATATTTAGTAATTATATGTACAATAGTCCATGCCCCAGTGGGATTCCTGCTGAGAATGTGCTTTACATTGTGTAGAAACAATCAAGGACTGAAAAGAGCCACAAATATTCACATTAGGCTGTTAAGTATTGAAGACTATTTCACAGAATAGGACTAAAATAACAGATACCAGTGTAGTAAGAACCCTGGGAACAATATGAGACAGATATTTCCTGATGAACGGAAACCTTTCTGTGCAATTAATGCATCTCTTACTTCTGCTCTACCAGTTCCATGTTTTTTCCTTTCCCCATATCTGAAGGAAAAAAATAAAGCCTTTATAGACATAATTAAGTCCGTTGTGGGAGAAAGAGACAGCTATGAGACATGGAAAAGGAACTTTCAGCAGTGGACTTACTAGGACAGAGAGACCAAGGACTGCGGAACTCCAAACATTTACGGCAGAGATTTGAAGTGGACTTTAGTAATTCATGGACACTTCTTGATCCTGTATACGATTGCTCATAGAAGGATCATTTTGCAAGTATACGATAGATTGCAGAAATCTGGACACCCCCCACCCTCCACCTGCCCCTCCCCCCACATTGTGATTTTCCTTATAGTTACTTCCCTATGTGCACCTTCAGGTTGATCCCCAACAGGGCAGATCTCTTGTTGTGTTATCCCCGGTTCCCCTCCATGTTGTCTTCTTCCCCTGTCACAGTTTTTCCGCTTTTGCCCAGAACCCTGGTTCCCTATTGGCTCGTTTTCCCAGCTTTGGCGAGTTGCCCCCGATTGGTTGGTTGGTTGTCCAGTTACAGACTCCGCCCCCTTCCCTATCCAATTGCATCCAAGTTCCAGAACCTTCCCTTGGAGCCCTATAAAACCCCAAGCCTCAGCTGAATAAACACTTTCTGTGCCTTCACCTTGTGAAAGTCATGTGCAGAAAGTCATCGGTCCACGGCTCGTCAGTCAATAACAGTAACTCTACTCATTCCTAGTTCCACCATGATTACTTGACCCTCTGAAGAGCATTACAAAACTTTAAGTAGTGCATTTTCAAAGAACAACCTTGTATCCGGGCCATATCATAAGAAGCATCAAGAAAATGGCAGAAATATTTTATCCACTTGAGTTAGAGATGAAATCTCTTTAAAAGGGCTTGCTGGACTCTATTATTACTGCTGTGAAAGGTATATTTAGTGAAAGACATAAATTGGTTATTAGTAGTAATCAGCACAGACTACATGAAACACAATTGCTAAACAGAAAACAAATTCTGCAGAGGGTATTGGCTTGATGACCCCATTACAACTAATGACCTTGAACACTCTTCAGGCTTAGTTTAACACTCCAAAACCTGTCAGGCACTGCTCTGATTCTTATTTAATTAACTCTCAGCAGTCTTACGTGCCGAAGTGTAAAGGACAAGAATAAGTATCTCAAGACTGTAAATAGTCTTCATTTATTTCAATATCTCTTACAGACACTTGATTTAGAAATCTCAGACAAGATATTTGAAATATCCATATGAAATTAAATATTTAATTTTATGACAACACAGAATTCCCTTTGAAGGCACAGGGGTTATTTACAGGTCAGTAAATACTCCAGCATCTTTATATGAGCAAGGTGTGGTTAACTGTGAATAATTTTTCTTGTTTGCTTGTAACTTCTTTCTACCATCTATTTGTTCTTTTTAAAATTCTGTCTGTTCTGCAGTTTCAGTTAAAAGTTTTGCTCAAGAGTGCCCTTAATGTGGTTCCAAAACACACCCCAAAATGCTAGCTTGAATTCCATAATAGCTACAATTTATGTCAGCTTGATTATCATGGGAGCTGGGCTGAATCTTTAGTGCTGCAGTGAAAGGTAGAAGGTGAAATTGCAATTCCTGGGATGCCAAACCTAATCATTTTGTTCTGCTCATTCAGCCAAGTTCTATTCATGTAAACTGACTACACAGTGGATCTGGCCAAGTAGCAGCCTATATCTGGCCCAGGGGATGAGTTAACCCACGTCCCTGAAACAGAGCATCAAAACTTGGAGCTTAAAAGTGGAAGAAGAGATCTGTCAGAATTCCTACCCTGCCCCCAAGGAAGAAGAAAAAGAAAGCAAGAGAAGAGATAGGATGTGGTAAGAGTGTCTTAGGACATGTGGCACTACAGGATCTGGAATGTGAGGGGAGGGACATAAAGAAATAAAGGAAATGTAATCTGAACATGAGGGACCTGAGCAGCAGAACTGGAGGAGTAGGATGAAGGGATAAAGAACCCTGGTAGAATAAATATAGTTATAGAAAGAAGGATTTAATGGAGTTCTGTACCTCATCCTCTCCTCTGTAGTGCTCAGTAACTCCAGGCTGTCCACCATGCCTTTGTCTGGATTACAGTTTAGCCATACAATGGATGAAGAGGACATCCTTGCAGGGTTGGACCTTGCAATGTGTAATACCAGATGATCAGTCATGCCTAAGGCCAATCTAATGCAGAGAGCATGAGTTTGCATAGATCAAATTTGTTTTTTTGTTTTGCTGATGCTTGATAGCAGTGACATACTCACATTTCAATATATTCTCATACCCTATAATAAACTTTTTTTTCTTTCATAGGGCTATTTGTAGCAGGATGCTTTGCCTAAATGGGTAAAACAGCTCAAAATTTACACTATTTGCAAAAGTTATCAGTGATGGTTAGAGATGGTGGGTCACACTGCTTTTAATGTTGAAGAATACTGAGAGCAGGTTGACTCATCAATATAAAAGTTAAACTTCCCGAGGATGTGAAGAAATTTCCTGACAGAATCTGGTACTGTTGAGGATGTGGCAGACAAAGTTTCTGATAAAGCAACCAAAAAGGAATAGTACTGCTAGAAGATCTAAAGGCTATTAAGCTGACACAGCTGCCCTGGAGAAATACTACTGACAGTCAATCTCTTTGTACTATAAAAGCCCAGTCCCACATTTTAATGGTGGGGTCTTCTAACACACCTCTTTAGGAGTGTGTGGGGACAGTCCTCCCTTCAGTGGGAGACATCACTCACGGTTAATCTTCGAGGCTTAGAGAAAACAATCTGCCCACAGTTGTTGGTTGGGGTGAGTAACATCAATTTATACTTAATAAGTATTATCTAGCTTTTAAATTACTGATTTTATAAATAGTGCACTGTGTAAGTGGTTATAATTTTCTCTGCTCTGTAGGAAATCTAACTAAATTATTGTAGTCTTTTATCATTACCATCACCAATTTAAAGATATATTTTATTTTATTCATATACATATATCTGGTGTGCTCTCCTTAATACTGCAAGACAAAGTCATATACTCAGTTACACCTATATAATCCTTTAGATATAAAGTGTTTACCAAGTCTGGGACTAAGATGGGATCCAGCTACACCTAGGCTCCTCCTTGAGAAGGACTTTAGAAAACAAGGATGTCCTTTCTGAACCTTGCAACTCAACAGAAGGGTCTCCCTAAAAACCTTGTCCGAAGCTTTTATTCTGCCTATGACAGTATCTCAGACTTCCTTTGCCCAAATAATGCAGAACAGATTATCTACTACACCACAGAGTACTTTTCTTACTTCTAAGTATCCAACATTCAAAAGAACCATCCTTCAATAATTCTAAAATCCTAAACATCACAATTTGCATTACTTGCAAACACAGTTTTTCCAAATTGAAGAACTAAGTATTAAAAATAAACATTTTTTTTTCAATCCCTGCAGGTCTCCTCTCAAGACCCCACCAATAAACAACTTCCTGTGTTACTTGCATACAGTTAACATGGCTACACAACAAAGGCCAAAATTCTCCTGCCTTACTGTTGACAGTAATCCTTTTTAAACCAACATGAGAGAGCAGGGACCTTACACTGAAGCCATGTGAGTCTTACCTCTAAGCAGGACATACTAACTACCTAGGCAATAAGCACAAATGAGAAGAAAGTCAAAGCTTCATCTTATTCAAAGCAAATTATTAGTTCCACATTTTCTGTGAAATTTTGGTGAAGACAGTGAGAACTGACAAAGATAACTATCACTTAGTGATGCTAGTTTGTACTGAGTCAACGTAATGGAACTCTCAGTTTAGAAGTTTCTCTTATGTCTGGTTTTTAAAAGTCTCCTACTGTTGCATGCATCTTCTTATTTGGCTAGTACTCTATGAGGCTGGAAAGGGGAAAATTTAGTTTTGCTGCAGACTCCTTTTATTATGTAGTTATTGTATATAGTTATTATCGTCATTTCCTTCTGTCTGTGGTTTTCTCTCTTTCTTGTGTGTCTCTTTAAAAGGATGAAGTACATGAAACACCAAAACTCATTTGAGCTATCAATCTCTTTATGGTTCCTGACTCTATTAAGTAGAGTTTGCTTCTGATAGGAGTCAGCCTGAGGTCTGACATCACTTCCAGGGACTCTTTGTGCATTTTAGATTAGATTACTGGGTAAAAAAGAGTTGATTTTGAGATCAGTGTTTTGATCTGCTGTCTACTAGCTGGCCCTCTTAGCCACTTAGGTAGTGAATCAAGCTTCCAGTTCTTTGTTCTCCTTTTGTCCTCCAGGCTTTTCTGTTGCATCTCATACAGAGGTTCAGATTGAAGAAAAGATTAAGGAAGTGCCTAAGCCTAGGAGGAGTAAACTCCCAGAGGCTATTTTACCTTTCAAGAAAACCCTGAAGTCTCATGTCTCCTACTTTGTAGTTTGGAGATTTTGTCTTTGGACTTCAAGTGAAAAATAAACAGTCCATGCCTCCTCATTTTCTGGTGTTTTTAAATAAAAACTTATGGCGATGCTGTATCAGATAGTGAACTTAAAAAAGAGATAGGCATGTAGGACCTATCAAAGAACTTTATATAAAGGCCTCATAACAAATACTGCTTCTATCAAAGGACTTAAGACCTTAGATATTTGTGAATGAAATTTGAAGGAAATATATGCAGAATAGCTAACTTGCCAGATTCTTGTTTTGTCTATAATAGCAGAACTTTAAGTAACTAAGCAAATGGTATAGGGGAAATGGATGAGCTATAGAATCTGATAACTAATAGTTACACAAACCTGTGAATTTTGTGTCTTGGACTTAATTGAAAGAAAAACTTAAATAAATACCACATTTCACTTAATATGATTTCTGTAAGTGGTGATGGACTGAAATGTCAGCAATGTCTTAAACATTGTCAAAATAACAGAAATATATTTTGTCAAACTGTAAGGAAGCAACAGCCTGTCTCCAACCAGTGACCACTGAAGCACTCCCTCCCAATGCCACCTGACTGGAATTTGGACTGCAACTGGGAACTTGACAAAAGACTTTCGTGTAATCATCTCAGATCCGAGAAGAGATAAACAAGGCCCAGGTGGTGGTGTTGGAGAAGGGTTTTGGGTGTGTGATGATGAAATCCCTTTACGTCAAAACAAAGGAGTAACCCTCCTCTCTGGGAAGACCATTTACACATGGGACATTCTTGTGAGAGGCAGCTGAGAAGGATCATAAACCATCAAAGACCCCAAAGCATGCCCTGACTCATTCCTGAGCCTTTCCATCACCAGAGGGCTGCACGTGATCCAAGTGATGCAGCAAATCCAGAGTCTGTCACAAGGGATTGCAAAGCTTCCCCACCCTGCCAAGGGAGGTCCCTGGTCATCTCCTGAACGTATATTAATCCACTGGACTCTGTTTTTTGGGACCCTCACCACTGAGAAGACCAGAAGCACCAAAACAACTGGACAGCACCGAGTTACATGGAGTGGTGATACATTTTCTGTTTTAATCTCGCTCTGTCACTTTCTTTCTTCTCCCCTCCTCCTTTTCCTATTTCTTTCTCTCTCTCTCTCTCTGCTTCACATTTACCATTAAATAAAACCCGTACTATTGGCTTTGGCATATGGTCTCCTTTGTACCTTAATTTGGGCAGAGGCGGTTCTAGTAATTGTAATAACTGGATCATAACATAACTCTCAGCCTTTATGTCTGTATGGAAAACTTCGTCCTTGTAAGGTTTCTGATTTGCTTTGGTTAGGTAGGTAAATTCCTGGAATAAATTTATAGCTCCATGACTGTATTGGGACTGCTTTGATGACCATTTTGGTAATCTGACATTATAGAAAAATGTATAGATAATAAATAAAGATTATAAATAATTAATATTATAAATATTATAATAAATATAAATATTTTAAATAAAGATTATAAATAATAAATAAACAACTTGGTGTAATTGTTTCAAGTGGGTAAGAGAGAAGAATGGATAAGTCCTTTCTGTGGAAGAAAAAAAAATAAAATAATCATATCTGAATCCATTACCAACGTGGATGAGCAAATCTGCCCACTATACTCATTTAGATTCCTAGAATTCTTTCTTATTTCTTTCTCACTAAGACCTTGGTGCACACCTGCCCCCAGTTTTCTCTGTTTTCTCTAGGGTTACCCTGTGACTACCTATGCAGTCTCTTTGTGCTCACTCTGAATTTTTGCTGTACTCTTATCTTCTTCCCCCACATCTCACCTTGCACTTAGAAAGTCGCTCAAGCAACCTGTGGATTTCTAAGTGCACTTAGGGAAGGAGCATTCCCTGCCCACTACAGTGAGGTTTCACTTGATCCTGGTAGCATGTTGTCTTCCTCTCCACAGACACCCCACTTTCTTAACAGAACAAAGGAAGACATACACTAACACTAGACAGTGAATAAACGACTCACTCAATGTAAATTACTACAGTGACTAGTCTTCTCTGGTCAGTGTTAATTCCCCACTCAAAGAGCAAATAAGCTGCTGGCAGTAAGGAAACTCTCCTATTTGCTAGAAAGACAGTGACAAACTCGGAGACTTATGAAGGCTGAACTGCTAATCTCTGGTCTTTCAAAAAGGGGATCTTTGTCCCAACAGATCCATAATTTCCCAATCACGCTAGAGAATCATTGCTTTTAAGAAAGCTTCCTACTCTGCAGATGTTTTATTTAAAAAGGCATTTTGGGATAAGCATCTTTAATGCTCCTCCCTCACTCCCTTTGTCTCTAGAGTCTCTCTGCCAACACTTGACTATTTTGCATACAAATAACGAATTTTCTCCATTTTTTTTTTTCTGAAACTGTGATGATTTTCTTACTTTTCAAGTTACAAAAGTTAGGAACAAATAGGCTTCTCTTTGAATTTCTCAGCCTTTATCCACTTGCAGGACAAGCTTATTTAACTGTATGTCTTTGACATTACTACTTAATGCCAGAGCCACTATTATTTCCTTCCCTATAAGCTAAAAATCAATTGTGAGCCACATCCGCACACATACCCTCAGTCTTATTTCCTCTCATTTATATTTTCCACTCTTCGCTTGGATAGTTAAACTTCCATTAATGCCACTCAGGACATCTCAGTGTTTTTTAAAATATTCCATCATTTAACAGTCCAATTGCCATCTGTTGCAAGATGACCTCCTACATAACATTCACAGGGCTATTTATCTACAAAGCTATAACCTCAATCTGTAATGTCCCTTCACTCTTAATTTCATAAATAGATTTTGATAGCTGTCTCAAGTGCATCTCCAAGTGCTTTTGCTTGGATCAGTTTAGGAAATCTAAAGCCCTGATAGAATTACAACTGACCAGACATGTCAAGGGCAACAAGAAAAGCTTCTATAGGTATGTTTGTGTTAAAAGGAAGGTTAGGGAAAAGTCTTCAAGGCCAGGTTGGTTGAGGCTTGGAGCAAGCTGGTCTTGTGAAGGGCATGGAAGGCGGGGTTGGAATTAGATGCTCTTCAAGGTCCTTTTCAAACCAAACCATTTTATGCTTCTATAATTCTATGTAGTAAAAATATTACAAACATTGGTCTAAGTATCTGCTGAAACCAGAACAGTTACAACAAAGTGCTGCTGAAGTGTGTACTGCGTTTGTGTATTGTGTATTGTGGCAAGGTTTGTGGGGGGCAGGAGGCAACAGTGGTGGCTTCTGTGAGAAGCTGACAAAAGCTTCCCACATGTCTGATGGAGCCAATGCCAGCCAGCTCCAAGACAGACCCATCAGTGGCCAATGTTGAGCCCATGGTGGTAGCTCATCTGAGATAACAGATCTAAAAAGAGGGGGAGAAACTGCTACAGAACAGGAGTTGACAGGGAGAAGTCAACTCCGCAGACACTGAAGTTGGTGAAGAAGGAGCGAGAGGAGGTGCTTCAGGCACTAGAACAGAGATTCCCGTGCAGCCCATAGTAATTGAAGACCATGGTGGGGCAGCTGTGTCCCTGCAGTCCATGGAGGTTCACAGTGCAGCAGAGATCCACCTTCAGCCTCTGGAGGACCCCACACCAGAGCAGATGCATGCTCAGAAGAGTCTGCAATTCTGTGGAATGCCTGCACTCTAGCATGATCCTGGCAGGATCTTTGGCCATGTGGAGAGAGGAGCCCACACTGGAGCAAGTTCACTGGCAGGACTCGTGACCCCATGTGGAACCCGTGCTGGAGCAGTCTATTCCTGAAGAGCTGCATCCCGTGGAAGGGATCCACACTGGAGCAGTTTGTGAAGCAGTTTGTGAAGAGGTAGAGCCCATGCATGGAAAGGACTGGAGAAGTTCATGGAGCACTGTCTCCCATAGGGGGGAACCCACACTGGAGCGTGGGCAGACTGTGAGGAGTCCTACCCTGAGGAGGAAGGAATGGCAGAGACAGCATGTGATGACCTGACCACAGCTCCCATTTTCAGTGCCCCTGTTCTGCTGCTGGGGAGGAGGTAGAGAAACCAGGAGTGAAGTTGAGCCTAGGAAGAAGGGACGGGTAGGGGGAAGTTGGTTTTAAGATTTGTTTTGTTTTTTTCCTCATTACTTTAATCTCATTTAATTGGTAATAAATTAAGCTAATTTCCCCAAACTGAGTATGTTTTGCTCATGGCAGTAACTGGTGAGTGATCTCTGCCTGTCCTTATGTTGATCCATGAACTTTTAGCTATATTTTCTCTCCTCTGTCCAGCAGAGGAGAGGAGAGATACAGCAGCTTTGGTGGGCACCCAGCATCCAGCCAGGATCAACCAAGCACAAAGCGCTGCAATCATTTGATTTCTTAACTTCTTCAGCTTCAATATGTACAAGATCATCCTAAGAAAAATGGAGAAGGTAATGTTTGGTATGTTTCTTGACGTTCCTTTTGATCATTTAGTTTTCTTCTGAGAAGCAAGAAACAACTATTGTATCAGAACTGTGCTAGATAAAGTGATCAGGGCTTAATTTATCAGCAAGTATATACGCCAATATTTCCAAGTAACACTACTTTTCCTAGTTTTATTGAATCAATACTTTTACATGTAAGAAAATATTTTTTTATTAACCAAATTATCTATCTTCAGTTCAATGTATCAGGAATACCCCAGTTTATACAAGAGTAAAAGTCTACAATCAGTGTGCTATTTTATTCAAATCCAAAGAGACATGTTCCAGAAATTGCACTTTTTTTTTTTTTTGTCATCACACATTTTTAAATTCTTTTCTGAAATTGTAAAAGACATCAGTAAGCAAGCACTGTGATTTTGCTTAGTGTTTTCACTTAGCACATATAGATATCTTCCAGTTCCTCTAGGAAACAGAAAAGAAGCAGTTTACAGCTGCAGTAAAGCAAACATCATCTACAATTTATTATTTCTGGAAATCACCAAACAAGCATATTAAAAGATTTATTAATTCAAAAGTCAACAAAATTATTGTCTCTTTGCCTAAATATGGCTTGCTCCTCTCTGTCTCCTTCACATTCTTAACTTTATAAACCTCAACCAGTTCCAGGGACAGTTATTTCAGTCACCTGTGTTCTGAGCAAGAATAATCCTGTGCAACCTCAGCAAACACTGTCTGTCAGGCACTTGTATTTCTGGAAATAGCCACTGTTTCTTTGATAGTATGTAAAGCAGATTCCTTTAAAAATCCTAGGGTTCTAGATGCAGTCATCAGTAGCAGTTAGGAAGCCATGTATATTTGGGGGGAAAAAAATGGAAAAAACCCTACATAAGCTGTATTATTTAAAAAATATATATATATTTATTTCTCTTAGTCCTATGTCCCTAAAGACTTTCATGCTTCTCTTCTGAAGTCCAGAATAAACAGGATACAAGAAAATGAAATATGTTGAAAGGATTGTTGCTGTTGCACACATCTTTAACAAATTCCCTTCATTTCAATAGTTTTGTAACATTAGTAGTTATAATGTAGTAAAATTTTGAGTCTGGAAAACATGCCAAACAAGGCTTCTGGGCTTTTTGCTTATAATAGCTTTTTAATTATTGGAGACTGGGAGTTCACCCAGTAGTTCAGAAAAAAAAATCAATTAACGTTAATAAAAAGGACAGCAGGAGAGATTGAACCTCTGTTTGAAAAATGAAGTATACTTGCAGCTTCCTAATATTCTGAATCTGAAACAAGATTAGAGGGAAACTCATCTGACTACTTTTACCTGCTTCCTAGGTGGCACCTTTCCTCAAGGTGTGCTTAATTAAGCATTTTATTCTGTTCAGAAAATTGGAAAAAACAAAACAAAACAAAAATGCAACAACAAAACTTATAATATTTAACTTAGAAAAACATTACCAAATGTTTTTTAAAAACACATTACCAGTGTGCTTTTAAACAGTGAGATATTCTTAAAAAATAGAAATATCTGTCTATAAAAGAATTTTGCAGATAGACAGTAAAACTTATTACAGATATTGAGATAAGAAATGAGAGATCATTCATTACTGCTCTGTAGGCTGAATTTCAGTCCAGTCAGCACAAATTTATTGGTTTAGAAATAGTCTTTTCTGAATAGAAAAACACCTTCTTCAGTTTTTCAAAAAGTGTTTTTAGTTTCCTTGTGCAATATACATATTACACTAGAAACACAAAATTATATAATTTTCATTGGAGAAAAATATTGCCTTTTTCTGGAAAATATATTTATTTGGTATATTTAACAAGATGTCTTCTATCTACAGATACTTCAAAAGAAGACAATGAAAGGTACCCCAACTTGAGTATAATGCATCTCGTAGAAATGCAAAAGATATTAGGCAATGGTTTCAAACTAAAAGAGGGCGTATTCAAGCCAGATGTAAGGAAGAAAAGTGCTCTATTATCTCTTTGAATGAGACCTCAAATAATATGCTTATACTCACTTGAGTATAGGAACATATTTTATTTCTTTACTGGACAATAACAATGCAGATGCTTCCATTTGTTAAGGTCAATCCTACATTTTGTTTTTAATAAAAAGACTTACTGGACTATGATTTTGAAATGATGATGGAGGATAAGTGGTGGAAGGGTTGAGTTTAGATGAACCACTGTCATGAATCTATTCCCACTTTGATAAACATTTCTTTCCTCCTTCCATAATACTTCAGGGTAAGTAGAGACTATCTATTGTCTGTTAGAGGTAAGTAAAGAAATTAAAATAAAATCCTGACTTTATGTCTTCATATTTGCATGACTTGGTGACTGATAGAAAAAAACCAACATAATTTTGACTGTGCCTATCAGCCAAAGTACACACTTCTTAAAATAAAAGGAGAACCTTTCAGTCACCTGATACTTCTTCCTGAGATTTTGTAGTGAAATACAGGCACTATGTTAAAATCACAAACTGGGCTTTGACATATATTATGTATCAAATTTACCAGTTTAGCAATTGGTATTTACACAGACCCTCCCATCCAATTTCTGAATGTCTAAAATGAGTACTGTAGAAGGCATTGGCTTACAAATTTATGACATAATAATTTTAGAATAACCATAGTTACTAAAATGTGATTTATTAACTGGATAATAAGCCTATATGCTGTACTTTTGAGAACAGGTATGACTGGAATTTACAGGTTTATAAACTAATTCACTAGTTATCTAAAATACACCTATTAGTTAGAAGCTTCTTGCTCTTTCTTTGCTAATATTTGAATCAGTGGTAAATGCTGAACTTGAAAATGCCCAAACTGAGTGCTGTATACACATAGGTGGAAAGTATATAATGCCTGAGCACAGGAGTTTCCCTTTCTTCCATGCTCTATCACACACTGCAGTACCCCTATTTTTGGTTTGCAACTATCAGATTGCTTCTGATACATCAGGGTGGGGGGGTGGGGGGAGGAAGTCATGTCATTAAATTTCAAAAAGATATGATTTAGAATCAGAATTTTTTTTTCAATACAGTTCATTGAATTTCATTACTTCTAAAGGCTGCTCCCGTCATAGATCAGTGTTGCCTCATTCTGGTTAAATCAGGGTTCATACTCTAGATCTAACTACAGCATAAAAACAAAAGCAACTATTGTCTCTGATTCTACTCAGGAAGAGTTCCCGTGGTTGAGTGGGATAATATAAAAAATAGCCATTTGCATAAGAGGCATTTACATACCACCTTTCAGTCATCAATAATTAAATTCCTGAAGTAAGCTTTAGGTATAAGACTTGTTATCTAGACTGCAACATATCTTTTATACTTGGTCATTAAATCTGGCAGATTTCACTGTGGAAAGCCATAAGGCACTTTTTGGTTTTTTTTCAGTATGAATTTGACAGAAGATATTAGACCGTGTCAAGTCAACATCTTGAGAGGAATTCACATCCTTGTCTCATAGAGCCAAATTCAGAACTTAAAGGCTCATTTTAGTGAAGATTTTACAGAAAAAAAAACTGACTAAAAAGAAAATAATAAGGTAATTTTCATATTATGATTAATCTTTTCTGTAATACTGTGAAAAAATAGATTTTACTTTTGTTAAAAAGAAAAGAAAAAAAAACACAAACAACAACAAACAAACAAAAAACCCCAGAGTCATGCCATTAGTTCCCTTTATGTAACTACTTATTGGATGAAAATTGCTTTAACAATATCTGCATTAAGACTGGTTAAAACATCCAGGTAACTAAAACATACCATTTTTTCAAAGTTCTAGAACATAGTTCCTACGTTTTAAAAGCTTCTGTGACACCTATCAAACATAATTCTATTTATATAATTAATTGTAGTCAATCTAAAACTCTCTTTGCTTTCTTAGTCAGCTAAAACTAAATTTTCAAACTAAGAAAACTGTTCTGTACTATTTCTCTGTAAAACAGCTGCTCAGTGAAAACAGCAACAGAGAAGAGAAAACCCTATAAGCAACTTCATTTGTTTAATGCAGGCTTTTGTTAAATGTAGAGTTGCTGTATAAAAACAATCTCTATACCTACGTGCACACTTCTATATATATGGATATATGGATATACACATAATTTTAGATATATACCATTAGTAATAAAACTATTAAGATTAATATTTTAAATAATGTTGGTTTTGTGAAAGAAGAAAACATTTCTATATTATTTCAGTTCAAGGAATTACTATGTGCAGTAACAGTTTCAGAAGGAACAATCTGCCTTTTTATTTTTCCCCAATGTTCATGTTGTCTTAAAAAATTACTGACAAATTAATCCTGTCTCACATTTCCATTGAATTATTTTGCTCGGTGACAAAGGATAAAAAAAATTTGTTTATATAAACGTTGAATGAGTAAATAAATAGGAGTAAGTAAAAATTAGCAAGCAAACAGGACACCAAATCACCAACCACCAAAATCCAGAAGCACTTGCTGTTGCAACTGAATTTTCCCAGGTTTCCTGTTGGTAGTACATTGTTAATAATGATGTGTGTCTGTGGTGGTTAGTAATACCTAACAGATATTTCTCTCTTATACTTAAAATCAGAAACTGGGTTTTCATTGTATGCAAAATGTTTGTTGGGCCCATACTGAATAACACCAGATACACTAAAGCATTGCAACCATATTGACTATCTTTATATGTGCATCACAGAAAAACTCTTTGTAAGGAACTTCTCTGTCTAAAACCATATTTTATCAGTTAGAAGAAATTCAGTTTAAAAAAATCAGAAGAATTCATAATTCACTGCACCTGAGGAACACTTATGAACTGTTTAACTTTGAAATGTAAGACTGGGGTTTGGCTCATTCTTCTTCATGTACAATCTGTTTAATCAAGTTTTGTCAAAAGCAACTCTGCAAATCTATAATAATGCAGAGTAAAAATACGTGATTTAGCTATACACTTGCCTTTATTTTATGTTAAAGTAACTAAAATGCAATATTGAAATTTTCTGATCAGAAATGAAAATACTTTTTATTGTACCAGATAAAATTCTAAGAAGATTAAGGAAAACTGGGAAAAATATAAAATTTTCTACCTTCTGGAGATTTCTGGGGAAAACAAATATTGATTTCACAATTATTACTGGTCAAATCAGTCAAAACTTCTTGACTCAGAAGTGGTTAAATATTAAAAAAAAAAAAAAAAATCAAAATGTTATTCACAATTATGTCTATTCCTTCCCTTCCTATTCTTTTTTCTTTCTTTCAGAGAGAATATTATAATCAGCAAAGTATAGGTAAAGTACAGTGATCAATCAAAATGATTAATATCTTTGCTGGGGTTTCTTTAATTTATATACCTCTAGTGATACACTTAATTCTTATTTCAGAGCATAAAGACAAGTGACTTCCATCCTGGAAGTGCTACTCTCAATCATTTTCTTCAGTTCTCCAAGAAAAAGTCTAGATTAACTCAGATTTCTACACTCTCAGTGTCTAAAATTTGGTGAGATAAATTATGCATCTCAAGCATCCAAGATGATTTTGCCAGTTTAGAGATCTCTACCTGACAGAGTACTGTATATTATGTAATCCTATTTAAAAGAAGTTTTCATGTCCTCAAAATATTAATGTAATATCTTTAATTGTGTATGACAGCAACATCACCTTCAAAGTCAGGCTGGAAAACTCACTAGTAGGCTTTTCATGGCTTCCTGAACATGAGTTTGAGTCTTCACAGACAGTTCAGAAAGCCCATCAGCCTTTGGAAGCCATTGAGAGGATGAATTTATTCTCCAGTACACTTTTGTTGATCCTCAGGGCTGAGGTGAACAAAAATGTTGGAAAACTTGAGATTTTATAAGTTCTATGTATTCCTTTACTATTTACTTAGTTTTCTGAGCACCCTCCTGAGACAAGTTTGACCCATAAAAATATTACTCTACAAGATAAAGCTCAGGCCCAAGGTTCCTTTTCGATAGGCTAACCTGTCCTGGAAGAAGGAGAGTCAGGTGAGTCAGGTCTCAGTGGCAACGTGTCTTGGCCATTAGATTTATTAGGCTAGGAATAACCCAGAACTGTTTGTGAGTAGAAATAAAATGTTAAATTAGCACTAAACCTGAAATTGTAAAATTCAAATAAAAGAACCAAGAAGAGATGGATATTAGAATTTGAATTAGGAGAATAATCTCCTAGACTTGACAAGTACTCAAAAAATGTTAACAATGGAAAATACATCACATGCAAATACATTGTGCATAATGCTACAGTGCATTTTGAACAGGAGAACCAAGGTATCCATATCTCCAAACACATCCAGATGAATTTGCAGAGAACTGAATGAGCAAAAAATAAAATTATTCTGAGAAATTATCAAAAAGTCCTATATTTAAAATTATGTAACATTTTTTTTTTTGGTTGATGCTTGTTTGTTTTTCATTTACTTGGAGTTTTCCAATTCACAAAGTTGGCATTTGGTTCATACAGTAGTATTTTTTGTGGTTTATGAGAAATCAATTAAATTATGATTTAGACTTTGCAGGGAGTTAATGGATAGCAATTTAAAGAACTATTTCTGTGCTTCAAGTAACATCAAGTATCTTATTCTGCCTACATAATTTTTGTGTTCCTACCACTTAAGCAGCTATTAGGAAGTGCTCCTGACACTGTCTTATGCTGTGTTATCTTCAGAATTACACCCCATTGCTTCAAATCCAGATGTTTTATATTGATTAACATAGAATTTAAGACATGAAGCAAGGCCATTATAGAAAGGTATTATAGCTGCATCTGTTTAAGAAAAAAAAAAAAAATCAAACTCAAGACAACAGATTCTAAATGGAAAAGGTATGAAACTCAGGATTAAAAAAAATAATTACATTTGCTCAGGAAGCTTAGAAACAACATTCTGTTGCATTCAGCCTGGAATAATTGTGTATCTGAAAGTATTCAATATGTTAAAAGCAGCTGTGATCTAAATGGGTGTGTGAGCTATGTAGGGAAAAAATGCTTATGATTAGATGCAAGTAGTAAAAGAGTGAAATAAGCAACACTTCCCATGCATTAGGGAAGGGATACTGAAGTGTTCTGGCTGCAAAGCACTGCTTTGGTGACTCAAAGCACCCATAAACCTCACATATGGATTCATTAGTCTGAACATACCAGGGAATCTGACCTTTTAGAATATGAAGCTGTTGCCGGTTAGAGTCTACTTGCTACTTAAACATATTTGTGAAAAATTTAAACACTTACTGGGATTTTCATTTCTGGCATGAAGTAGATGATTCATTTTTCTGATTAAGAATTTTTTTTCCCATTTCACAACAAGTAATGTGAACACTCCAGAGAGACCATGAAGGGAGAGGCCTTGATTTGATGCCTATTAGGTATTTCTTCCACTGCTTCATGATTACCATTGTCACCTTGTAAGTCTATTATAATTGCACTACATGTGGCCATTATGACTTTTTCATGGAGTTATAGTCAACTGCTAGTTTACTTTCATCTTTCACCTGCAAAAAAAATCTAAATACTGATATTCAGCTTCTGTAGCTGTTACAAAAATATATACATTATGTATATGAATATTCTGGCTTATGATTCTTTCAAAATTAAATGTGCTGTATGTAGCATATGGGCATGAGCACTGACTTTGCTTTGTGATGCCTGGGCATAGGTAAGCAGAAAATGAGATTATAACCGAGTCTGTTGATTCCTAGTTAACAATCCAAGTGGAAATGAAGAATCTGGTTTCCATATGGCAACATAAACAGGAGACATCACAGTTCACATCTCATCCCTTCCTTGTCTGAGTAAAGATAAACACTTGCTGCATTAGAAACAATTTTTTTTCTAAGATGTACCAAGAGAAAAGTCTTTCAAGAATACTTGACTGTGTCTAAATGTTTATATTTGTACTCTGTTGTTCTGGGTAATAATTATCTAACTTCCCTCTGAAAAAGAGGACCTTTTATTAATAGGCTTCACACTGCATGCTGACATTTCAGGAGGCTGCTCTATTAGTTCTATCATTCAGAGCCATGAATTATTGAATCACCTACATATTCCCCTTCAAACTACTGAACTACTCACCATTGTACTGATGCAAATAGCTAATAAATAAGCAGAATATAAAATGTCTTTATTCAGCTTTAAAAGAATCTCATAAAGTTTTAGTAGAGCCAGTACTATTGCTAGTGCTAGCCAGGTAGTAAATTTTGTTTGCAGCTTTCAAAGTCTGCCATATCCAAATTAGTTTCAGCTCTATATTTCATGAAGATAATACATTTATTTGTGAGGTAAAAATACTCCTGTTCTTCCAGTTGACACCTTTGTATTTTGAAACCTCAATGTGCTCCTCCAGGGATCAGAGCTGTCCTCCACCTTCCTTTTATTTACTACAGGTTGTAATTATTTCCTAAGTTACACTTTTGCAAATCAGGAAAAAAATGTGGCAATAAATGCAGCTGCGCCATGGAGAGAAATATGGGGTACTGTTTATTTTCCAAAAAGCATTTGTTGTTGAGATTAATAGCTTACAGTGACAAAGTGAGATAATAATAGACATTATAAAGATTGCCCCCTGACATTAGCTTTTAAAAGCATGTACGATCTGCTGTAAAGGCTGGGAATATTACACAGGGTATTTCAGATATTGCAAAAGAACTGTAGAGTATTCTGACACAGTGGCTTCAAAATACAGATAACCTGAGAAGTTTTGATTGCAAAGCATCCTGCTGCAGTGGGGAATATTTTATCAAAAAACTCAAGAGAGGTTTTGGTGAACTCATCCTGTTTGCTTTTGTTTAATGGGCATAGAAATTCAATTGTAGGAACAGTAATAGATCAACTCCTCAGATGCTGATACAGTGTGTGCCATACAAAGATAATCGCAAGAATATAAGGCAGTATTGTAATATTTCCCTGTTGTCCAAACTCATACAGAAAAATAGAAAAAAACGTGATTAGTTGTATCTGAGCCATTTGCTTTGAAGATAGTCACTGTACTACTACACACATTTAAGGCTTATTTTGATGATAAAGAGTGGTTTTCAGTCTGTCTAAATTCTCCATATACTTTTTTCATTTGAGAAACTTTGAATCTTCTCTTAGACAAACTAGAAATTTTATTAAGAATGTTCTCCCTAAAATATTTTATTTCCCATATGACATAAAACACTCCAACCGACCCCACTGTTGTTTCTTGGAAATTTTAGTGGAAAAATTAAAAATAAAAAAAAATCACTTTTTAATACACAAACCCAAAATTAATGTAGAGATCATGATCAGATCTTTTGTTGCCTGGAAACATTAAGGTTTTTATACAGCTATTTAGCTGAGTTTTTGAAAACCAAGTGAGTACCTTGGTATGGTACACATACCTGCTCAATAATTTGGGAGCAACTATATGGAAGCATCTAGAAAACATTAACAATTCCTTTGTTTTAGCTTCTGGGAAAGTGTGTGTGTCCCACAGAATTCAGCTCAGTGACTCTTGGCGCTACATGGATGTCAGGTCCAGGAGAGGAATGAGCACTAAGAGGAGCACTTTGATGCCTGTGAGACTCCCAAGAGTGGTAGATTCAGCAGCAGCCTCTTCTTTTGCATTGCACTGGGGTACAGAGGTCCTGAAGTGACAGAGCTGACACCAGGCAAATTTACCCGTGGGTTTTATAGCTTATGCTGTAGTCTTGTGGCCTTTGGGGGTGGCTATCACACCTGAAATAGTCACTTCAGAGAAAACTGAAGCGTTATCTATAAGTATACTCTAGCCATTTCTGTGACTGCAAGTGCTGAAGTACTCTTATTTTTATCCATTGTACCAAATTTTTATGCTTTGTTTGTAACTGGCAGGGAAAAAAAGAATTATCTCATCCATAGTTGTTAGGTGCCCTAATAATTTACTTTTAATGAATACAGTTCTTCCAGAAAACTTTTAGAATAGCTTTAAAAGCTCTCAGCAACTTGTATCTGAAAGCCCAATGTATAGACTATAATTCATTTACAGTTTGCAAAACTATGTAACTCTTCAACTGGTCCCACAAATCATTTCAGTATAGTGTGGTTTCATTTAAACTTCATAAGCAATGTGATCTAAAATCTTTCAAGTAGAAAATTCTGAGGTTTCTTTCATTGGCATAGTTCCAAATTGTAACTTGTCTTGTTCAAACCTTTGTCATTATCCAGCTTCCTCAGAGACCATTCCACATAATCTGTCTACGTAAGGACCAAACCTAGCTTTAATGTTTTAGCTGTCTTCAGTTTTCTAAGTTACAAACTCTTCAGTTAATTTAAACTGTAAGACTCTGGGGGTTTTTTGGGTGCACTGTAACAAACATCCAGTGCTAAGGGTGTGTGTATATATAGAAAGATTTAAGATCCTAATTACAGGGAGATGAAATGTATGAATAATATTTCTAAAAGGTTATTTTTGTCCAAGAGATTTATAGAATCGCTTTCTACTAAGCATTATGATAGTTATTAATTATATGACAAAGTGGTTTTTTTATTCCCTACAAGATCCTATGAGTTTAACTTTGTAATGCTTGAGCACTGCAATTTTTGACTTTCATATAATTTCTAGGTAATGCACAGAAATAAACTTATATGATAAAGCAGACGGAACCAATATTATTTATCATTGTTTTATCACCTAGTTTATTTTGGAATATTATTGATTTTTAGTGATTTTTTTGTGCCCAGAGCAACTATAAAGGTGATAGAAGATAGCCATCTTATTGGTTTTAACCTTCTGTTACATTTTCATCCCTATCTTTCTTGTTATCCTGTTTTAAAAGCAGTCATTCTCTGTGATAACATTTCATAGCATTCTCCTTTTCATTTTAATGAAGTTTGCAGCCTTTTCATAGTGTAGATGGCCGTCAATTAATCAAAAATTAATTCATGCAAATACAGGTATGCATTGGGAGTGGTAAGTTTAAAAAACAACTAATAAAACAAACTATACTTAACAAAGTGATGGCAGAAGTCAGTTCCCTGCCTGTCTTTCCATCACCACTGTAGCAAATCTGTGTTTGTTGGTTCTGTTTTTCTGTGGGAAGCTCTACATATTCCTTTTTAACAGTGAGACCAAGAAATCTGGACCACTTTAGAGAATCTTTATGTGTAAGGTATGGAATGGACTGAGCTAAAGCCACTTCAGAAGGATGAGGGACAAATGTGGGGTTTCATATTTATTGTCATTCAAGTGTCTCTATTTGCATTTGGACAATTTTCACCTACGTAGCAAAGTATATGAAAAAGAAGGTGTTTGGCTGTAAAGTTACTGCTGGTTCATGCTTTGTAGAAACTCAGCAATACTCACAAAAATGTATATGAGAAACAAGGGTGCATATTAATTTAATAGCCAATCATGCTTGCAAACAATTTGCATGTGTTGTGTAGAAAATTTGCTGCACAAAGTTGTTCTCAAATATTTAGGCACTGTTATGTGGCACTTATTCTACTAATGAGATTAAAAAGAAATATTCTGAAATCTTCTAGTACAATATGTAGATTTTGTCCCTTTAAAAAAAATTTTCCCTGGAGAAAAGGGTAAAATGAAAAATAATTTGACACATTGGTAAAAAAGCCCCACACCACTATGTATTAAGGAAATGAAGTAATTTCCTTTCTATTTTCAATTCCCATAATTTGCCCACATTTCATAAGGCGCTCTGGAATTAAAGAATGCAATCATGTGCTTTGCTTTGAACATGTGCAAAATCTTCTTCATATACTGCCTTTGAGATATATTTTTAAATTACTTCCAAGGAGAGTCAGGGCAAACTTATCGAGTCAGTGCACGGGTAGTCCCTTTGTGCAGGCAAAAGCGAGCAAAGAACAGTGCTACCAGCAGCCCCATGGCTGGCACAGGCTGTCTGTCCCCAGAAGGAATGGGCAAAGAGTACTCTGACAGAAGTATCAGTCAGAATGATTTATTAAATTAAGAAAAAAAAAAAAGAATAAACAGAATTTATATGATGCTTTATAACATTAGAACCAAGTACCTCTAACCATAATGATTCCACAATACATTTTAAGAGAACTAATATGTTCTAAAAAGAAAGAGAAAAATGCTCTAATATCGTATGAAATACTGAACTACATGTAGACAATATCTGAATTTTGAAAGTGCCCTTTTCTTGTAGGAGAGTTTATCAAGAAGAGGATACAAGCTTTTTCTGAAGTTCCAGATTTTTCAAAGAACAGGAACTACAGCTCAAAAACATTGATAGATTTGAGTATATGAGACAAGACAACTTATTCCATACAAATACATAAATAAAACATATAGACCAGCACAAAAAATAGGTTCAATTAAATATAGGCCATAATTGTCTAAGCACATAATGGGTTTAAAACACAGGTAGGCCTTTTTATGATGGGAAAAAAATATTAAGACAAAATAAAAGAGTGAAATTACATCAGTCTTAAATAAGACCACAAGCCTAAGACATAAGTATGAGCAAGTTTTATAATTAACACTTCTTAGACTTTTGAAGTGTGACTCAGATTAATAGAGAAAGTATTTTCTGTATCTTCTATGTGGAAATATATTTTAATTATTTCTTGAGTTTATTCACCTTGCAGCTAGGTACTTGACATAAATCAGATTTTATATATCAGGGCTTCAAATAGTGGAAACAGCCATCTTTGCTTTTATCACTGATACATGAAAAATCTAGCAATATTCCCTTTATTACGTAAGGAGAATGCAACATTTAATTATTTTTGCTATACATGCCTAGCAGTCCATTCAAAGGCATATGATATGATTGTGATACTTTCTCTGCAAGTCTAGAGGTGATTGGACTTTTTTTAAGTTCGGTTAATAGTCTGTCACTAAATGCACATTTTTTTGTACTTTTTAAGGAACTGTTTCTCAGTGTTGGATCAGAAAAGACTTTCTAGAATGCTTTGCAACACAGGTCATGAGGTTGTTCTGCGAATTGCTCAAGGCGGTTTTTTTATTAGTGATTTAATAATCATCCTCAGATAGCAAATCATATGTTTACAAGGAAAACTACTCGAATCCAACAGTCCTTTCTTGCTTAAATGTACCAAGGGCATTGGCCCAATGTCAACTGCTTGACTTCAATAGGCTCATAACCACAGCAGAAGCCAAAAGCTTCTATTAGCAATTCACCAGGAAGAAAGGACTTAAATGAACTCAGGACCATTTTCAAACATTACAAATACCTTATGGTAGCTGAGGTGCTTTACAAAATGTTACTTTGCTGCTGTACAGTTGGCATCAGAATTTGATTCTGCTTTTGTTAATGGATGAAGAATGCAAAAGTTATGGAATAGCAACTAAATTCTTTCAGGAAATGAGAATAAAAACCACAAACAAATAAACAAAAAGAACCCAGGACTTCATCAGATATAACAGAGGTAAAAGATGCTGAGTTTGAACATTTTACTGATGTTGGACTGGAAGCGTTTTTCTCCTCTCCTGTGTCCGTCCCCTCCCCCCCATCACTAGCAACCTCATGTTTTAAAAAGCAATTAATAGTAATTTCTAAAATAATCAGAATACTGCATGCTGAAGTTAATCTTTTGGGTATTAAGTTAGCTTTGTCACAAAGCAGACAGTGTGTCTGTATTCATCTCACTGCATTTAACATATTATCAAAATTAAGGTCTCTATAGACACAAATAGATTTATTTGAAAACAGTGCAGCTTAGTCATGCAAAAGTAAATGCAGTGTCTATTGCAACTACTTTAGTACACAGCATAATAATGTACATTTAGTGTATAAGGAAACTGAATCATCTGCATCATTTGAAGAGTACAGGCTCTCTAGCTCTGCTCTCTGCTCTGTTTATTTATACATGCCCATACATTCTGCACATTTCTGCATGCATACAGAACTTCATTTTCATGCCAAAATAGTCTCTGAAACTCAGTATTTTTAAAATTGGAGTTCAATATCCTGTTAAAACACATTTTCATACAACATATTAAATATCAAACAGCTATCTGCTTAACTAGCTAAAAACATCTTCTCAATGACTTTTAAAAGACCTTTCATATTATTAAAATAATAATAAAAAAGAACTAGCCACACTCACTATAACAATCTTATTCTTAGTCTTGAATTTATCAATGCAGAACACTGTCCTTGTTTAAATATGTTTCAAGACATGTTGCTCCCTAAGAAAGTCAAGATTTACAAAGCCATATGCTACAATGCTCTGTTTCAAAGTGTTAGCATATACAAGGTTATCAAAGTTGTCTTCCTTTCCTCAGACTCACTGGAAACATTGCCTAAAATCACCATGAGACGCTGAGTGAATAGTTAAAATAATGCCAGTGTTTATATGGCAACCTATTACATGACAAATAAGCTCATTTTGTCATTACCTATTATCAAACATCACAGGCTTGCAAGGCTTTTCATCACAGGTCCACAAAAAGACCAATACAAAGCAATAAATATACCAAATACTACTCTGATATCATGATCGGATACCTGTGTCTACATGGTGGCTTGGAATATGGTCAAATGCTAGACCTGTCCCAGCTCCTCCTTAGCAGACAGCATTCCCATTAGCAATCCAGTGTGGCAGAAGGACAGTGACAGCCTAGCTGGGTAAGATGGAGTGTCTATGATACAATTGTTGCACTACTGATTATTTCAGACTTTGGCGCGTTAATCCTTGGGGTATTAATTTACTGCTCTGACTGTACAAAACAGATTCTAGTGTTTTAGCCCTTTGAGGGTTGTCACTGTAATTATTCCATATGGCACCACCAGTAAAATTTTTCTGTGCATCTTTCCAAGTAAACAGATTTTAGGATATTTTCAAGTCAATCACCTAGTGAGAAAAACCTTTATATTGCTTTCAAGTACTGCAAAATGCAGTGGTCCTTCTTTGAGAATTTAATTGTTTCAAAGTCTTGCTGTTATTTCAGAATCTTCCTTATTTCAAAACGTTTTCATGAAAGAGACTTCTAAAATATCTGTTTCCTGTAAAAATTCTAAAGTATATTGTTTCCTATATCCAGATATAGGTATAGAATAATCAACACGTACTGTGAAAAAAAAAGAAAATTTAAAACATTTAAGCAAAAATCTTGAACCAAGCTACTTCAAAAAGTCCAAATGCTCTGATATTATTTTTTTTTTTTTTTTTTTGAAAATAAAACTGAAAGGAAAATAAAAATCCCACTTTGGTAAAAAGAGTGTACTTATTCCACCACAGTTTATATCCTAGTATCAAAAATTTACATAATAATTGATAACTACTTGGATTAAATTGTAAACTAAGTAAAAAGTACTATGAATCAGATGTAAAAGTAATCAACATGAATTCAATCTCCTAAATTGGAAAGTACAAGGAAGGGATGATTCCTACTAACTATGAAGCTAACCTTGAATTTGACAGATTTCCTTCTCTGTTACAGAGTTTTATTTCAATGCTACATTTCTTTGTGTGTAAGGGGAAAGTGAAGAACAGAAAAGAAATATTTTCAGGTGGTCTTTGTCAAGATCTTTCCTGAGAAAGTGCTAAATGAGCTAATTAAGCTTGGGAGATGGGGCAGTACTGTCATGGATTAAAAACTGTCTGAGAGCAAAATATCAAGTTTACAAATGTACAATCATTTTTCCCCGTGATAAAGATCAAAAGTACACAAGAAATCTGAGAAAAAGTACATTAAATGACTGCTTCTATATTATCTTAAATGAGAGCTAACATGGAAAATTTTGCAGTGAGACAGAATTACTTAGGTTTTGGGAGAACTAGTAAAGACTTCATGTCTCCACAAAATTGGCAAATAGGCAAATTAAGTGTTTCAGACTAAATGTTTAACTGAAGAAATTGACCTCAGCATCAATTTAGAAAAGGCAGTCAAGATCTCTTTTCAAAATAATAATAATAAATAATAATAATAATAAACCACTGAAATAAGATGTTTAGAAATAAATAAGATGATGAGCAATATGGAGCACGTTAATGCCTCCGTATGAATCAATGCAGCAGACTCATTTGGTTTTGTTACCTGAAGTGGCAACAAGACCCTCTTCTTAGTGAAGAAAGAAAGGAATAAAGAGAAGTGAGAATGAGGCTAACTGAAGGCATACAGCACTTGCACAAGAAGAACCAATATGGTAAGAACTGTGATAGTATACAGTACTTATACTTTAATTTAAAAAACAGTAGATAAATATTACATTTGTTGAATTAAACAGATGTGCTTATTACTGTTATTGCCACTGAATGGAATTAATGAAAGTCAGTTTATGATTATATAAGTGACTCAAATAAATTATATGATCTGTGATTTATATACAAGCATGGATGGCATTTCACAGCTTCTTGTCTGACCACTTTTAAAGATTTGTCCTGCTTTCTTTTCAGGCTGCAAACTAGCTCCTTCAGATTTACCCACTGCTGACAAGCTTCTGATAATGCTGCTTATTTGTTCTTTATGGCTCCTCTGAGCTGTTCCTTCCTTTTATACATCAGAACATTGTTGTGTTGATGAATGCAAGAAGCCCCTTTGATCTGTGGGCATTTTTTAAAGCAGAGAGTAAAAGACTGCATAGCAGTTATCTAGTGATTTTTTTTTTTTAATTTTCTTTTTTAAAAGTAAAGCAGTGCTTTAGAGAAATAACCTTTCCTAAATTTAGGTTTTAATTACAATTTACAGATGTACTTCAACATTCTTAATGTGTATTTTCAGTAACAGTGGACTGTTACTTAAAAAAAAAAGGTCATAAATAGACCTGCAAGCAATTTGTTCTTGCCATTATTTGCAGTGTTTCAAAGTGGCATTTATATAACTAAACACAGCTATCTACATATCGGCATCTAAGCTAGTCATTTTTGTATTCCTTTGTAGTCAATGAAAAGAAAAAGACTCTTCTTAGGTGGGAATTATATCATCCTAAACAAGACACCCAAATTCCATCAAATGCATCCCACTATAAAAGCAGATGTGTCTCTCCCTTGACTATAAAGGGAATCTGATTAGCAATGTCTGCTTGGCTCAGACATTGATGTCTACACTGCACACATAGATGAGGTGAGATAAATTCCTGGTTTCTACTTTCCCTTCACCTCTGGGCTCTTTCATTTGAGTACCATTTCAACACATAGCCTGCACCTCTGGAAAGATTCAAAAACACTGGCATCCCTCCCTGAATTTCACATTATTGGCTTTTCAAACATTGGTTTAAGAAGCTGCCTTTAATTTGGCCTTTAAGTATCAAAAATAATTTTTCAATATTCAGTGAATAAAATGACTGCCAATTCCAAATTCTGTTCTCTTACATGATAGAAACAATACAGGGCTGCCTGGTCAGCCATGAGCATTCTCTTAACAAGACACTGAGGTGGAGCTTTAGTAATCAGAAAAAAACATTTTTATGCTTGAGTGATATTGCTTTGCTGCAATTGCTCTTCAAGTCCTTCAAAAGAAAAAAGAAAGTTCTTAATGCCTTGAAGCTATGATTGGAATCTCTAGAACTTTCAGTAACACACAGGAATGCTGCACATTCCAAACATTTTTGAGATTCTCAGATGAGAAAACAGACAAGTGAACATATTAGTTTCACAGGAAAACAAATGTCCAGACTCACAATGTGGCAAATTCCAATATCTAGTATGTGACATTAATTGCAGGAAGGAGAATAAGAAAAAACTATTAGAGTATGGCAGAATACGTTCCTTGGTGGGTATCTTCTTGATCTCTGTTTGCCTTAAACTTTGAAATACAAATATACCTTGTCAAGTTGTGATATTTGTGATTATTCTGTTAGATATTTTTATATTTATACAATCATCTTCAATTTGTGGTTCCAATACTCAATAGAAGTGTTTCAGAGACTTACATGTTTCAAAAATTATTGAAAGCCCACCAATATACTAACTGACCTTCAGTGATTGAATACTTTAATTTAATTGAAAATACTATCAAGTTCCTATGGGATGAGAAAGGAAAACAAATCATCTCATCTCTCTGTTTCAGTCTACAGTTAGATATACAAACACTCTTGTCTTCTAAGGCCAACTAGTTTTGTGGTACAGTCTGATTTCCTCATTTTCATCTCCCTTCTTCCATGCTCTCTAGCCTGTTCTTTTTTGCATACAATGGCTTTGAAGATTTCTTGACTACAGCTTTACCTAGAGTGAACTTCTTACATTAAATTCAATTCCCCAAATTCAATAAAAACTTTGCTTATAGATGCAAAGGAAATGAGCCTAACTGTCTTGAAGATCTCATGTGCTTATGTCCAACACAAAATAATAGATGAGACTGAATGATAAAAACAGAGTAGAATTGATTAAGTTCCTAAAAGCTGTTTTTTTGTCTAATCATGCTGTCTTCTTCTGTGCCTTCCCCTTTACAAGGCTTAATTCTCATATATTTCCAATTTTGAAACATTCTGCAGTGAGTAGCCACTTATTTCAATGAGATTCAACAATATATCATCTGAGTGATTTAGAATTGCATGCATAGAACTGTAGGGAAAAAAAAAAAAAAAAAGAAACTGAGTGTTACTTCTCTTGGCAACATCCGATTTATAACTAGCTACCGACCTGACTCCAACTTTGACTTATTCGGACACAATATGTAACTTTCTAATGTGAACAAAATATTCTAATGTTTATCACACTCTAAAAGTCTGAAAAGTTTCTTTGTTTCAAATCTATACAAGAAATTAATATAAGGCTGACACTTTGAGAATGAGAATGCATTATCTTTACTACAGTGGGCTGACAAGCTTACATTGATTCATATGGGACAAACGTTTCATAATAGATGAAAAGTGCAACAAAAGATATGTACTGCACTAGAATATCTTGATACCGACAAAAAATTTACCTGGCCAGAAGTGACCGTCTACGCCTGGTTTAGAAAGGATTTGCAGGACAATTTGAACTACAAGCATGTCCTGTTACAGATTACTGTTTCCACTGGGGTGGCCTGTTGTTTAACTGGTTTGATGGAGGTCTAAGCATGCTTCCCATCAGAACGCCAAAAACAGACTGTCCAAAAATGCATGAGCTTATTACAATGAGTGGACTAAAAATAACAAGGGTGGAAGAATGGGCCATAAAGAGAATATGAAAGAATATGAAAAACATTTATAAGAATTTCAATGTAATTTCTCTATATGCAAAATCTCAAGCACTTCTGTAGATACAAAGTGGTTTAGGCAATTTCTTTTGAACTAAAAACTAATGATCATTTAACTACAGATTTCAAGCCTGGGGGGAACAGAATCACGGATATACATATACAGCACATGAGGGGAATATTGGAACCTTTGGGGAAAAAAAAGAAATGCACTTTCACAATTTTGACCTCTACAGTGTTTTAAATAAAAATTCTCATGACAAATATTTTAAAATACATGTTAATTAATTGGAACACAGAGAAAAAGTATACAAAACAGCTTTATCCTGCACAGTTTTAAGCACATATCTGAAACGTCAATGTCTGTACAATCTGGACAAATTTGCTGGATAGCATGTACAATGCATGCAGTTACTGCTATGGATGACTGTATAGTGTTTGTACAGATAGTTTCAGTTATACTGGTTTTGTCACTTCTTCTAAGACCACTTTATACAGACTGCTTCTGCCTATCTATTTCTATACAAGCTTCACAGGTTAATTTTGCCAATAAAATGTCATTCATCTCAATTACTGCCAGGCCACTATTCCTCGCTTGGGGTTGGGTGGGGGCCGGGGAATACTGCAAGAAAACTTCAGCTGGATGATTTACAGCTACTGATGGTTATAGTGACCAGAAGAGTTTAACAAAGAAAAGTTGTTTCAGTGCCCAACCTGGAACAAGTTTCACAACATCTATACCAAGGTACTGTTGTTCTGCTTGTATCTTGTGCTGGCCGTGAGTCAGCTCCATACAGAAAATACATGACTGTGTCGTGAGACACTAAGTCTCAAATAATATACCCTGAGAGGTATTAACAACTCATATCTGGTGACCTAATTAGCAATAGTATAGCAATTTTTGGCTTTAAATATGGTAAATTGCATCTAACTTTCTTCTTAACTGACTGTAATTTGTTGGTCCTAGGTCTAAGGAAAATAGTGCAGCTGCTTGACGGGTAAACTGTGTGATCTTAACCAAAAGTAAAGTAACTCAACAAAGAAAAAAAAAAAAAATCTCTTTTGTAGTGTAGTCCCTACAGTGGAGTCATGTTTTAGCTTGGTAAAGCCTGTTCTTCCTAGTCCAGCTGCTTCTGCTATTTCCAGTGTGATTGAATTGACACCAGCTCCAGTTTTGTCAATAGGGCTTCTTTTCAATTGAAAATGGGCTAAGAACAAATTAGTTTCTATCCTTCCCTCACCTTTTTACAGCATAAAAAGTCAAATTAAACACAGTGGTAGAAGTAATGTGTTCATTAGAGTTTCACAGACCATTTCTGCAGCTTGGAAAAAATTCCTCTTTCCACTCTTTGATGGATCTTCCACAAGCCCAGGGATGTGGGGACAGCTTTTACCTCTAACAGCTTAAATGAGGTCAAATGGAGCAAACTAGCAGTTGAAAAATATAAAATCTTCCTGAGAAGAGCTCCTTCTTGAATTCCATGTTACATTAATGTCCTGCAGGAATTAATAGAGTGGTTCTGTCACCTGTGGTTTTAAGATTTTTTCTCCCTCCACCACATGACTTCTCTTGATGCTGTTGCAGCACACACATGCATTAACTAACGTACTGTCAGCATGCTTTGTTTTTTTGCCTTACAAAACCATCTATATTCTGAAATAGCAAAACCTCTAAAAGCTTTGAAGATCAGTTTTTCTCTGAAAAGCAGCTCCAGCAAAAAGTCCACGCTTGTCCCTCGATGACAGACCAATCAGCTCTGCTCCATTTACAAGCAAAAAAAAAAAAAAAAAAAAAACAAACCTATATGTTCCTTAAAAACTTACTTGATATCAAGCAGGATTTTTGCCTGGCTAGATCTCTGTAATTCTACAGAGATTATATAGTTGTATATATAGTGGTCTTTCTCTGGTTGTGCTCTCACTCAGAGAAGCATCTTTTTAGATTTTGCAGTACTGGACCAGACAGAAGAGTCATCAAGCTTAATACCCTTCCTTAAACAGCACAGCCGAGTAAATGCTGCAGAAAGTGGAAAAAAAAAAAACTCCTGACTTTGATAGGCAATGGTGTAACACTACAGCTCTCATTTTGAGTGGATGTAACTAGAAATCAGCTGAAATTTGAAAGTATGACAGCATAAATTCTTCATACAACTTAGACATCTTTGATGATACCAGATATTCTATTATTCAATGACAGTCCCTTTTTTAAGAATTGTAAACATTACTTGTCTTCAAAGGCTGGTTTTTTTTTTTCAGAGAATTACTATCCATGTTTTATAGAGAAACTCTATTATCTCTCTGTTCTGGGCACCTATTAAAAAAAGGTAAAATTATTGACTGCAATGATTAAAGTACAGGAAAAGCATTTTTCCTGTATATGAGCTTTGAGAATTTATAGAACAGGATAAGATTTAAATATGATTTTGATAAATCAAAGAAAACAAGAATACAAAACCCAATAAAGACAAAAAAAGGGAAAATAGAAAAAGATGCACAGATAGAAAGTGAAGAATAACAGGTTAGCAGTTATGTGATACAAAAGGATGTGGCAGTTTTGATGGATCATTAATTGAATGAGTCAGTAATGCCCCACAGTTACAGAAAAAAAAAAAAAAAAAGGCAACTCAGTCCAGTTTGTTCTAGCAGAAATTACTTACGTAATAAGACAGAGAGATAATGCAAATAATTCAAATTCTCATGGGGTCTCAAAATTAGAACTATTTTAGATTGTGGGGACCCTGCACTTTAATAATATGCAAAAAATGGGAAGAAGGACAGAGAAAAAACAAGCATGTGAAATTAAGATGTCAGGGCCAATATATATAATGTGGTGATAAAAATAAACATATAAGATCTAGCAAGCTGGAAATTATTGCATATATATTTTATATATCTATATATGAGATATATAACTATAACTTACTAGCATGAATACTATGGGAACAAATGCAAATTGCAAAAAAACCCAAAACCTCAAAAATGACCAACTGAACTCAAGGTAATCACTACAGGAGTTTCAGCCTGTGATAATAACAGCAGTATTTCTCCAAATATATGAAATTTTGTACATAAAAGGTTCCACTAGAAGGATCTCTGAGAGCATCAGGTGGATTCAATCATTGTATTTCATTACTTTCCCTTATGCTAATATCAGGAGGCTTTCATTGGTGAGTAATTATTTTCCACATTCACTAGGAACAGGACAAGAACAAATGAGCTTAACAGAGAAGATCAGGTTTGATATTAGGAAAATTTGTATAATTATACAGAGAGTTAAATGCTGAAAGCAGTGACCCAAGTGATGCCTAAAATCCTGGAAAATAGGCACTCAGCGAAACATTAATGGAGAAAGATAGACAATACCTTTATTGGGAGTTCGGAGGCTTCGGGCCTCCTCTGGGCCTACAAAATGCGCATTGTTTCAACAAGGATCTCTGCGTCCAAAAATCCCCGAAACCCCAAAGAACCCAGCAGAACGCAGAAGAACCCCACCCTCAATAAGGTTACAGTTTTTATACCCTTCCAAACAATTAACATATTTGATACCTAAAACCAATCACCATTTCTAATTCCCTCGGTGGTCCACCCATCATGGTCCTAGGCTATGCCCCCTGGACCACCTCCAACAGTTTCTGGGCTCTTCTATTGTTTTGACTTCAAGTTATCTTGCAGGTGTCTCTGAAAAACACCACGACCTTCAGAAAGCCTGAGAATATGTGAGAAAATCATTTTAGCAACTCCAACACCGCTTAATATGTGAGCAAGAAAACTCATACTTCTAAAACTCTAAAGATCTACAAAATACACACCAAACCCTCTAAAAATCCACAAAATACACACCAAAAATACACATCAAACCCTTAGGCATCACAAGAAAGCCATGGAATCTCCTTTTTACTTGAGCAAAGGAAGGAAAAGTCAGGCTGTGGATGATTAGGTTTATGAGGTCTGCAGGGATCTGCTGGATGCCCATGACTTTGTTTCCAATAATAATCTACAAACATCAAATCTCAGGAGCACAGAATACTAGGGCTGGCAGGCAGCTGACTTTTTTTTTTTTTTCCCTCCCAGCAGAATTAGCTGTAGTTGTATACTTTCTGTCAATAGTTTATCTAAATTGTTCTTAAAATGTTTCAGCCATCTAAATCCTGCAAGCTTCTTAGGCAAGCTACTCTTGTGTTCACACTCTTAAACCAGCATATGTATCAGTCCCTACAGAAACAGACAATCGTCAAAGCCAGCTGTGGCAGAACAGAGACATAGAAAGCAGGAAATGTTGCTATCAGCAACTTCTGATGTTATTTTTTTTATGCATTTGGTACTTTGGAGCTGCTACTGATAGCCTAATTTATTGGCGTATTTTTCTCATTCCTTGTTTTACGATATCATGAATCCCACACAAGGGAACAATTTAATCAGCATAAAACTGTAGAAACCTAATTTCCAGTCTGATCAAACTCATTACAACAGACAGGACTCATAGCGAGTGGGGAGACTGTCCAGGCTGTGCATATCATTGGTCACTATCTGCTATCCCGCATACCAGGTCTCCTAAAAGGGACTCAGAAATGTAACTTTCTGCAAGAGTGCACAATTTTTAAAAGCTTACTATGTTTTTCCAATGCTGTTTCCACTTGATAGCAATGAACAAACATTAGTGGGAGATAAAACAAAAAACAATTACACTGAGAAAAAAAAAAGAAATTAACAGAAATCCATTTATTTTTTAAAATACACTAAGTTAATATAATTTATGCTACACAAGTGACAAAGATAAGTGTCAGTAGCATATGGATATGGTCATTTGTGTTGGTGTTTGCTTTTTTGTGCTGATGATAAAAACCATACATCTGCTTGAAACAGATGCACTGTAATATTGCCTTTAACTAAATTCTGTAGTGTATGTCTGTAGGTGGAAGAGCCAATAAGCAAAGCTGCTCCTTTTTGTATTTCACAGTATCAAGGGAATTTTCTTTCCAAAGTGTGAATTTTTTTAATATATATCGTAAAAAACAATGCTCTGACATTGACTGTATAAGTAACTCACTTGATACAAAGTTATTATTACCATATGTTCTAATACAAGTGTTTAAAACAGATGTTTTCTTCGTTAATTTTTAAAAAGTAAAATTGTATCCTATAAAGCTGACTGCTTACCACGCATGTACATAACTGCATTTTAGTAATCTCATTTTAACTGACCTTATGAATAGTATGTAAAAAAACCAAACCAAACAAAGCAACAAACTAATAATTATTCAACAATTTAAAAGAATCAGTCTTATATATCCAGTATATATATATCCATATTCTTTCTTCCTTATAGCCAGGCAGACCGAAGTTGGGAAAAGAAACAAAGCCAGGAACTATTTAGACCATACATCTTCTTAGGTTATTGTGAAATGACCTCAAAATGCTTTTACATTAATATTCCAGCACCATCATGCAAACATTAATTGTTCATAAATATAATTCATGTTTCAAAGCTATATGGTAACCAAGGATGACATTCTTGCTGAAGTCTAATAGCCACCAATAGCATTTTCAACTTCTAGCACCAACTCAGTCTAGTACAAGAGCATTAGATGCTATTAAAAAAAAAAAAAAAAAATTACTTTTAAAATAGATTAGTTTTATTAGCTTATATTAAAAATGCTTCTCCCCCCTTCTCCCCCCCATCTTCATTAATGCTGAATCCACTGCTACCATTTTGGGCAACTCAGGAAATCTCAATTGCAAAGCACACACAATACAATCATCTTAGGCTAAAAACATGTGCTATGAAGGACAAGTGCTCCTGCTGAATGGATGCATATCTGGCCATAGTTTGATCTGGAAGTGTACATACTTTCATATACTCTTTCAAAGCCAGGGACATGGGATAAGATTTTTAGAGGCCTGGTGTCTTCTCTGGATCTGCACCAATCCCTCATGTTGAATCCCATAAAGCTCACTCATTGACTTCTCTAATCCATGGATGTCTCTAATATACATACATTTCCTGGTGCCTAAATAAACTGATGGTTCTAAATACAAAATAGAATATAATAAACACAGTGCATATATATATATTTATTAAAAAGTAATAAAATAAAATAAAATAAAATTTAAAAATATAAAATAAAATAAAATAAAATAAAAAAAAATAAAATAAAATAAATAAAATAGAATATATAAATAAGAAGCAAAAAATACTCCTGGGCTTCATCTGCAAAACTAAGTCTTCTGCAAGAGTTTCAACTTGGTTAGATATTTTATTTTCAGGTATAAGTAATTCAGATTTGCTTCATTGAAGTCTCCTAGAAGCCCTCATCTTTGAAGCTATGCATTTTATGTTCCTTATTCTCCAAAAGGAACAACTGATAAGGATGTCTGAGGCTTTAAGAATGGAGAGAATTTCTTAAGTTTATCCAGTGTTTACACAGCCATTACATTTCAAACTGATACATTTTTATGAAGTCTAAAGAAATGAAAAACACATTAGAAGCTTAAATAGTGAGACGATTAGATGATATAAACATAGATGATCCTAGTAGGCAATTTTTAACCTAAAGAGAGTAGACAAACTTCTATACTCTGGGGAAGTTTAGCAAAATACAGCAAACAAGGACCCAAGAGGCATGCTTTTCTGTGACTATCAAATTTTCATTCATTCTTTGTTATATCCTTTAACTGAAGGCAAGAATGTTTTCTATTATTTTGGAAGAAAGAAGATCTAAAAAATAGAAGACACAATAAACTTTGCATTTGTTAAAAAAGAAAAAAGAAAAAAAAAAAAAAACCAAAACCAAAACCAATGAACCAAAAAAAAAACCAAAACAACAACAACAACAAAAAAACAAACCGAAAACTAAACCAATCAGAAAACTCTTTCCTGAAGCTTTGAAGGATGTGTTTGGCTGTATTGAAATAAAGTTGAAAGAGCATGATATCATTATAGACTATGGGCTCTCTCTCTAGCCCCCAGAGACAGAGGATGAAGAGGAAACTCAGAAGATCATATATTTTCGAGGCCAGAAGGAAGAGTTGTGATCATACAAACCAGCATAATGAAAAAAATGCAGCATGAAATTCATTATAGGCTTTCTTCACAATTAAATAAATATCCAAAATTCTTTTTTAGAGTCTCCACATATTTTAAATATCATAGTTATTCTAGGATAGACAAAACTAACTAGCTGAAAGGAAAGCAATATAGTTTAGTTTGCTTTAGTTTGCTTTTTATTTATGAGAAGAAGCAGCTATCATTTTTGACATACATAAAAATTATTTAAATGCAAAACATTATGAAAAAGAAAGATGTTTGCAAAGGACATTTTCTCAACAATAAGAAACCCATTGAGGTCTACTTTCATGTTGTCCTGCTTACCCTACCACAGGGAAACCTTGTCTACAGTTAAGCAGGATTACCAGTGTTTGAAACGATGGAGATAAAACTTTTATAAATACTTGGAAATCAAACAAAGAAAGAGAACTTACTAATTTTGTTTTTGTAATATTATTTTTGTAATGTAAGAAAACTTTCTTTCTTTTTCTTTCTTTCTTTTTCTTTCTTTCTTTTCTTTCTTTTTCTTTTTCTTTCTTTCTTTCTTTCTTTCTTTCTTTCTTTCTTTCTTTCTTTCTTTCTTTCTTTCTTTCTTTCTT
>JAWWEW010000001.1:39043884-39076533 GCA_035583185.1 Anabacerthia variegaticeps | reverse complement strand
TCTTTCTTTCTTTTTCTTTCTTTCTCTTTCTTTCTCTCTCTTTCTCTTTCTTTTTCTTTTCCTCCCTCCCTCCCTTTCCTTCCTTCCTTCCTTCCTTCCTTCCTTCCATCCTTCCTTCCTTCCTTCCTCCCTTCCCCCCTTCCCCTCTTCCTCCCTTCCTTCCTTATTTTTCTCTCTGAGATATGCTAAAAGACACTACTGTATTCAAAAAAGCATCTCCTTATAGACATAGCAGCTCCTTAGAGGCTATCTCATAGGTGGCAGAAGATCTGCTCGATAGTTG
The DNA here is from genome assembly GCA_035583185.1 of Anabacerthia variegaticeps. Taxonomy (NCBI): domain Eukaryota; kingdom Metazoa; phylum Chordata; class Aves; order Passeriformes; family Furnariidae; genus Anabacerthia; species Anabacerthia variegaticeps. The sequence goes on along the minus strand of JAWWEW010000001.1, from coordinate 39,076,250 downwards.
GATTGCCCTTTCAAAAAAAAAAAAAAAAGCCATCCAAAATTGTTATCTTCCAAATAAAGGTCTTCTTATTTCCTTCAAAAATGTCTGATTCGGTTATAAAATTAAAAGTACTAATATGCAAGATTTAGGTATTTGTTCACCTGTCTATAAGATGCCAATATTTGATATAAATTGATTCATTCAGCCTGTTGTCATGTTTTTCATTCTTTAAAAAAAAAAAAAAAAAAAAAAAGTGATAAATTGCAGAAGTCATAAAGATACCAAAAACATTAATTTCTGCCACGATGTATTAAAATTACAATTACTTTATGGACAGGCTAAACGCCATCAAGGACCTCTATAATTTATTAATGAGCAAGATTAATGGTGAAAGCCTTTATGTCAGTGATATGAGAAATTTGGACTGATACTATATTTTCAGTCTTCATATTGAACTCACAACACCAAAAAATTTAAGTGCAGATTTGCTTGACATATGTGAATTCACTGTGTATCTCCTATTCTGACAACAAAGAGTCTGTTGGGTCAGTTACAGAGGGCTTTAATTGAAGTGATATTAAAAGAGATGCACTGCACTTGCACCAATCAAGGAACTGACAAAAAAAAAAAAATAATACTATGATCATAAGTGGGTTTTGAATGGAAATCTAAATACATGGTGGGTTATAATCACAACAGTTTCTATATTGTGATCATGTGATAGACGACCTTCATCTGAAGTATGAACTTTTCCAGGAAAGATGAGATCAAGGCCAGTAACTAGGAGATTACTTATCTTTGACCTCTGGCCTAGCTCATATCTAATGACTGCATTTTAGTTATATTGCCACTAAAAAGGTGAGCCTTTGGGTGAGGAATCTGTGGCAGAATTCAAATTTAAGAAAAATAAATTGTGAGAGGGCTCATTAGGACCAAGTCAGTAATCTCAGAATGTCTAATTATATTGTAAATTTTGGGGCATTGGAAACAGCTAAAGAAAGTTGTGACCCTCACTGTCCCTCTCTTGTCTACATTTTCTGGGGAACAGGAGGGGAGGGAAATTATTAACCTCAGGTTTATTCAGAGTTAGTGTATACAGAGCATCTCTAGTTGGCAACATAACTGCATTGAAATGATTGCTCATGAGAAGAGGAGTGAGAATACACATGGCGAGTGCATAGGAATGCTGAAGCTTTCCCACCAAGGATAGTACATTGGGTAACCACATTCACCATTTCTAATTTGACTGCCTTTGAATATAGTTTCAATTCCTGTTCCAATAAATAAAATATAATTTTATAATTCAGTTAATTGGAGGGGCATTGTATGTGATTTTCCCCTTTTTACTAAGTTTACCAGACCTGAATACTTAAGCCACTGATTTTCACTTAATACCAGGAGTTATGAGTATGGTCCCATGTTTTCTTCTCAGATTACTTCATGTTTTGCCTCTGTAAGGTTACTTTTTCCTCAGGTTTGCACTTTTTATCTGTATTCTAGGCTATACTTGTTAAATTTGTTTACAGGCCAGCTCTTTCAGAAATGACTGATCAACCTATGACTGACTTAGACTATGGAACATTTTATAATTTCATGTTTATTGCTTGAGGATACTGGTTAACGTGAGCTGATTCCAGTGTGGCACAACATTTCAACGAACAAAATATCACTGCCAAGCGCTATTTAGTTTTGAACATGAATTTGTGAACCTCAAGTGTCTGGAGTTGATTATCAGATAACCTGCAAGACTGGCAGACTGCCCTGTATCATATAGACAACTTTTCCACTTCCTAATTGCCAATCCTTTATATAGCTGCTTCCACATTAAGAACTTAATTGTCCCTTCTGCTTCCCATTTCTATCTTTGCATTTGCAGTTACTTTTAATATAATGAATGTAATAGTGATGAACAACAGAACTGTTTGAATAAGTACCCACCTATGAATTTCAACACCTGAACAGAAAATTAAGGAAATGAAGGCTTAAATGCCCTATCCATCAGAAATTAACAGTAGCATTCAGAAAGGCTTCTGTCCTATCTTTTACAGAATATATTTCTCCTGCTAACTTGAATGTATCGCCTGGTAACACTGCACAGAAATCAGTGATAGCAAGCATTTTGTTAGGTAAAATGAAAAATATGGAATTTCGGTGTTTTTTACTTATTTTCAATGAATTATGTTAAATAGAGACATTTAAATAAATGGATCTATTAAACTTATGTCTGTTCTAATTGGCCTCACAGGCTGCATGATGGGACAGGTCATGTAGCCATCTGCATTTAACTCAGTTTTAAAGTTTGCTTTGACATTTACTTTTATGCTTCAGGTGCTGTGATTAAATAGAGATGATGAATGAGTACTGTAAATGACTGCTCAATTGTCTGGGGTACAATGATACCACTTCTCCGTCATGACCTCTAACTAATTTCCTGTATCACTTTCTCTCCTGATTTATTCGGAGTAGTCAATTCTGACTCCCAGATATTTCTAAATCCCCACATTTTTCTCCCTGTACAGCTATTGCTCCCTCCCCAGAGGGTTTCCATTCACTTTTTAAATCAGCACAATGTAACTGAGAAAGGCGCTAAAGTTCCTACAGGCATTAGATACTGAGGTATGGCCTGTTTCAATTGCTGTGGTACAAATTTATATCAGCTTGTCCTCGGCATACCCAGGTTAGTTGTCTACATTAGAGCTACTCAGCTGGGTTCCCCTTATAGTAAACAGAGGGAAATAATCCCTTTTGGACATAATTTGTCTTATTCTAGACTGAGATGAATTGTGATCTACAAATGCTTATTTCTTACAAAGGACCACCAGGGGAACAAACAATTATTAGACTGGGTGTAGATAGTAAACCTTCAGTGCATAACTTCAGTGAAATCTTCAGATGTGTATGTTTATGTCTGGTAAGAGAATAAGAAAATCTTACTCTTTCCAGATTCTCAGAAATAGAAAATTCAAGTAATTATATAGTCTGGATGCATTTCGGATGAATTTAGTCCTCCTTAAATAGGAAAAAGGAAGACAAGACAATAACATCAAAGTAATTAAGATTCTGTTGCTCATTTCCAAAGAAAGGAAAATATCAGGAGCCTCATAAACAGGTAATTATAGAGTTACTATACAATCTTCCTGGCTTTCTCATTTTCTTTTTGGTAGAACTAAAACTGATTTGATTTTGATTCCATGTATACATATTTCCTTGTCAAGAAAACTTTGTCTGACCATCCAGGACCAACTCAGAGTCACTCTCACACGACCTGGGCTGGGACTGAGGCCCCTTCACACTTTTACACACCCTAAACACAAACACAGTCACAACAGGTTTCCTTATCAGATCGACCGCAGGTCTCCCATAGCAGAGTCTCAGATGCCTCAATGCTTAAAATATTTTAATCTTAGCGCAATAACTAAACAATAAAATAACAGCTCGACCTGGGTGCCTATGAGGAGAGACCCCAAACAAAGGAAACCCTAGGGTTTTACACCCTTGCAATCTAAGAGTGTGAAAGTGGGGGATCATCAGCTGCTGCTGTGTCTGTGAGTGTTTGGTCACCGGCTAGACCACAGGTCTCTGTGTCCTGTGTTGTGCAAAGGGTTGCAAAAGGTCACAGCCTCTTGCCTGGCTCTTTTGCCAGCCAGAGCTCAATTTGCAGCTGGCACTGTGGCTGCACACTGATCTACCTGCTCTGAACATATTCCTCAACAATCCAAGTCAGATGTCGAAGTTATGCCCACATGGTTCATACCATTGCACTGTAAATGGACCTATTTCTGGATGCCAAGTCTAAAAGTTGGCCATATTGTGAACAAGATGTCTTCTAGACAGTCTGAACTCAGTCTGAACTCTTGTTACTAAACCCACGTGATCTTATGCCTCATAGTATTCCAACACTCCAATGAGTAAATTCAGATGCCTTCAGGGTAGGACCCTTCTTCTTCCAATTCTATGACATAAAACCCACAAAAAAACCAACCAACCAACCAAAAAAACTCAAACCAAACAACACTCCATCTGAAACTGAGTTTTACCCTCTGCTGATGGTACCAGAGACAGTTCAGAAACAGTTCCCATATGATTCCACATCCAGACAGCAAAGCTGAGTGCTGCAAATATGCGTCTGTCTGCTCTATAAGGCACTGAAAATGCAGCCAGGCAGTTAAGGCATTTTATGAAGGAAAAAGCGAAGGAGTCTAAAACATAAACACTTAGATAGTCACCCCGTAAAAAGTGAGGAAGCCTTCTTGACTAAAACTAGGAAAGGCTCAGGGAAGGTTAAAGAAAAGGCTGCAGAGATGGGCAAAATGAGCAAACTGGATTCACTGACTGGATTCACTGATGATTATTCACATAATCATCACTGAAGAAATTTTTTATTCTGTCACTCTCTACTTTTCCCCTTTCAGAAAATGAGTGATTTTTTTCTTCATTTGCAATGGAATTTATCTTCTGATTTATGGTAATAAAAGGAGAGCTATTGATGGAGTATTTAAAGTTCTTGAATAACTCATTATGACATTTCTTTTTACATTTTATTTCCCAAATAATCTTCACAATTGAGTGCAATTTGATTCCAATAATTGATTTTGAGTCATTATCATCCCTTGTGCAGTCAGTAAACACTTTCTATTCTGTTTAAGGTGGGTGTACATCCTTAAAAATGAATTCTGTAAGACATACATGGAAAAGATCATTTTAAATGGTGCTCTGAAAGACTGCATTATTAGCATGTACAGTAAAAGTCTTAAGAAACTGAGTTGCAAGAAGAAACTATTCATTATTAAACAATATTTCATTTCCTATGGTGTCACCAATTTTTTCTTCTTTCTACTCTGTTCAGCTGAATCTATGAATACTATTTTAAAACCATTCCAGATAAAAGGACATTATTACTGGATTCTACAGGTTAACATATTGCTTGGACATTTTCATTTGACAGTGTAACTTTTTCCCCCACGTTTGACAGTTGAACTTATTTTATTAAATCAAGGTATTATTTTGTTTTTCCTGACTACATGGTAGTCAAACCTCTGGTAGAGAAAAATATTCTGCATTTCTGTATTCTGTACAGCTGCTCAGGCACCAACTTTGTTTTGTTTGAGGACTGAGATCTATTGTCTATTGCCTAGTATTCAGAAGAAGCTGCTCTTCAATCAGAAATTTTGTTTGTCATTAACAAAAAAAAATATTATTGAGAAATATGACAAGTTCCAAATTAATGTAAAACATTTCAGCTACATAGTAAATTATCTGGGACAAACCGAGTTGTCTTTGTCAAGACTGTTTTGTCCTGTAAACAACAACATAGTCAAATCTATCCAGAATTACTATTTTATTTTGAGGTACCTAAATTGTTCAGAAAACCACAACGTATTCAGAAATCAAGGAAACTCAGCAAGATTCTAGCTTTTAGTTGCTAATAAAGGCTTCATCTACACATTTTATTTCCAGACTAGTAAAATCTAGAACCTTCAAAGATTCTGTAATCCAAGCACCAGATAACCAGCATGTGTTTAGGACAGATGGTTAGTAGGGTGGCTACAAGAGTTTATTAAAAAGGCAACAATATTAAAATAATTCCAAATACAGCTTTTAGGGAAAGATCTAGACACTGGTATTCTGTTTATATTATCGCATTTATCTACATAATCGTTAGCCAAAGCTGTTGATATGACCCAGTTTTGCACATACATCCTTCCAGCTGGATATTGTCACTAATGCATTCTTAATCTGATTCTTAATCTGTGGTAAATGGTTAGAATTAAATTCTCTGATCGATGTAAAGGTCTTATTTGAGTTTCATGAAGCATGTTTGTCTTCTCAGATGAAAAGGTTAATGTGAATAAGAGATCCGTATACTCTGAGGGAAACTGTAGAACCTCCGTTGGATTTCTGTCTGAATAAATCCATACCCAGTTCTCAGTACTGTAAGCAGGGTTCTAGTGAAAATTGCATGCATAGTTCTGCCAAGCCATTCCAAGTACAGTTTAGGATTCCTGCCACTTCTAACTGTAAAGGATCTGAATAACTTTGATGTAAAATAAGTAGAAGATTAAAATTTTGTTGATTTGTTGTTTTGTTGGTTTTGGTTTTTTTTGGTTTTTTGTTTTTGTCTGTTTGTTTGTTTTTTTTTTGGTTTTCGGGTTTTTTTCCTTTAAGGTTTGCAGCTCATTGATACTCAGACCAGTCCAAATCTACTGATACTAATTTTGGCACCACTTTCAGCACTCTGGTTGAAGTAAGACCCCAAAAGGGGGATGTTTGATTGCCATTCTACCCTGTTAGGGGTCAAACTAGACCCCTAGGAGAGTATAAAGTCTCGAATCAGAGCAACATTTTGTATCTGTCTAGGTTCCCCATTCGTCCTCTTCTCAGCAAAATAAGTCAGTGGTCAAAAACGTGGAGAAACAACATTAAGTATTTCTTTATATATCATAATTGTATTCAATGTTTCCTGTGAGGTAGAAGTGCTCAAATGTTATCTTTCCTTCAACTGCTAAGGTACATTTAGTTGTTAAACAATGCAAAACATGCGTGCCTTTGAGGGACATTAGATCTATGGAAACTTTGCAGAAACTTCCTGTTCATTCTCTTAATCTGCCTCCTCAAGCTTATGTTACTGGTATTTGGCTGGTGCCATATTTTTACAGGCAATGAGAATCTAGATGACACTGTTTTCTCTTTCCTGATAAAACTATATGTACAGTTGTGCACCATCAACATATGTCAAGCTTTTAAGCCTGTAGCATTTTATAATATTGCTGGCTGTTTAGCACATATGTTGAACACTGAAGAGAAAAAAACACTATTTTTTGAACCTGCAGGGAAAAAAACGTTTCTGCTTGTTGACAGTATTTTCACACCTGAGATTTATCTAAGAGAAAGGAGTATAATTTTGGGTTATTTGTTCTTTCAATACCTACTGAACAGTTGATACTATATTGCAGTATCCCGTGGAAGACGTTGTTACACAAAATGAATAAAACAGGAGAAACTGTGGATGCCTTTGCTCTATCTTTGGCTACGAAGATACAATCTCTCAGGAAGAATGTCCCTCTTTCTGTATCAAAAGTTAAAGATAAAACCTGATTTTGAATGTGGGAAGTGGTGTAAGGCAGCAGGAGACAGGAACTATTGTCATGACCAGCAATTAAAGTAGAGACTACCTAAGCATCAGCTCCAGTAACTCAGAATGTCTGTGCTGGCACTCACAGCATAATAAAACATCTTTTAAGTTCAGTGTCTGTTCACCTGTTTTCAGTTTCCTGACAAGGTGGAGGCATTTTCAAAAAAAACACCCTAAAACAAACCCAACAAAAAACCCAAACAACCCCCCAAAAAAACAACAAACAAAAAAAACAAATAAAAAAACAAAAACCAAAGCCAAACAAAAAAAAAACCAAAGTAATTCAAACCAAAACAACCCACCACTCCCTAAAAAACTGTGCATATCTGCCCAAGTTATACATTAGTCACTCAGCAGTCTGAATTTATTAGTGATGGTGTCACAGCCACTTGACTGTCTAAAATATATTTCATTTTATGCAAAGCATGAATTACCTAAAGTCAACAACACAGTGAAACTCCTGCTATGTGTCAGCTACACTTCATAACTGTAATCAAGTGTTTTGATCCCATGATGTAACTTGATGGAATAATGATGAGAAAATGGAAGACAGTGGAGAAACCATTATAAACTTTGAAACTTTTCTGAAAGTATTACACCATAACCATCCAATAATCATAATCTACATCTAACAAACTTTTTGATCAGCTCAACTTGTTTTCTTCCATGTCCAGGAGTCCAGAGACATTCTGCATTATCTTTGTTACCTTTCTGAGGCACTCTTCTGCCTCACCTTGAAGAGATGAGCCTCATCTGAGACTCCCATGGCTCATAAGAGCAATGTCTATAGTCGAGAGGTTCACTGTAGAGGGGTGAGACGTGAATACACATCTCTGTACAGCTTTGTCTATGATTCTTCACAAAACAGGAGATCCTTGTGAGGCTTATGACAAGGCCATTGACTTGAATTAGAGACTGTCTTAGTTTCACCTGGAATAGAGTTAATTTTCTACTGTTTACACATTTTGTTGTATAGTTTCATCTCTGACAGGCCATGTTATTTACAGCTTTGAAAGAAATGCTGGCTTAAGGTCAGGTGTAAGGCATAATACACACCATTCAGGCCAGATTTTTGTATGATTTTGGAGAATAATAATTGGACGCGTGAGTTCAAAACAAAATTCTTGCATTTAAGTGACATGAAATGGGAGTAGAGACTGGCTTCATGTCACTGATCTTTCATGTTTATTCAAAAAAGTTGCTGCTGCCTGCATTTTGCCATTTTTAATTTTTTCTCATGTGCATACTGCTGTGTGGCTATAGAAAAGAGAACAAAGAAAATGAGTCTGTTAGTTTGAAACCTGTTATTCAGATGTTTAAATATTTTTTCTTTGTATATTGTTTTTCCCATGATGTTACTTCTTAGCATATATCTCTGGTCTGAAGCTTTGAAGGTAGGGAGTAGAGGGGGTTTATTGTTATTTTTTAGTGCAATACTGTTTTAGGGAAGACAGGGGGGAAAAGCCTTCTTCAATTATACTTTAAATTTCCAGAATAACCAAGTCAGAATTCTTCTGGGCAAAATTTGCTTTCTCATACTCCCTTGCTCACAGCTAGTGGAAGTAGAGAGGGGAAGAACAGATGGGGTGTAGGAAACATGGGGCCCAAAACTATGCCACAATGCAGCATGCCAAGCAGCAATTTGGTCTTCCACATGAACTGCTAATTAGCAAACAATTAAAACAGCAATATACACAGTAGTGTCAGTAATCTCACAGTTACGGGAATTATCCTATGATCTAGTAAGATTAAATGAGAATTTTGCTATTAACTATTTTATACTGTTTGAAGAAATTGCCTTATTCAATAAATCTTTCAAGACATTGTGTTTATTGGTTTTTTGCTTAGAGAGAAGTGTAAATGTGAATATCACTTACAAAACATGCTGAGTGACTAATGCCTGTCTCAAAGAATTTCCTATGGATATAAAAGAGATATCAAGAACAACTGTTCAGAAAATAGATGAGGTAATCATAAGGAATAAAAAATAACAAAAAGGAGCAAAACACAGGATGGTTAGGGAAAGAAGAGGACTCTAATTAAGTATTTGCTAATGAATTCTGATGGAGTATCATCAGCACTATCATATAAAACATTGCAGAGGCAGAAACAATCATATATAACCTGGGCACTGTGCTGCACAAGTAGGGTGGATGGGCACTTGCACACATTTCACATTTTTTCCCTGTGCCCAGTCTCACTACCAGGAAACAACAGAGGAGAATATTCTGAAATGAAATACAATATTCAGACAGCACAGCTGTGTTATGCCATTGCCACTGGTTTCAATACCTCAGCTATTAATTGCAACTCTGAAATCTTTGGGGCAAAGACTTCCAACAACCCTGCCTTGATAATTGTCTCCTAACAGAAATCCTGACAGAAATTGCCTATATGAATATGGAAGCTCCAAGACTGTAGTTTCTTTAGAGCACCTGGATTTCCTGCTGTGGATATAAGAACTTAGCTCTATTTTGAATCTCTTAATGGTGGCTTGAAATTTACCTCTTCATGGCAAGAATGCAGTATGCTCTGGATCTACTAACACAGCAGCCCTAGGAAATTACCACTGCAGACATATTTTCATATTTCACATACTTGAAAGAAGGACTGGGTTGAGAATTTCAATATTATGGCATCATTCCTTGTGGAAAGACTTTCTACAGCTGTGCAGGCCTAGAGCATTCAAGCATTTTGGACTGAGACCTTTCCAAGGAATCCTATCAATTTCTCATTGAACACTTGGCTAGTTTAGATTTATCCAAGCTCACCAAATACTTGTTGGCACATCAGATATACCACAGTATCATCAATTCTGCATAAAAATTGAAGCATATATGGAAAATAAGATCCAATTCCTGTTGAATTAGGATGAATACTCCTTTAAAAAATCCATTAGTTTCTGATTACTTAGGGTCGAGTTAATCACTTTATAAATTACACAGAGGTGTAGATGTTGGTTTCAGTGAAAACTTATCTGTTTATGTTATATTTTAAACATCAATAGTTGTAGGAACTTAGGCTGCAAAAAGTTATCTGCATTTTTAACATGAAAGGCCCCACATAAAAGGGAAAAGACACCCTGCTCATTTTTGGGTGTGTAATATTATATGCCAGATGTAGTTATTGCTATGTTTAAAGACTACATTTTGGCTTCATTTTAAACTGTCAGTGAAGGCAGAGAAAGAGGAACTACATCCCCAGCTTAATTTAGTCCTGTATTTTAATACAAGTGTTGAATAGTTACTAATCCAACCCAGACTCATTTATTCAATACGAAATACATCTACTTGTGTAAATTAGTCAGCAACTTTGCATTCTAATTGAACACACAGAAAAGTCTTCTGGGGCAGCATTACTTCTCCGCAGTACCTGTTTAGTGAAGCAAGACAGCTTGCTCTGAGCATTCTGGAACTGGGTCTCTGTGCTAACTGTAACACGAAATTATGGGATTTAATTAGAATTAAATGTTAATTACTCAATAATATTGAAGAAAAATCATCTATAGTACTTAAGCTTGTTAGTTATGCAAAAGTCATAAAGAAGGTCTACTTATTAAGAGATTTAATTAAGTAAACAGGTCTTCATGCCAAAGTCAGCTTTCCATTCTGATAGAACAAGAGCCCAATGGTTCTGCTGGGTGTACTTATCTTGCTTGTTGTTCAGTTTTAAGTCTCTGTTCAGCAAAGAAGTCAAGAATGTGCCTAAGCACCAAAGAAATTTAATCTAATTCATTAAGAGTAAAATTTAGGTTCATGATAGATGCCCTGCAAAAACAATAACTAATTGGTGCAACCAGTGGGATTTTTAACAGCTGTGGGTGCAATTCAGCCTTAATTTTAAGAAGTTGCTTGACTCAGATATTTTTCAAATTGGTGAGAGAGCTTACCATCTAATTAAGAAATTTACACAGTTTCACCATTGCAGTGTCTGAGCATGTCAACATCTTGATTATATCTCTGAGGGAGTAGTTTTAATTCAATTGTAGAACTACAAGAGCACAGAGATCAAGCAAAGGTAAATGATCATGTCCTGCTCATTTGAAAGAAGTCATATCCAAGCCTCACATGCTAAACATGCTTGTAGAGGATCTTATAAGAATTAGGATCTGAGAAAGAATCACAAAAGCCATTAGGCTAGTCAACATGAGTGGTTAAAGCATGAATGACATTCACTGATTACACATTGAAATTGAGTTTCTGAGGAGACAATGACACCACTGCCTTGACATAGTACATGAAATGGACTAAATTCTGGAGCCTTGAAGCACAGAACACTTGACAGTGGCCGAGGGTCTATCATAGGAGACTGGATTCAAACCAGGAAGCTTGGAATTCAAAGAAGGGTAGGGATTTGAATTTCACTGGACTCCATTTAGAATATAATCAGCTGGTAAATGAAAGGAAGAAGATACATAAAACTTCACTTTTAATCAGAAACTCACGTTTTCAAAGTGAGGTCTTATCAGGAATAGGGAAGGACTAATATATAACACACAGAAGCTACCAGCTTTATGGAGACATGGTTTTGGGGGCTGCGAGTGTCAGCCACAATAGAGCAATTTGGGAACCTCACTGATAGAGAAAACACAGGTAGAAGTTCCAGTCTTAGAAGACTCCAGTATTAGACAACAGCAGAGGATTTGACCTGTAAAAAGTTGATTAAAAAAAGTGTTTTATTAGTCTAAACTTGAGTGACTTTGTGCAGATCTCCCAGTTCTTAGTTTGCTAGCCAAATCCCTGGTTGTTTCCAGGGTAATATACAGGCATCAATCCATAAAACATGTATTTAAAAAAAAAAAAAAAAAAAAAAAAAAAAAGATGAAAGCTAAATGCTGAGTAATCCAGTCTACAATAAAAAATCAGTGTAGAAATTTTAATACCCTCTTGGTTGTCAGGAATAAAAAGAGGAAGTGAAAATATTGATTTTTTGCTGAGAGGTCTATTAGAAAGGGAGACTATAGTTTATATTAGTTTATATTTCCATCCCCCAAAAAATTGCCACTTGGGGAGACTAAATATCACCAAGGCTATTAAATAGTAAAACTACAAGAAAAAAAAAATAGACAAGTAAACATTCCTCAGAGAGCTGCACTACACAAACCAGTACCAGAAGTTGGATTTGCATATTTCTTTCATCAGCAACACTCTTCCATTTCAGAAGTGCAAGCATATTCTTGCAGCTTTGCATCTAATAGTGGAAAAAGCAAACAATATTAAAGTACTTGATTTTGACTCTGAAGTTAAGCTAAACCATGTAACACTCTCAGTGTGGACAATGTTACCCACACACTACAAGATTCTGTATTTGTGGTTAAATCAGGAAAACTAATTTAGTACTGCCCTAATTTATACCCAACAACAACTTTTCAGTCTTTCTTTTATTATCTTCAATATGACAGTCCTTATATCTGTTTATTGTCTCTGAATGGTTAAAATATGTCAAGTGAATAAACATTCTGTTCTTTACAGTAACACAGTAGATAATAGTAGATAATAGACACATTTGGAGTACTTATGTTTAAATACCTCTTTTAATACTTCTATGGAACCAAGAATGTGTTTGCTTCAGCTTTTAAATTGATGAACATGACAGTTCATCTCGGATATTCATGGTGCTGAGGATGTACATCAGTGTTGCTACTGGCACACTTACATCTTTCAGTTGTGCAGGCAGTTTCTTTGGCTCCCCTCCTGGATAGCCTCTCACTCACCCACAAACTGACTTCCTGTACAAGACTAGTCTGTCTTACTCTAGTCCTGACATTCTGTCATGTTAGTGTTCATTTTTCCAGTGAGTTTCTTTTAATTTTCAAAGTATACACTACATTGCAGAGCTACTTGGAAATGTTCTCCAGTATCAAGGAAAAAGGTTGCCTAAAACACCAGCATTCAAGTTGCTGTGTCACTTCTGCCTTAATCCCCGCAGTCTGAATAACTGAAACATAATGTTGACATCTGCCTTTTTTTTTATTGGTGTATTCTACAGATTTTCGTCTATAAATTTCCTAGATTTTCCCTCTTACCTTCACTTGTGAAATATGTCAGAAGATACTTTAAATATTTGAATTAATATTTGCTATTAATTTTTACCTCTTAAGAAATTAATAATATAAATGGATTTTTTTTCATTATCAACTATATTTATTCCTTTTTTTTTTTAATTAAGAATATTCACACACATTCCAAATCAGTATAAATAATTTAAAGTTACAACTATCATGAATGATGATATTGGGACAGAAAAAGGTATGACATCTGGAACCCAGTATCACTGGAACTATTGAGTATGACAACTAAGTAATCCTCTTGGTGAAAGGCTAAATATACCAAAAATATGACATCATGCTTATAATATTTACATCCAAATACATGTGTGTGTGCATAAACTATTATGCTTAATAATGTCTCCTAATGCTTACTTTCACTTATTTAACTAAAAATTAAAATCTGTATGCAAGATTAGTTGAAAATAGCTTAGTTAAATGAATCTTTTCAAACTACTATGCTGTTATAGATATTTTTCTCTGAAGATTTAAGTAGCACTTCTTCAAGATAGGGACTGAAATTCACATCTTAGAGGTGAAAAGAGTGAAGATCAGAAAGGTTAAAAGCCTGTCAGAGGTAGTAGAGTTGGTTGAGAGCAAACCTGGAATTAGAATCTATAGCTCATAGTTGTCGCCACTGTATACCGTTTTCTGAGGGAATACAGCTTCCTACTGGAAAAAAATCTCAAACCTCCCCCAAAACAAACCCACCAACACCTCCTGCCCTAAACTCCTAACTCTCTCATACTTTTTCTGCTCCTAGATTTGATTCTTCTAAAGTCTATAAGAATGAAGGAGTTCGTAAAACAAACTGCAAATCTTAGCCCAGAACTTGAAATTAACAGATAAATAATACAAAAGTATTTGTGTTAATTTCAATGAAGTATAAGAACCTGCTGTGTAGTTAGACTTCAAAAAAATGAGGGAAGGAGATGGAATGTTCAGGGGACATCTGTGCTTTCCCTAAAACAGAAAAAAAATAAAAGACAGCCCACTTGCTGAAGAACTGCATCAGGAAAGGAGTCTGATTAAAATGCAGAGGAGAAAGAGAGAAAGTATATAATGAAGCAGTACAAAGAGCAGAAAACCTCCTAAAAGTTCTGGTAGATTCTGGTTTCCTCATAGGACCTGAATGAAGTATTTTGAAACCTCATCCCATTCACAGTGGGGAGTTTTACAGGAACTCCGTACTGAAGTAGTAATGCTTCCATGCTTGTGGCTTGGGAGGGTACCAGAGTCATCTCCAGGAGGAATGGCTGGATCTGGAAAATTCTTTGTGCTCATAGTGACCTCTAGTGACTATTAATATTGTCCTCCAGTGGCTGTAGTCCAAAGGGTGCTTGTGCCTATTACACACTTCACTTTCGGGGACTGACCTTGTTTGTTTGGTAATGCTCTTGCAATGTTTGTGATATTTTCTTACTTTACAGATAGCAAAATGGTTGGAAAAGGATGCTAAAGGTGTTGTCATTAGAATATTTTAAACTGTATCTTGTTATCTTCGTTTCTCTTCTCCCATGCCTGAAATAATAATGGTGAATACTCCAATACCTTTGCTTGCAAGTGCTGTGGAGAGGGAAGAATCATGGTGGTTCTGCTCAGTGCCACATGCTCTGCAGGCTACAGCATCAGTGTCCAAAACTGTAGCTAAACTATACATTTATAGAGTTTAATATACTAAGTAAAAAATTTCTTGTAACAAATGAGATACTGTGGTTGAATCTAGTGTCTAGACTGATACTCATTCTGTCCTTTCAATTATTATTATGAAAACACTTTTCTAGTTCAGTATTAGTCTGAAAAGATATTTATCTTGTGCTACTCACTTCATCACGTTTCTATGCTTCTCACATTTCCCACATCTATCAGAATCCTTTTCACATTTCTTGATGTTATCCATCACTATGTAATGAAACTACTTCACTTTTAATGGGGATGTGATGAAAAATTGCACAGGAAATTAATCCAACTAATGTGGTAGTTTTAGTACTAGAACCTAAGTCAGATTCAAAGAACATGTAGATTCAGAGACATCTGGTTTTCTATCATCACTGAAATATTTTAATACTTTGATAAGCAATTTTGGCATAAAACCACATCAAAGTGCAAAAAAATGCACTAGTACATGCATTGTAACAATGAGAGGACTTTCATTAAGTCCTGTAATATAGATGGTAAAGAATAAAGCAATATCTTTTAAAGACATGTTAAGTACATGCAGCAATCACAAAATAATATCACTAATTGGAAGTGTAATACATGTAATACTAATGATTTTTTTAACTAATCTGAGATACTAATTTCAGTCATTATCTGATAAATATCATTGCTGTGATTACCTGTTACATATAAACACAATAATTCGAAGAATTTATTCAGATTTAACGTGTACAGCTTTGTTTAAAAAAAAAAAAAATCAACATAAAATGAAAACACCTTTAATTTGTTCTGTTTCTTGTTTGTCAATAAGCAGTGGAAGAACTTTTACCCTATTTGACCTTTCAGATATGAAATCAGGAAGAAATATGAAATTCAGAAGCATTCAAAACATTTTTGCTACTACCACAAAAAAAAAGTAATCTCAAAATAAAAATTTAAATTATATCAATATATTAATCTTTTTTGATTAGCTCCAATGAAATTTTAAGTGGTACTTCTGTTATCTGTTTCTGTATGTCCATATTTTAATATATTCACTGCACATGTAAGATGATATGTATATAAATATATATATATACACACACATATATATATGTTCACACAGACATTTCTTTTCAGAAAAAGAAACACTGAGCCACAGAAACAGAGCAGAAAATTCAGAATGTATTTAGATTGTGTGATGAAAAATTTAATTATGCTAAGATAAGTGTGGATATTTGTAAAATGTGCTTGAAAAAATATTTTACATGCTCTATTTTTTATAATCTATGTGACATAGGTGTGGATCATAAAAAGCTCATGATGATAAAGTTATCATTTAATATATAGTCATGCTCAAAATCAGCACAGTGATTATCATAGCAGAGAAATCTATAGATAAAATAAGGAAAAATAGAACATATTCAGTGTTTTGAGGGAACCATTTATTAGAGCCCTCAACCTGAGTACTCAGGCCTAGCAATTGGCTCACTTTGTATGTAAATCATTCACCTTATTGTACCTCTCTTCAAGACATCCTTTACCACAAATTGCAATGACTCTCTTCCAGGACCTATCACCAGGAGATACGAAAGGCAACCTCAGTCAATGGGTTATGCCATGAGCTTGAAAACTTAAGAGTTGTCAGCTTAATGGATTACATAAGATTGTATCATACATCTAAATGATCAAATTTTCTGATTCATCAGGAGCAGACCTTAGCAATCTCCTTTTTTGGAAAGGGTGGGCCCAACAGTGGGAATATTGGACTAGAAATTAAAAGACATTGGTGGTTTTTTAATATCTGTGACATCTGCCAGTTTTCTCATATGATCTCAGATAGTGGTGGATTTCATGACCAGATGTAGAAAACCTTCCCTTAGCCTTGGACTACAGTTAATAGAGGTGAATAGACACTTTTATTAAGAAGTTCATCTCTTTTTAATGTAAAATATTAAATATGGGGCTTCAAACCACAACTTTCACATATCTAGTCAGTTTCTTTCCATCAAGAATTAAAATAGTAAAGAACAATACCCATGATAGATATGCCTACATTATAAGGATCAAGAAGTTAACAGATTAATTCTAATTTAAGATTTTCTTTACTTCATTTTTTCTGTGAAAGGGGATACTAAAATCCCCTTTCTGCTTTTCTCTGTGCTAATTACGTGAAGCTGCCATTTGACATGTATGGCCACAACATGCCACACAAGGCAATGCTAACATTGACTAGGATCTCAGAAATTACTGCCAGACAGATAAATAGTCAAGCCTACTCACTGTGCCACATTATATAAAAGTAAAACATAAAGATGCAAATAGGAAAATAATTCAAACATCATTTTGTTCACTATTTTAGCCTACAATTTATAAAATGGGTGATTAAAAAATATATGTGCTATTACATAAAGTACTATTTGGACATTTTTACACTGAAAAAGACAATTTATGCAGATGATAAGATGTTAAGATCAGAATTTTGTTTAATTTGACATTACTAGTTGGGAACTTATACCTGTAGCATTATTTTACCTTATGCATTTATTTTGCATGAACTATACAGCAAAAATTAACATTACCTTAATGTTTAAGAGACACTTTTTCTATGTCTGTAACACAAAGTCTCATAAAGACTGGAGTGGTGAAAGGGTGGACCAGAAAGACACCTTTACATCTTCTCTTAGAGGGATTTTGAACAGGAGAGGAAATAAAACAGAGACTTACAAGCCAAATGAAGGCATTCAAACATGCAACTGATATATCTTCCACTTCACTCAGGTTAATTTTTAAACTGTGACAGCCAGATACGGCTTTTAACATAGGGAAAAGGTCTGCATTATGATATTACTGATATTACTGTAAATAAAACCAGTTGATTTTGAGAAATGTAGTTGTATGACCATTCAACAAGCAACAAAGAGAAGCGGGAGGTAAGAGACCCAGATCCTCTTCTATTAGGATTGTTTTAATTTGTCCAGCTTTCTCCCAAACCAGGCTAGAATGAGTGTATGTTTTTAGGGTTTAAATTCATGGGATGATTTGCTGAATATAATAAGCCCACTTCACCTGACCATCAACTCATTCAATTTTGCTCAGAACTTAAAATTGTGGTTCAAAACAACTTAAAGAGCTGCCTGGACTTCCCAGGGTCTTGAGTTCCCCCTTTTCTCTACAGGTTTGCAAGTCTGGATTATCCTGAAAAACACTTTGCTCTTAGATGTGCTTGATTGGCGCCTGTTAACATCCTTCTCCAAACTAAGCTTTCCCTCTCTGCCTGGAAGGAAAATCTAAGAGAGTTTTGACTTCATGTACATTACCCAAAGTTCCTGGTTACTCTTACTACTCTTTAAGAAGGAAGTGACAACAACCCATGAGGAATACTGAGTAGTTTTTCCTGTCCAAATGTTAAAAAAAAAAGGCCCTGCTTTTCTTCCAACACTCCTCCTGTGACATTCCTACCTTCTTTCCGTATCAGAACCGATGTTCCCTTCCTGGCCTAATTGTTAATATCGGCATTTTTTCCCTTCACCCTTTCCACAATTTCCTGATTTTTCTAAAACAATAAGCTTGACCAAACAACACCACATTTGTTTTCAAAGGCGTGTTATTTAATAGCTTATCCTACTGGTTTTCTTACGGCTCCAACTCAGATAGCTTTAGTCTCCCAAGTTACTGAGCTAACTATGCTAAGTAATAACCTAAATCAGTATGAAACTGGTAGGAGTTATGAATCACTGGCAACTTACAGTATCAAAGTGAAATCAGTTGAAAAATAATGGCTTTGGCAGCAATTAACTGTATGCTATACTATAATAATCCTTTCTGCATACACAACACTGTAGGTGCTCAGAGGATTGCTATGCAGGTGCTCTCTGTTGGGCAGATACCCACTGTTGCTCAGTAAGGATGCTCCTACAAATACTGTCCTTAGCATACCCTGAGACAATAGGAGTGACTTCAGCACTTGTAACCAAAGGGCACATAAGGAGCTCTCATCCTAAACTAAATGTCAAAAAGCAGGAGTCCACCTCTCTCCCACGACCAGATGACTACTGATCATCAGATGCATACATTTTAGATGAGTAATATTTCTAATGAAGCCCATCCAGAAAGATAAATATGCATAGAAGCAATTCACTACTTCCATCTAGTGTACTTTATCATATTTTTAGTACTGATATGATGCTTTATATTTTTACTTGAAGATTCCACGAGAAAAAACAGAGGTGCTTCTAAATTGTAAGGAAATTAGCATAAGGAAAAACCTTTTAATCCTTCAGAATTAAAATTATTTAAATTAATAATTTGGGGCTACTTGTTCTTCATTGAATGATTAAACATATCTGCATGAAAGATTAATTGCTTTTTTGTTGCTGTTGTTGTTTTTGTTTGCCTACAAGGACATATTTCTTTTCTTTTCTATGGAGTTCCTGCTTTATAAACTTGCTTGAATACAATCTATGGATTCATCTAAAAAACAAAATGAAAAAAATCAGGAAAATTCTAAAGCAAGGGCATTGAAGACATATTTAATTTTATCATAAATACTATTAAAAACTGAAATCTGATGTTAAATTAAATCTATAGTTTATGCTATTTGCTTATTTGGAATAACTACGTTGTCATGGAATTGAATGCAACAACGGTATGTTTTTATGTATGGTATATGTAATTACATAAAAAACCTATGCTTTAATAATTGCATTTTTTCATTAAGACAGTGTATTTCAACAAAATGGACACCAATTTTAAAGACACGTTTGAGGAAACTGAATATTTATTTCTCTTTTAGCATTTAAGTACAATGCAGACTACTGAGATAGAAAGTAAGGTTTTGTTTTTGCTTTCATTCCTACTCACATTTTTAGGGAACTGATACCCAAGATAATTATTTGTTATGCTCTGAATTTTTTTTATTCGTACTTCCAAAACAAGTTCCAGGCTTCAACTTTAGTGAAAACCCTGGAGGGTTCAATTCTTGCAATGCTGATGTATCTTGGGAAACTCACATTACTGCAATTTTAGTTGTGAGTATTTTATATCTACCACTGTCATCTAGCTAGTAAGGAACAAAACCTAAAATAACAGACTTACTGAATTTAATCTTGATCCCAAATCATAGTCAAGTGAGAAACATAAGATTCTAAACTGTTATCATGTGGACAAATCACCTCGAGTCAGTGGGACATATATGCTACAATTTAGATATATTCTAAAATATCTTGTTAAATGAGGGCTTATATATGTGGGTTTAGTTTTTTCTACCATATTAAAAATGTTAATACTTTACCAAATATATCAACTTGCAATAAAATCATCCTGATGTAATTAATGGAGAAAAAAACCCTGAGATCCCAGGTTTTGAGATATTCCATGATGGGCTTGCAAGTATTGAAGTGAATTATGTATAGTTTGTCTTTGGAAAGTGCTAGAGCTGACCAAGGGCAATTTGATTAAAGCATACATTAATATACTGTAAATTATCCTTGAACTCTAGCTGCAGTACTTGTAAGAATGCTTTGAGAATTTCATTAGCTGTAAACAGGCAGGCAAAGTTGCAAGAAAGAAAATTGTGGCTAATTCTACTGAATACATGAGGAGTTTGCTTCCATTTGCAACTGTCTGTGGTACAGAAAATGGAGCCTTTTGAAATCCCGCTTGCTCCTTTCAGCTTCATACACAGCCCTAAGGAATATTCAGCCAATTCAGACACATGAACTTGTTAAGTCCTGCTGGCTGAAAACATGATAATGAGAGTAATGAAGTGGGCACAATGGTGTCAAAGCCAGCCATGCAATTGTACGTTTGCACAATACATTATACTTATTATAAACAACCGAAGTACTTGAAATCACCTCATGTTGTTAAAACACACCTGGTATATAAGGAATACATATACTGAAATAAATAACCATATAATTTTTCCCATTTACTTAAATAGTTAATATAAATATCACCATCTACTGGCAGAAGAAAATATGTAACAGTGTTCACAGCTTGTTGGATCAATAAAGGTAAATACACAAATTGATTCCAGTTTACACAGCTCTTAAAAATTTGCAGAAATACTGTCAACTTCTTTGCTGCCTTGCAATGCCCACACTATTTTCCCAAATTGCTATGTGGAGTTAGAGGTGGCTTGCTGAGCATCTTCACACACTTGAGGAAAATTACCCGGTGTGATAAGGATTCTCAACTCCAATTAAGAATAATCTTAACTTGATATTTGAAGTAAACTAAGTACTCTAATCCATATGAAAAGTACTGCATTTTATTTTTGTGGTTTATAGTGACAGTGGTTGCAAAGAGTTCCTCATATCAATGTGAATTTTATTATTTCTGGGGTTTTTGATTTTTTTATACAGGTAAGTATATCTTTAATTTTGATTTGGAAATATTGCTGAGAAAAGATTTCTTCTATTTTGTCAAATGTGAGGCTAGTGTTCTTGGTAATGGAAACAGGAGCAAAATGTTAAAAGAGGTATAGACTGGGTTTTTATTTGCCTTTTTATAGGAGTCCATAATATGCTCCTTTGTGTGTTCAGGCTTTTTGTGTAATCCTGAAGGCTAAGCTTTTAGTAATTTTGATAAAAGCTTAGAGTTCTTGTTCTCAGTTGCCTTCAGGAACTGAAGCTTTAAGTAAAACATTAAATAGCACAAGACTTGTCATGAAATTGTGAGAGTTTGCAAGACTGAGATTGCAGAAATCAAATCTTGACCCGATTTGAGCTGAGACAAGTAAAATAGTTCTGAAGAGAAAGATATTGAGAGAAAAAGAAATAGCAGAATATTACTACAGTTTGGATAACAGGAGATGAGAGAGAAACAAATGAAAAATAAAAAATAAAATAAAATTGAGAACCTAGCAACAAGGGAATGGAAATATTGTATGTGAAAATCAGATATAACAGAGTAGGTTTTAGATGAAAAATACCTGGGAGACATAAAAATGTCCTCTCCAGAAGAAAAAAACGAGGAGAATCAGAGAGGGCAATGCCATGAAAGTCAGGGAAGAGCAGGGCATTGAGGTAAAAGTATTTATGGGCCCAGAAAGACTGGGAAGTAAAAATGAGAAAGACAATTTGAAATTTGGCCAGAATCTAGAGATCATTGAAGACTTGAGCAAGATTCTTCTAATTAGAGGAAACAGTTGAGAAAGCAGATTTGAAATAATGCCAGAGAAAGACAATACTACAGTTTTTTCATGCATTATTATAGACTGGAGTCTTCCAAGTGTTTTAACCATAAACTAATTGCTACATCCTAGAAGATATCCTACCAAAGTGTAGGAGTTGGTGTTGCTGACTATACCACCTGACACCACACTGCTGATCATACAGATCTGCTGGAAGATTGGTGGCTCAACAAAGTCTTTATTTTATACTGAGCTAATTATGAAGGAAGTCTGAGATGGTTTCTTCAAGGACAGTAATCAAATAGAAGTTGTTTGCACTGTGGGTGCAAGAAATGGCATGGTAAGGAGTGAGATGAAAGTAAAAGCCTTTGGAAAGATATACAATGACATTTCAACAGTCCAGAAGGGCTGAGGGATCAAAAAATAACAAATTAGGGTTTTTTTATATGCCATTAATCAATCTTAAATTGCAAGGTCACTTTTCCACAAAACCTTGTCTTTAATGCTTTCAAACACAGAGCACACAGCCTGTGTTCAGGGAAGATAATAAGCAGAGTGAAATGCTTATGCTTAGAATTTGCCTTAAGGTGATGTCTTAAGGCCTTGGTACAGAGTAGGTTTCTGCAGCTCTAAGACCTCACTTATTTTCTAAGCTGTTGAATATACATTGTCCTCATCTACTCCCTCATCCCCCAACCTCCACCTCATTCTTTTGGTAACCATCTCTATTTTTTTTTCTTTAGCCAGTGAAGCACTTTGGAATATCATCAGAATTTGTAACAGATTCTTCCTGACAACTGCATTAGTACTAAACAGCCCAAGATCAGCCTGTCTCAAGGGGCTGACCAACTCACCACTAGTCTTTTTGGCAAGGAGTTCAGCAAATGATTCCGCATCACTCAATAAAAATAAACAAAAATAACTACCCCACCTAGAAAAGAAATAAGCCACACACATTTTATTCTTTCAAACAAACCATCTGTCTATATTGCAAAAATCTTTGAAAATTATAATCTTTCTATCAATTAGCTACTAATGCCACCTATTTTTTTTTTTTATTTTTGTTTTACAAAACTGTCATTGAGAAAAGAGGAATGTGAAAAGATTCATCACAATCCCACCTCAATGCCTAAGGTAAATGACAAATAAAATACCATTCCTTGCAAAGTAGAAGTATTCAACATCTCATGTATTAAATGACATCTTTTCCTGTTTAAGACAAGGGTTATTGGATCTAGAATTCAGGAAAAAAACACCGCTAGAAATATGAATTCTTACTTTTTCAAGCTATATAGTGAAAACATCATGAATAAACACTGGTATGTTTAAGGCACAATTCTGCATAATGCCAGCTGACACCTAGGGCCTTACTCTGACTCTTTCTCCTTAAGGAGTAGACCTTTCTGCAGCACATAAATCACAATCCCTATCACATTTCCATATTATCTCTGACAACAGGCAATAAGCTATAATATCTAGGTCACCAATTAGAACTGAAGCACAGAAGTGCTGCATGTTACTCTCAAGTCACATTGCAACCCATGAGCATATATGTGTCTATACCCTACATCCTGTCTCATGCTCTGATTGAAATCCAGAATAAATCTAATCATTTTCCAGAGAGAGAAACCCAAGTGAAGATGGGAGAGATTCATACTTGATTTTTGCCTTGACAGTTGGTTTGGACACAACTTGCTCAAGCTATTTGTCTCTAAGAAATTGGTCCAAAACAAGGTAGTTCAGACATTTAGCTGTCTGACTTTACAGGTCAGTAATATTGCCAGGGATATCTTAGACAGACACCCTAGAATTCTCCTATAGAGAGTGGAGACAAATAGGCATTTTTAGAGTTCACTTCATCTGCACTGTTGTAGATTTCTAAGTTGTGATGAGATGAATAGTGTCCCACAAGTGGCTATTTCTCTTCCCTGACTATGAAAAATCACAATGCTGTCTAGCTCAGACAAATACATCCATATTAACCAAGGATGTTTCAAGTTAGGTGAGATTAATTTCACACATGGATGTTAAAGACCAGCTTTTAAAGTATATAAGTGCTTTACAATGTAGTCAGGGATCACAGTATGATTTTCCATTATATTTAGATGCTTTGACCTTTTTGAAAACCTGACTAGCTGTCTATCTACAATCTTTGGCAGTGAGATATTTCTACCAAGTTTCCCATAAAAATTCCCTATGCAAAAATTCTCACAGAAAAATCAAACAAAGCTCATTATCCTTAAAACTAAAGGGGAAAAAACCCCCAAACCCTACCGTGTACACAAAGAAAATGTAAGAGTCTTGAAACCTGTACTGCTATTCCTATCCATAGCACAAGGTGCTCAGCATTTGTTAAGATCAAATGGTTGTCCAAAAATATAAAAACTGTGGATTTCCTTCTAATTACAGTAATTTCCAAGGAAAACTGAGAAATGTGCTCCCTGAGAAATTTTCTTTTTTTGTGCCTACAGTTTCCAATCCTAAGAGTAACAAAAATAGTCTTACAAAATCTGTGAGGAGTGAGAGAAAAGCAATATATATTATGTATTTCATATGGTAACATACTTGAATTTTTTACTATAACACAGAAATGCAAATAAACAATAAGCTCATCTCTTCTATTTGAAAAATAAATACATTGTCTATTCCAAAAATATGTTTCAGATGGTAAAAAAAACTACCTTACAAGTCCATATCAATACTTGTTTGTATAGCAGCATACACATGCTATATAATCAGCCACAAACATGTTTGTCTAGCAATTCCAGTATTTTGGAGGGTAGTTATCTTTGTTTGTTTGGTTTTCTTTTTGTTTTGTTTGTAAAGACTGAAATATCTTGTAGTATTATCACAAAAATATCCATTACCAGTAATTCTTCAGTATTCCTGAAAGGTATCTTTTCCTTTTGTACATCTAGCAAATAAGTGAATAGATATGTCAAATGGTTACCCTGGACTTTTCTTGATACTGGTTTCTCTGGAAGGTCCTTAGATACCATAGACTTCCAGAGTTCTTTATCAATATTAATCAAACAAAATGATGATTGGAAGACAGTACAGGGCTAATCTAGATTTCTCTATTGACTGCAATACACAGTCATAGTCATTTCCTCATGGTACAATGACAATTTAAAAATGTTTTGTATTACCTAAAGTTTAGAGTAAAACTGTAAATGTGACATTGTTCTGCTCTTCTCCTAACTCCAGTCATAGTAAATTAATCATACAGTGTGTAATAGAAAATATTAGCTAATGTCCAAACATTGACTGCTTGACATTATTGTCAGTTGTGTGTCATTAATACTCTTATTAAGTGCTATGAAAGGTTGGTTGAATGGAATTAATGGCTTTTCAAGATGGGGATGAAAAAAAAAATGGCTACTCACATGGAGTTCTTCCAACAGAAAACAGGTATTAATACAGCTTATATTTATACAGCTTATAATGCCACTTATCTGCAAGGGATACCAAAAGTAACACATACCACTGTTAGGTTGTGGGCTCTGATGTGACATTTTCTGCATTTTTAATGGGAATTGCATCTATAAAACCTGTGATAGGGCACTCGGACCATATAAAATCTTAAGATCAGACTTTCAACATTTAGCACAATTTACTAGAAAAGTTTGGCTATTTCTGTCAGATTCTCCCAACCCTTAAGGCTGTGCAGGTTATGACTCTTGCACAGTATTAAAAAGTTCCTGTTATAAAAAGAATAAAGGGTCTGATGATTAATTACCAGTAGTCACCTGCTGTATTACTATCTGGATGAGAACATTAACATGGCAATCATCACTGCAGTCTCCTGAATAAAATAACCATAAAATACGTGAAATCAGACATGCACAGAGTGAATCAGCAGTGGAAATATATGTATTGGCTCTGTGAAGCATATGATCAAAAGGATGATCTACACAGACCTACCAACTCAGCAGAGTCTGGAAGCTGGAAGAGTGAAAAAGCCAGATGTGCACAGAGCTAAGAATGACTAAGGAGTTAAAACCTGCAGAGAGAGAAAGCCAAATTATACCATTCCTGTAAAGGTGTAACCACCTGTCAATGGGAGTTTTGTCTGCTGAGACTCCTTCAAAGATTCTCAAAAAGAAAAAAAAACCAAATAAAAATGGTCAAAATGAGCTAATGTGTTAATTGCTGTGGGAATCAAGGCTAAAGCTACAGTAATTGCAGGGAAAGCTGACAAGCAAACTTTGTAGCTATAAGAAATCTGTGCCATCTTTTTGTCTTGTTCCAAGTTGCCTAATAACTGAATACTGAAATCTGGCCCCTAGGCTACAGAAATGGGTTCTCTTGGCTGACGCATTTCTCTCCAGTTAACTTACAAACTACTTAAACTTTGCCCCTTCTGTATTGCTACATTTTCAGCCATATTTTGCACATGGGACAGAAATAGTAAATAATCACATCCACTGTGTTGAAAAGAGAGTATGAGCAAAACCTTGTGCTCTGACTGCCAGGAGCTGGCAATGCAGGCTGAGCTGGAGAAGGGAGAGCCGAACCCAAGGAGTTTTTGTCTGTAGGTCCAACACATTATAAATGTCTCTTTTCAACTCAGATGGGCAAAGAATTAACTGTCTTAGAGGGAAGTTTCAACACTGACATGGGTAAATAGTGTTTAAAAGGTGTGGTAAGCATTTATTTTGCATTACTTCACAAAAATACAGCAGTCATCACAGAAAAAAAAAACAACAAACTTTTTATTCTTTATGTTGCAAAGGCAAATTTTTGGAATTAACAAACTATATTTTTACTTCTGTTCAAAAACAAGATGGTGCAGTTTTTGCGCTTTTTCCCCCCCTTTTCCTACAAGACCTCCCTTCCTTCAACAGATGGGGTGGTGAATAGAAGAATGTAGGGAATGAACAGCTGTTCACTTTTTCTTTATGCTCATCACTCACTGTATGACCTTTACCTTACATACCATGCGTCATCCAAACCAGGTATTGAGCTCTGAATAAATATTTGCTTCCTAAGTCTAATACCTATACTACAGCCATGCAATCTCTCACTGTCTCAAAAGGATCGCAAGTTATCTTGTCTATCATTACATCTCCCTTACGGAAAAAAACCCAAACCTGCAACACCTTTTTGATCATTACTTTATGCAAAGAGAACAAAGCTTGACATGAGTCACAAGAGGAAACAGTGTCAAGGTCAAAATTGCAAAGAAGGAGCAGGAAATATTTTTCCTATTTTCTGAAATGTCAAAATTGTTCTCATTGCTTCACTGAAATTTGTTTTGTACTTTCTCACAGTTAATCTGGGGAGGGAGTGGGGAAGAGATTTTGAGAGGGAGATAGAGAAATAATAGAAATAATCCAAATTTTGTGACTAACCTCACTTTAGATAGAGAAGGACCAAGTTTAACCCTTTTAAGTCTCTAAATAAGAAATAGCTAAATGTGTTAAGTAACAATTAAGCATTTATCTATAGTGTGAAAGAACAAGTTAAAAACACTGTGTTCTCATGGTCTGATATTTCCTTTCACATCTCTTGTGGACATCCATCTTGTACCTGAGAAAAGTTCTGAAAAATTGCATTTAATTGTACTCATTCTTACAAAAAGTTACACCATAAGAAGACAATTTCACAGAAGATTCCAAACAAACACTACTTGTGACAATACCTCAAGGAGCTGTTCATCCATTCAACACAGCCCTACCAGAGGTGTTGAGCAGAAGAGATTGACTGGCAATATAAATATCCTGAACAAAACATTTTACATATCACCGTAAAATAAAATATTCAACAGTGATTCATATGGAACGATTAGACTGTTTTGTGTTTGCCTGCTAAGTTGTAGTAATTGTAACTGTGTGACTCAAGGAGGACACAACTGATCCAGCTTAGGTACAGGCAGTAGTAGCACGTGAAGGATGCCAAATATTGCTTCAGGCCACACATCTGAAACCAGGATTGTTCCCTTTTCCCTTTGTCCCAGATACATGAGATCCAGTACTCAGCTAAGTATGCAGGCAATTTTCTTCTGCCTTTGAGGAAAACAGGTACACTTTGAGATGCTTGTGTATTCCCAACTGGTTAATACATTCCCACCTAGTTAATAGACATTTTGAGCCTTACTTTCACTTCTTGTAAAGAGGGCACTTACAGTCTTGTTAATGATACCTTTTTTAAAAAAGCAACTTTTAGATTTGGTGTGTAGGATATAAGAAAAAAATCTCACTTAACAGGGATCTGAATAGCAAGAGCTGTATTCACAGTTTTGACAGAAAATCTATGCTGAACACTGTCTGAGGAAAACAGATTGGGTAGGTCCTGTTCAATTTCTGATGTCTAGATCCCCAGTTGCTTACACAGGTTTGAATTTTCAGCAAAGTTTAATTGACATTTAATAGAATTCTCTAGAGGTTTGCATCTACTAAGATTACAGAATTCATCCATGAAGTACTAAGGCACACACTTAATTTTTAAACCTAGCCATCCTCAGCAGAACTTCCACAGATAACCGGATTTGGGCTCATACGTAAAATTAAGCAAATGCTGAAATGACCCATATAAGAATTATACTACAAAGTACTGGCTGAAAACATGAAAAGCAATCATAAATTTGTGGATAATTCTTGTACAATTATTTTCTTGCTTTCAAAAGCATTTAGGGCAAGATCCCTATAAATCAGCATGGTATTATTGAAGAAAGCATTTAGTTAAAATTATTCATTCACCATGGTACTCTAAAATACTTTTGCAATTTAGACATTTCTCTACAAACAGATGTGTGTATATTGATCTACATTCACCCCCTTTTTAGCAGAAACCGTCATCTGTCAATTCTTAATACACATACACAAAAATATGTATTAATTTCAGTTTTAGCACAACACAATATAGCATAAACACTGCCCAAGCACTCATTCACAGGAACCATCCCACCATTTCTCTGTCTCCATAACAAAGGGTTAATACCAGAAGCCAAGGTATGTCTAAACCACTGAAGGACAAAAACTAGATTCTTGCTTTAAGAGAGGCAGAGGAAAATCATTCCCACTATTAGTAGAGACACTATAGCAGAAAAACATTGTACTTTAGCCCCAGAGAAGTTAATCAGGCTATATATAAACAGAAGGAACTAGGACAGTTTCCTCCATATAAGATTAAAACAGAGCAAGACCCAGATTTGCAGAGTTTTTAGCCATTTTGTCACAGAAATTAAAAACAAAAAGAGGTTTGGGAGGATGAAGATGGACGCAGAAATGTAAAGACTGATGCAGACCACATGCTTTCACTATGTTTATTCATGATTTCTTCAAACGGACAAGGCATTTGTTTTCAGAAAAGAATGGGGTTTCGTTTTCTTTTGATCCCTCCCCCAATATTTCTCTTTTTTTTGCTTCAGCTACAGGTGGGATGAGAAGGATGTTTGGGGATTTTCTGAACAAACTTGTCTTCACAAAAGAAAAAAGAATCTTTCTGTCCATAGTAGGACATTCAAACAACCATCCTCTTAGTCTCTCAGCAGGTAGAGCTTGTATCTGTGAAGTCCTATCTGTTAATCTACCATCAGCATGTTCCACATAGATTATTCTGAATATTATCTCATTCTTTTGAGGTTATTCTATATTATAGGCTAATAACTCTTCCACTTGATGGATATTCAGCTGACTCCGACTTCCAGATCAACCTCAAAAGCATATGCTAGATGAAATGTTAAAGCAATTGTATGATCGATGTTTGAAAGACAGCATTGTGGCATTTGTATAAGCCATAGAATTGTGGTGATTGCCAATTAAGAATTAAATAAGGTTGAGAAGGAGAAACAAAACTGATTAAATGTAAGTAATCAATAGTTTAAATACTCAAAAGACTTGCTATCTCAATAGTTATTCACCAAAAAGTACCAAATACACAATCAAACACTGGAATATCAGATTAGAAGGATTATTAGAATAAACATGCATTTATCTGTCCTAAACTTCACGTTCTGCGTAGAACAAAGTTTAAATACTGCTTATAGGCATAGTCAAGTTTCCATACAGTAAAAATTTGAACTGAGAGAGAATGTGGACAATTATGAGCATATTTTAAAATGCATTTAGGTTTTACCGGGTTCATACTAGTCAGATTTTGTGTTCTATTGCTATTCAGGTATTTAATTTTTTTATGGACCGACATCAACAGAAAGACAGTACTCGTGTCCAAAACTCAAGTAATGGCTGCGAAAAATTTCAACTTGCATGGTCAGTCATATGGCTGAAAGCTGATACTTTGTTAGCTTCCACATGCTATTGATTTTTCTCTCTTATGAACTGTCTTCTAACTAATTAATATATTTATCTAACTGATTTGCAGAGACCTTTGACTGCAAGCACTTACTTCCCTGCTTAGATAGCAGCACATAAATAGTTCTGTCACAATAAATTGAATGTAACACAAACCTAGAATTAAACATAAAGTGTTCACAGAATCAAAACAGAGTAACTTTCCTACAACACTAATTTATGAGAAAAAAAATCACAGAATTTGCAATTTAAGATTATTTTAATTAAAAATACTTAACCCAAAATATTTTTTTGTTTGTTTTGGTTTGGTTTTTGTTTTTTCTTTGCCTGTTTATTCTGCAAAAAAATCAATAGAGAATTTAAATTTTAATTTTGAATTACTTTGAAGACTTACTGATCTGTCTGCAGCTAGCATGGTACTAATAAAAATTCTAATTATAATGATAAATTATGGTGCAGAACTTATTTTTCAGTCTTATCAGAATGCATCATAAAAACTTACATACACAAACATCTAGGACAAAATTTGTTTAGTGCTTACAAAGTAATTATGAATAAAAATTTTCTTATAAGAGCTTTTAATTAAAACACATTTTTTTTGTTTTTAATAAACCTTTGGAGGGGAAAAAAAAAAACAATAAACCACGCCAAAAATGGTGATAAACCTTTTCTACAGGACAAAGCTTTCAGAGCAAGTGAAGAACTCAAAGCTGAACTCTTCTCAACATGGAAAACGGTCATGGAGGAAAAAGTCTAAAAAAGGTACAAATTTCCAGAGCTGTGAAATTACGTGAGCTGATATGAACTCCAATATTCTTTAGTTTCCCAAATCAAATCAAGCAGATGAATTATTGATTTATTTGTTTTACTGTGGGCAGCACTTCTTGGATCTTTCTGTTACAGGATAAAAATGAAGTTAGTTAATTTCACTCGAAAAAGCTACAGATGCCGGTGAATATACATCTCTCTAGTAATTCTGACTGTCTTAGTAAAGGAAAGGGAGGAAGCAGCAAGCTCATGCTCTGCCAAATGAACAAGTGTAGCAAAAAATGTACAAGTATATATGTGCATATTTGGTTGGGTGCATTTTCAGAGCTTTGGCTTTTACGCAGCCAGCCTGAAGCACTTTAGTGGAACATAACTTTCACTTCTGAAAGTTCAAGAGGCTTTAAAGGTTTCTTAAATTAGGCAGCCAAAATCATTAATCTCCTTAGAAAAATTTGGCAAACCACTGAATTCATATTGACACAAGGACTAGGAGGTAGCAGACTCAATTAACAAAACCATTTCTCTCCTCTGATGGCTGTGCTCTTTCTCTCTGAAATCACCAGGGTAACACTGACTTTATCGCAAGCACAGAGAAAGAGCTAATGTTTTAGGATGGGAACAAACAGGTATTGATGAAATAAGTACTGAGTCAAGCCTGAATCCAAACATGAACTCACCCTGCTTTCCAGGTTCAGGTGAGCTGCAGTCCTGCTCCCGACATTGGTAGTCCAAAGTGTATTGTTGAAGACAGGCTAGCCTGTGTTGTAGCTCTCAGTGCACAGCTGTAGACCTAGACCCAGCAGTGACAGAAAAGGTTAATGTCCTCACCTGCTTCTAGCCATCCTTCTGCTAGGGTAGGAGGGGTTCATTAAAAGAAGCACCATTTTACAAGGCAGTGTGATAGCAATTTGCCACAATGAGACCATGTGGCAGTTCTCTGACTTTCAGTATCTTTAAGATACACCAGATAGCTTGTTTATTAATGGTTTTGTTAACTGTCTTATGGAGAAGGAGAACAGTGATTATGATGTACCTGCTATTCATCAAATATTACAAAGTCTTTTAACAAGATGTCCACAAATAAAATAAGGGGTCCTAACTTTGTAGCTTATAAGGGATGATTGGACAAGACAAGTACAATTTGGTTTCCTCAGACACATTCAGGACATTTTTTCACTCACAATACAGCTGATTCTCACACCTATTTACTGAGAAACTGTGCTCTGCAAATAATCCCAGCAGGGAAAGTAAGTTCCTATTTACTCAGCAAAAGCAAGAATGGTTGTATTTGACCATTTTCATTTCTTCACATTGATGCCTAAGGATTTTATGCATTTTTTAGTGTGTATTTTATGGATTTTTAGAGCTTTAGGAGTAAGGGATTCTTGCTCACATATTAAGTGTTGTTTA
>JAWWEW010000001.1:39028283-39043784 GCA_035583185.1 Anabacerthia variegaticeps | reverse complement strand
AAACCACAATAAAGGTAATATCTTATCTCCATTAACCTTGTGCAGAGTGTCTGTTTTGCAGGATTTCAGGCATCAACATCACCAGTTTTATGGTCTATCACCTTCCCAGCATTTTGCTTTCACACTGTACCTCACAATTTCAAACAGAACTTGAAAAATTACTTAGTCCCTGTTATTCAATAAGGTTTCTATCTTATTTGATACACTACATCATTAAATCACATAGAGCATCCTCTGATGGGTGTCTTCTCAAGAAATATTTCCTTCACAATCTCCTTGTCTTCTGCTCTTGAGCCCTCCTAATGACTGAAGCATCTTTAAAGTCATATTTTGTATACTGTACCTGTCTAAGTCGAATAATTGGATGGGAGAATAAGTAAATGTAGAGAAGAAGAAAAATACTGGAAATAAGAAAATTCTTGAAAAATATTGAAAAGATAACTGAAACCTCTCCCCTTTTTTTGTTAGAAAGAAATCTCATATGCATGCTTGTCCTGACTCACCCTTCCTTGCTTATTCTTTTTTTATCTGTTGCTTCAGTTTACCAAATGCTCCACAAACGCCGAGTATCAGAAACATAGCCATTTTAAAAGTGATTAAAATGTACAGGCAAGGAAGATTGGGTTAAGTTAAATCCATTGCCTTTCTCCTGGCTATATAAAGCAAGGGAGTAGCACTCAGTGTGTAACAACTTTCTCACGCTCAGCTTAACTAAGAATGATTATGTTTTTCAAACACAAAAACTTTATAAAGGCACAAAAACTTTATAAAGGTTTAGTAATCTGGATGAGAACTGTTCATTATTATTAAGTTCGGTATGGATTTTCTGAGTTCTTTTATGGTTTGTTTGGTTTTATTTTCATCTCCCTAGCAGGACCCAAAGAAGAGAGAGTGCTGCTAGTGACCAGCACAGCTATGACCTCCACCTCTTCTCTGCTTTCTACTGGTTATGTAAAGCATCACTCTGTTCCTGTAACAGATGTTAAATTAGCTCCCAGAGAGTTTTCTTTAATGAAATAAAGTATGTCATATTTTAATGAACAGAAATAAATTCAAATCAAGATAAAGGTGACAGAATTTAAAAACAGACACTGTTGGACTATCATTGCAATCTCTGTATAATCAAATCCCTTAAGTTACATCTCTAACATATAGAAACTAATACTCACAACTACAGTACTCAAATAAAGAGGTCTAATATTTGATTCAGAGTTCTGTTGAACTGTCTTGTGGGTTTTTCTGCACATCTTTCCATGCTTTCAAAAGCAAACACGAATTTCTGAAGCTGCTCATATGTAATTTGTTCCTGATTTGTCTTTAAGCTTCATCTCCATATTCATTGGATTGTGAGATAAAAGATTTTCTGCACCTCAGAAAATTAAGCTATACGTTTCCTCATGGGTATAATACCAAATATTAGATAATCATTAGGAAAATATATCCCTCTTTCTTTTTTTTTTTTAATAATGATATCTGTATGTCATGGATATAAGGTATTTGTGAGCATGTTTATGTATTTGTGTATGTAATCAGCTTTTCCACCTGCAAAGCGGGGATAATTATTCTTTCTTTACAACTATCATGAGGTTTAGTTTAATAATTTCTGGCAATTGATGTGAGATGCTCTTAATGAATAACTTCATAAGGTAAGTGGTAAGGTTAATTATCCCACTATGACAGAAATCAATCACTATTAAATCTTTTCTAGCTGGATAACTAGACAATCTTAAATTTTTTTGATTTGGCTAAACTGACTTGACAGTCACATTGCTACCATATGTTGGAAATCCAGGAGACTACAGTATAGCTCATGAAAGTCCCTGTGCAGGCTCCAAGGGACTGAAAGGGACTGTGAAACAAACTATACCAAGTGTTCTTTTTTTTTATTATGATTCCATTTAGACCAAGACTGTTACTGTATAAGATTATTTATTATCCTAACCATGACATAGAATAAGCCCACTGCTTTTCCCATGAAGTGCTGCTGTGATGTTAAAAATAATTAATGGAGTGCTATCTTGAAATTAGGGAAAAAAAAAGTGATTTTACAACCTCAACTTTTATACTTGACTACAACAGTATTTCTACAAATTGGAATGATTAAGATTCAGAATTTGTTCATTTTGATTTTGAGCACATTAGTCACCACATTTGTCTGTGATATTTAAGTAGACATACAGAGAAGGATATTTAAGTTAATATGTGAGGAAGACTAGCAAACAAAGAGTGATTTGTGAGGCCAAAAACCCATGTACATCCAACCGCTTATATCTCTCCTACACAGGCAACATACTATTTTACTACCTTTTATTCAAAATTCGATTTAAATTATTCTGCCACTCTTTGTTAATGACATGGAACATGCAACAGCATTGAGTGGTGTTTATGGACAGCTGGATAAGCAAGCCTCTTCCAGGGGTGGAACACACACTTCCATAAAATAGGAAGTTCAAGCTTTCACATCATTAGTGGAGTTTTAGACCATATGCTGTTGAGCTCAAAGGTATCCAGCCTGAGTTTTCTGTGTCAAACTCATTATCTCTCAAAACAAATGTAGTCTCATACCTTCTGCAAACAGCAGATGAAAGTCTCAGCTTTCAGTCAAGGT
Source organism: Anabacerthia variegaticeps (assembly GCA_035583185.1). Classification (NCBI taxonomy): domain Eukaryota; kingdom Metazoa; phylum Chordata; class Aves; order Passeriformes; family Furnariidae; genus Anabacerthia; species Anabacerthia variegaticeps. Next base: position 39,041,176 of record JAWWEW010000001.1, on the reverse strand, counting down.
TTGGTTTGTTCATAATTAGGATCTATAACAGGGTGAAGCATTGTCTTTTTTAAAAAAAAAACCAACTACTTTTCCTACTGAATCAAGGATCTTTCAAGTTCCTCTCTCATTCTTGACATTTTACTGCCAGCAGTTACATGTGTATTGCAGTTTTAATAGTAAGGAGAAACCTCACTGGAAGGTGATTGCTTTTATCTGATTTGCCATTACGGAGCATTTGAATTTCTCCCTGCATGCTCTCAGCGTAAAATAGTTTGTTAGAAATTCATGAAAAATTTAGGTGTGCACTGTTAATTGAATGTTTTTATAGGGAAATGCGATGACCTAGGAAACAGAGAAGGATTCCTCATGTCCAAAATCAGACATTTCTTCCTCCCCAGCTCTCCTATTGCTTTCTACTTTATAACTTATTTTTCTTGTTTATTGCATCTGATACTCCCTAGTTTTCCCTATATTTTTTTCTCTCTTGTTTTATTAATTTCACTATATTAACTCCACAAGTAGGGTCAGTTCCATCTCAACAGGCCAGAGACAAGCCTAACTGTAAACAGCATTCCCCATGGGAACAATAAGCAGTTTTCAAGGCTGTGAATGTTTGCGTACACAACTGAACAGACAAATATTTCTTGCTGATGAACTCGAGCGTTTTCTCTTTTCTTAATATGGTTGCCCTAATTCAGGCTGCTATTCCTGATAGTGTAAGTCATCATTAATCACAGAAATAGGAAGTTCCTCATACTATGATTGAGTGGGCAAGCACAATCTTCTCAGCATTTTGTCAGATAATTTTACTGTTTTGATAGCCCCAAAACTTTACAGAGCCCTCTAAGCTGTATTAAAAAATGGTTTAACAAGACATAAGCTACTAAGTATCTGAGCAATCAAAGAAAGTAAGTCCTAGAAGCCTAAAGAGTTCACTATGGTAAGACTTGAATGATATACAACTAACTACATGTTCTGTGTCTCACCATTCTCTCACAGGAAGTCTGGGACAGAGAATTGAACTTGACCTTCACAGTCCAAGCCAAGGACCTGGTGTCACTTGCTGGACATCTACTAACTAAACATTTCTTTAATCCAGTCCACAACATGTCCAGTGTCTGACAAGATCCTCAAGTTCATGCATATTCAAATTCTTTGCCAACCATGTATGGGCCAACTCCTTGTGCTTAGCAGAGTCTGTGTAATTCAGTGTCACAAGAGATAATAAAATGTGTTGGCTTTTTTTTTTTTCTTTCTTTAAATGGATGTCTGTGAATAATTTAATTTGTGAATATAAATGGAGGTGAGTGTTTGTAAAAGCTGAGTTTAACCAAGGCTGGATAATCCCCTCAAGCTTTTACTGCAATCACTGGAGAGAGAAGCTCCTCTGGAGGATGTCAGAATAGGCACTTTTCTCTGTGCTAACTCCGGAAAGTGCCAGGGAAGGTTAGGTTTGCAAGGACAGAGTAAATCTCATGAACAATTAAGACTAACTCTATGGTGAACTCTAAAATGCCAGGGTACAATTCTTGTGCTTGTCTATTACTTAACTAGAGCAGTAGCAGAATTCCAAAGAGAGATGGATAGATATAGCTATAGCTATACTCAACACAAATTCCAGTGTCTAAAGCCAAATTTCAACTTGATGCCAAGTCTTTCGGGATATAGAAAACCTTCATATTTTTTTTTTTTTTAAATGCAGTCTCTCTGAAAGTCCAAGAATAGTTTCTATCTAAAATTTGTATATGGTATATATATAAAATTATGTGCTTATTTCAAGAAGCTTATTTTTGTTTGTTGTTGTTGTAGAATTTAACACCAAAAAAAGTTAGCGTTATCTCAAGAAATTGCCATTTTCACCATGTGCATTTCCCATCTCTTACTAATCCTAAGCAATCAGACCTGCCAACAGAAACTCATGCTGAAAAGTAAGAGAAACAAATTATTTTTTTGGTGCTTGCTAGATAAAAAAATCCTTCATTGCAAACGCAATGTATAAGGCAAAGTTAGTGATGTCAGGCTGTTAGTATACTTCAGTTTTGTAACTAAAGCAGTAAAATATATTGTTTAGACAATAATCAGAAAAACTTTTCAGAGAAAGAAAAGGACTCCATGTGTGTGTATTCAGTGAAGAAGTAAAGGAGAGAGATTATCTGTGCAAAAAGAGGGACAAACGATCTTGTCACAATGACAGTGACTTCTGGAAATAGGACAATCACTCCTTACATGGCCAGTGCACTCCAATGGAGCTGGAGTCCTAGACTGGCACTGGTGCAGTAAATAACTGTGGCACTTACTGACTGCTTGCTGCCCAGCAGCTCCCCAGCACCCCAGTCCATGGCCTGAAAATCAGACGAGACACAGAACACTCCCAAGGCTTATGTCAGGAGCCATGGTCCAGGGTGCTGGAAGCATGGCTAGAAGTGTTGATTTGATTTTGATAGTAGCTTCCTCAGTTCTGGGTTCACAGTCAGATTCCTTGGGCAGAAAAAGATGGCCTAAATGTCATGCTTAAGGTTGTCCTGGGTGATTAATATGGAAATTTCATTTGAAAGGGATCCTCAGGTCCCTTTTCATTGAAAGGCACCTGATCCAACCCTTCCACTCAGAGAAGTGCCAGCCTCAAAGTCTGAGCAGGTTTCTCAGTGTTACAAACACTTCAGTGTCCAATATCTCCAATGACAGAGATTCTGCAGCTTTTCTGAAGAATCTCTTTCAATGTTCAACCATCACCCCATGCTATGAACAGTATTTTCTTATACATCTAATCAAAAATTCTCTTGTTGCAACAAGTTCCCATGGTCTCTTGACCATTTGCTTTGATCTTGGAGAAGAGGTTCTGCCATGTCTGCAGCCATCACAAGGAGGCTGAACACAGTAAGTTCATCACCTTCTCTTGGCCTTCCCTATGCTGAACAACTAGCTCATTTTTCGTCATCATATGCTGAATGCTGAGTTCTCAACGGAGAGAAAACCCTTCATGAAGAGTCTTTGTGAACTTCATCTACTCCCTATACAGACAGGCCCAAGAAGATATGTGTATGCAATCCCTTTTCCTCAGGAGTCTCATTTCAGTCATTTTGTACAGAAGAAACACATCTGCTTCAAGAACTAGCTTTTCATCCAATCAATAAACCAAAGAACTCTCTTGCTTCTTAAACAGAAGTAACCTGAGAAGTTCAAACTATAGGAATTACAACCCTTCCACTAGAAAGATAAAGATTGCAGAAGTTTCATTTTACTTTTTAAAACTATTGTACAAAACCTCACTGTGTGACAAGTAAAAAAAAAAAAAAAAGTAAAATTTGCAAATTTTTATATAATGTGCAGTGATCCTTAATTTATAGCTTGCAAAAGTAGTTCTTCTAGCTGTGCTTGGATATAGCAGACAGCTTGATATATAGAATTTGGATATTTGTGGAGGACAAATAAATAGTGAAGAGGTTGAACATTTTGTCAGTATGCTTCATGCTGTTTATACAATTTACATCAACTTTATAACCCCAAGTTTTTAACTTTAGAAACTGTTCTAATCAAGATAAAGTTTATTAGTTTTCTTCAAAATTAGTTTTCTTCAAAAACGTCAGTTCTGTAGGAAGTTGTACAGTGAGTGTTTTTAAATATAGAGCATTAAGGAGAAAGATTGTTCTCTGTTATCTGTCACAGTGTCTCTTAAAAGCTTTGATCTAAAAGGCCTATGCTTTTATGGTTAAGTAAAAAAAAAAAAATCGTTTGAAATGGCACCATTTTATGATCTCTGACACATAAATGTCGTTTCATAGAGGCTTTGTATAGAAAACAAAAATACTTTAAAATGCCATCTCTAACTGGCTTCTGAAAGAGCACATATTTCAGGTGTGAACAATAAAATTGTTTTTCCACATATAAACATTCATTTAGGTCCCACTCCTACACAGCACTGACTCCTCCAGTAAAGAGTATGACTCATATCATTGCTGGTGAAGTATATTGACTTTTCTTTCGTGAACTAAACATCAGACAGGTATCTGAACTACAAAGTTATTAACTAAGATATATCACAAACTAGTATCCACTGACCTCAGAATAGCTTCAGTTCAATAGTTACTGAGCTCTTCCTATCCTTTTTGGGTGCAAGACTGGTTTTTATTATTATCGTAAACCCACCAATGTCATATGCAACCTCAAAAGACACAGTTTATATATCCTATATTGACTCATCTAAAACCTTTATTTATCAGTTAAATGCAAATCAGACAACAAAAATACAAAATCTTTCTTGGGTAACTTCTAGAAAGTTTTCTCTCATATTTTCTGAGATAACAGTCTTTCTAGTGCTAATACTCTTCATTTCCTGAATCACAGATATGTCCTTCCCTTTTCCCACACTATCCTTCTTACTGGCTTTTCAAGCAGATACCTAGTCTTTAGAGTACCCCCAAAAGACCAGAATGCTGAAACACCTGTTCCTATTCTTGTAACAGCTTGATTCAAAACCTCTGATTTATTCTACTATCACACAATCACAACCAGTTTTATCAAAAGAAGCTGCATCAAAACCACCATGACCAGCAGGCCGAGGAAGCCGACTATTCCCTACTTCACTCTTGCAAGACCCCACCTGGAGTACTGCATCCAACTCTGGTTCCCCAACACAAGAAGGAACAGGGACTTGCTGGACCAAGTCAGAGGGATTATCAGAGGGATGAAACGCCTCTCCTATGAAGACAGGCTGAGAGAATTGGGATTGTTCAGTGTGGAGAAGAGGACACTCCATGAGATCTTACAGCACCTTCCAGTACCTAAAAGGGGCTAACCAGAGAGCTAGAGAAGGACATTTTCTAAGGTCAGTTATTGTTACGACAAGAAGGAATGGCTATAAACTGAAAGAGGGTATGTTTAAATTAGATAATAGGAAGGAATTCTTTACTGTGAGAGTGGTGAGGCACTGAAAGGGGTTTCCCAGAGAAGTTGTAGATGCCCCATCCCTAGAAGTGTTCAAGGCCAGCTTGGATAAGGTTTTGAGCAACCTGGTCTGGTGGAAGGTGTCCCCACTCATGGCAGGACAATTAGAGCTAATCCTTAAGGTCCCTTCCAACAAAAAAGCATCTACGACTTTTGTAATGATCTCACATATAATCAATCAGGAAACAATGCACAACAAAGTACTTTTGGGTTATGAGGTATCAAAACTTATAAATGAATGTTCAGTTGTATGGTTTTGGGCAATTTTTCAGAGTAGGAAGAAATGTAGTAGTATGAATAGTCATGTAGTTATGCATAGTTGCTTAACCATATTTCCAAGAAAAACATTCCTAGAATGGTGCACTTGTCCTGCAAACAAGTGAATTCATGCATGTGTCAGTGCTGCTACCTCTCATAGCCAGACAGATCTGTATTTATAGTGCTAAAAGGGAAAAACTTGTATAATAATTTCCAGGCATGTAGAAACCCGGTCACAGGTGCTTTGAGGACTCGGAGTGCCACAGCTGTTAGTTTGTCAGGGGTAAAGTCTGTTAATGAAACTGAATTGCTGGCTTATGGCAAATGAGAATTGCGTGTGAACAAACTGAGTGTGGTACATCAGTGGCTGAAAACCAACAATATGACAGAAAAATGTTAGATATAAAACACTGACCTGGGGGACTCAGATGGAGAGTTATGCCTAATTAATGTAAGTAGAGTCAAACACACAATTAAAAAAGCAGCATCTGTTAGAAAATACGGCAAAGGGAAAAGCATTTTTACACTCAGTTTTAGGAATCATTCACTTCAGGTAGGTTAACTATGTTTGTTATGTAACTCCCAGGCATTTTTCCATGCTTTGATAATAGTGATGCATCTATGGGATACTTAAATACAGAAAACCTCAAAACCAAAGGCATTTAAGTCCTTCCTGGAGAGCCAGCTGTGGTTATTCCTGTGTTTTATCATAGAAACTCATATCAGAAAAGGAAAAAGTCCCATTTCCCCTGAATCCTTCTGCCTCTCTTCTTTTGCTAAAAGTCATTTAATCTAAAAGGAGAAAAGGACTATGGTATCATAATATATCCAAGTGAGAGAATTATAAAGTTCAAGTAATTCTTTGAAAGTCCCATGCTGAGGGTAGGAAATTCACTCTTCACTTATTCCTTCTCCTTTCTTTTACAATATCTTTTTCTTCCTCTCAGGTACATTGATGCAAACTCCTGCAAGTCTGACATCAGCCTTATAGCATGTACGGAACTGATTCACTGAGGCACAGTGGAGTCTCTCCTTGACTTCAACGAGCTGAAAACAAGTAAGAAACTTGCTCTCTGTGACAGTTTCCTCTGTTGAGGTATGGAAAAGAAATATATAATAGAGAGGGAAGAGACAGGGAGCATGTGATGCTTTCTATTTCCACTCTTCTGCATTATTTATAGTAATCTTAAAGGTTAAAATAAGCAATATCTGCCCCTTTTATTTCTCTGTGATTGATGCTAAAGAACACTGCAGAAGCATATTTAATAACACTGAGTTATTAGATTTGCTTATACACATCTGAATGATTGTAAGTACTTATATCTTAATTAACTCTTCATCCCTGGTTATGTAACTAGGAAGAACCAGAAGACTATACTTGCTTTTTTACAGGAAAGCTCAATAAAAATAATGTGGAGTTCAGACAGTGAATGGTTTTTAGTCTGAATCAGTAATCTGAATAGAAGAACATCTGCAAGCAAAACAAAAAAAAAAAACAAACAAGATAAAAAAAAACAAACAACCAAACCAAACCAAAACAAAAACACCCACAAAAAAACCTCCACACTTGACAAAGCTCAAGTAACCTTACTAGGACACTAATATGTTATTTATAGGTACAGCTGTTAATGTAATCTTTGTAGCAATTTCCTTCCAAAGAGACTAAAAGATTGCAATTGGTTTTTTTCTTATTTCTTCTTCTTTCAGGGTACTTTTTTTCTTTTCCCTGGTTTAGCCATGGAACAGAACACCTCAATATTATATGCAGAAAATAAATGAAAAAAAAAAAAAAAACCAAGAAGAAAATCTTAAAAGCTATCACTTATTGAACAAAGGAAAACAAAGGGCTGACATATTTATGAACTTCTGTTTTATGATAAGTTTTGTCTGTTTGTTTTTAATGTAGTTTGAGATTTTGGTCACATTTCTTTATGCTCTTTTTACAAAACAGCAAAGTCTTTTTGATTGCACAACATTATTCTTCTATTCTGGCATTATTAAAGCAGTGTTTCACACTGTATTTTTCTCAGCAGTCTTTTCTAGTTTGAAAAGACATCTGGAAAGAAAGTTTGAATATTTTTGTATAAATATACAAATATTTTGTATAAAACTTTATAAATATCCGAAGTGTCAGCATTATAAGACCTGGAGGAAATCTGTAGTGATGTTACTACTTCAGGAATGTTTTTGGTTCTCATTTCCCTTTCTTGACTTAATGTCCAGAAATGGACATTCAATACTGAATATTCTAAACCAGTGCACGGAAACCTGGCTGAAAATTGCCAAAAAGAGTAACTAACTTCTTCTTTATTGTAACAGTATACTGTCGCTAAATATATATACAGGCCTTTTCAACACTTATCTCTTAAAACTAATGACTAATTCACTGAAGTTTAAAACCAGGAGTCAAGGGTTTGATTCAAAAGCTTGGATTTTTCATTTATTTCACAGTTTTTGGACTAAGGATCAGCTGTATTAACAAATGCTATACCTAGTACACACAGATAACATGTTACTGTAAAGTAAATCTAAAAAATACAAGTGCATTTTGATCTAGCCAAAATGCCTGACTTCATGCCACATGCACCAGAGTCCCTGCATGACTTGTGGCCACAAGACACAGCCAGCACACTGCACAAATCAAGGGCATGAACAGGGGCGAGAGAAGCTTCTACATGCAAGAAACACGGAGTCTGTGGAGTTCATGATTTAGTTATTCAGCATTATCAAATAATTAACTCAATTGACTGAAATATCACCAAGTAGATACAAACTACCTGAATATACATAGAGAGATTTGGAGAAAATAGGCACCTACACAGCAATAAAGCCATGGCATGATTTCTTTCAGCCATGACATCTTTTTTCTGTGCTGGAAGATCTGGTGATTATTCAGGATAGGAGTTAGATTGGTTGACTTTTCCTCTGAATAAAAAATCACTTGTAAGAGAGCTGCAAACTCCTTGTAAGTTCTCCCCTTAGGTATAAGTTATACATGATGAGAGATTTGCAAATGGTGAAAAATATCTGCTAAATCACTCTGATGTCCCAAGAATAAGAAACTGAGACTCTGGAACTTAAAGTTAGCTTTCATTCCAACTCTGTAAAATTTTAAGATTTTAGTGGTTTTTTTTTTCCCCGAAATTGTAATTCTGACTAAATTCACTTCAAAAGATATAAAGCATTTCATTAAGATATTTTTAAGCATTTCATAGTTATCTAAATCAAAATTAATAAACTGTCCTGCTAGGTTTCATTTAAAATCAGGTTTAATATTAAGCAACATTTTGAGTATCACACTGGTAAGAGAAATGTCTCCTCTGATATTTCTGACATCCCTACTTTTCTTCTTAATATATACAGAGTTGTATTTCTCATGAAATGGTATTGAAGTTGTATTTCTATCAGCAGGACCTCTGCAGCATGCTCTTGAGAGATACAGAATTTCTGCTGGTCATATGGAATAAAATAAAACAATGAAAAAATATTTGAAAACACCCCAAAATTGCAAGTGATTCACAGTTTTCATAAGGCAGAGTACTGATAAGAAAATTCAGTCTTAAAATTGTTGATGTTCCAAAATTAAATACTTTGCTCCAGTTAAAAACCATAAAATGTTCTTGGTTTAAACTGACCAGTACATGCCATTTTGATTTCTCTGACTTTTTTCTTCATTAGCAATTTGAATTTGAGAAAACTGCAGCTTCCTTTGGGTAATTAAAAAAAAAAAAAATCTGTTTGTGATATTCAATTCCTAGCTAGTTACCTTGGTAATATTTTACATTTATTTTGTGTTAACTAGCACAGACTAGTAGAGGAGTATATGTAAAGATATAACAATCTAGATCTATAAATAAGCACATAAGTTTAAGTAGGAATGACATGGAGCAATCTTCATTTCTACAACAGGCTATTATATTATGGAAATGTGTTTTCTAGCTGTTGTGCTTGTCTAGACTGCTATCAGCAGCTTGTATTTGTTATGAAAGCCTGCAGCTGGTCCATGCAAAGTTTGCTGTTTTGCAGTCCATCTGCTCAGAAGGGATCTGTAACACTGCCCAGTTTAGAGTAACACTCCCTTATAATTGTAGTTGCAGTTCCTAAATAGAACTCTGAAATAATGACGGTTCCTTTCCACTTCAGATCCCAGTAAATTAACTCCTGTCTCAGCAGATGGCTATCTGGCTGGTGAAACCAGAGAGAACTGAGAATCCAGCAAAGAAGGCTGGGAAGTAGCATCCTTTCATTTCTGTGGCTTGTTTGATCCCTGTAGTCCCACCAAAACTCTGATGTTGAAAGTTCTCAGGAGATGAAAAGGTGGCAATGAAGATAAATAAAGTGTGAACAAATGGACGTGTTAAACTCAGGAGGCAAAAATAGAAGCCTGTGCTCAGAACTACTTGCACTATACACAGCTAATGCGCTATTTTCTTAGCAAAACCTGAACTTGATCTTAACTTTAGGCAAAATCGAAGTAAACAAGTTCAGCACACTGTCTAGCAGTAGTGATTCACTGCTTCATTAGTAGAAGTTCAAGAAAGTCCACATCTACACTATCCTTCTTTTTTACTCATAGTAGTTTTCTACTTATCATTTCATATTCTGAAGGGAAAAGTTGGACTGTGGCTCATTTAGACTATGTTTTTTTTTCTGATATAAAAATGGAGCCACTTTCTGAATGACTGAAATAAGCAAACTTATCTATATTGTTATAGATTAAGCTTGATATTTTGGGATCCAAAATTACCCTTATTGATATCAATCACTACCATGAAAGATCATAGAATTTATGTCACAATTGTCAGTAATGAAAAAATTGGGGGTTTTTAGATGCCCCAGTAATGGGGCTCTGTAGTAGACCACCTGTTCTTATTCAAACTTCTGCTGACCTGAGATACGAAAGTGCTGATGGAGCCAGTAGAAATGGTGCAATATTGATCAGGAAAACTGGCTAGTGTCCCTTAGCAGCATGCATGAGTCCCTTGCATGGATCATTATTGGCTACCTTGTGTGCCATTGTGGCTTTTTCCTCATTTTTCTCTCTTGCATGCTTAGCTGTGATTTCTGGTACCTGCTTTGGACTTGTTAGAATTAGTTGTACCTGTTACAATTTGCTTTCTGCTACAATTCTCTCTTGCTTCTGATCACATTTGCTACAGAGATGATTAGCCTGGAAGGGCTCTTAAACTTCTCTGTCTCATGACTTGGGAATCTGTGTCTCACCTTTGCTTCTAGCCTCATTATAACCATCAGGACCACTTATGAAGGTTTCTAGTATGATGAACCCAATACAACCAGGTTATGGGTTTAAATCAGGAGAAGAAACTAGGGCAACAAAGCAAGAGATTTTAATTCCAAAAATATTATATTATAGTGTATTGTATTATGTTGTTATACTAGTAATTCAATTTTTATGAACTCAGAATTCCTGAAATTTTAAAATGAAAAAAAAAAAAAAACAAAAAAAAACCAAAGCAAAACCAAACCCCTAATGAAATAATACTGTATTGTGGTTAATACAGAATTTAAAGTAAGGTGTCATTAGATTCTCTCTTATATTAATCCAGTTTGCATGGAAAATGTATGTATTAGTCTCTTAAGGACTGCATCGCTAGAACAGATGGTCTATCTACATGGCGTAGAACTTGACCTGGGTAAACTCTGCTCCCACATATGGTGTTCCTGGGTCCTTGTTGATGTAACCATCAGGGGTTTTTGTACATGCATGTTTTCAGAGTGTCTGAGGCACAGCAAAGGATGAATTGTGGGCTGAAAGAATATTTCTTCTATACCACAATGTTAAATATATATTTTATGATCTACAGCAGAATAGGAAGTTATGCAAAAATACATGAAAATATGAGGGCAGTGTGAGTAGTGTTAAACCATGTTGGAAGATCAATGTATTGAGTATGCCTAAGAGAAGAAACATATGGAATAGTTCCTTAGAAATTAATAAAGTGGTAGTCAGCAAACCATAGTAAAATCAGAATGGGAAACAGAGCTGGTCTTCTTTCTTGGAATTAAATTAATTTCAGGAAATTAGGAAAAAAAAAACCACCCTCCATTCTTCTAGTATAGGAACTTACTTTTTTTCTGGCCTTTTCTATTATGTAGAAAAGGAATAAAGGGAGAGGAGACATCTCAAAGACTTTCCAGTGATTTACATGCCCTAGACAGGCAGTATCTGACCTTTAATTTGGCTAGATGTGCATTGATTAGGAATGAATCTCATTAAGACACAATCTACTGGGAGTGGTGCAAGAGAAAATATAATATTGATTAAAAAATAAAATAATCCTCCTCTCTCTCTCTCTCTCCCTCCTGACTGCCTTAGTTCATAATTAGCTGTGCCATCCAGCTTTCCTCCTACATGTTATGTAGCTGTCAGTCTGACAGGAAGCAAGATCATAAGAATGCAATTAGAAATTTCAAATTAGCAGTCAAGCACGGACAAGGATGCAGAAACCTGCATCATGCCCAGTATATTGTTTGACTATAGCATGAGTGCAATAATGTGATTTAGAGATTTTAAATTCAACATAAAAATATGATTGATATTATGATTATGCTACAGATCAGGAATTGCATCACATTTTTTCTTACGAAGGATGACCATGAGAATGAGCTGATATGCAGCAGCACAAGTAAGGTCATCTTCCCCTTAAAATATAAAACTGAAAGGGCTATTTCTGTCCACTGTAAGAATCTGAGAAAGCATTAAAAGGCAAACTTGGCCAATATTAGCTCTCTGTTAGAGCTGTAGAAAGGAGTTGAATTCAAAGGGGTAAGAGTCCCCTCCCTTTTCATGATCTTTTACAAAGGATGTGCAGTACCATGATAAAAGACCACAGAGTAATGAGACAATACCAGGACCTTCCTAAGCAAATCCAGGCTTTTAAAAAGTGACTGCAGCACTAACAGTGTTTGAATGAGTTTGGATTAGCTTTGCTCAAATTTTATTTGAGACTATCAGCATCTGTTTCAGCATTACAAAATTTTCAAGTTCTAATATAGCATTAATCATCCTGTTTATTCTGGTTATTACTTAATTGTAGGCAAATTTCATGGGCAGGGTTCTTTAGATGAAAAAAAGAAAGTACCAAATTTGGCATATTAGCATGGTAATTTTCTTTTCAATAGAAATATATTTGAACTGACCTATTCAAAACATTACTTATTTACTGTCTGGACTCTTCACAATGATCACTCACTGAGTAATGAGCACACAAAGCCACAGTAAGCATCTTCAGCTGGCATCTATCACCACTGAGTTCACTGAAGGGATGCTCTTCTGCTCTCTGCCAAGATCTGGGTAAAGCATGGTGCTTAATAAGTTTTATTTCTATTGACCATTTAATAGATTGCTGTGTTTCCATGTTTGTAACCTAGGGTTTCAAAGGAGTTGTTCAGTGTTATGTGGTCTTCCTAAAGGATTTTTAGTGAAGCCAACAGGTCACCTTCATGTCAGTAAAAGAGAAATAGCAATTCACCCTCGTCTGTGAGGAAAACCTACTGAAGGCAAATCAGAGAAACTAAAATGATGGAGTTTGGGAGAGAAAATATGATTTTAGAGCTTCCACTGGGTCTTACACATTGCTGCAGATAATGTTTGGCTGCGTGAAAATGGAAGAAAAATTCCCTCCTCATAAGGAGCTTTCAGACATGTAGCTTTTTTCCCTGCCTTGGGAAGAAGACTAGAAGAAAAC